>QLTV01004248.1:1581939-1651148 GCA_003457575.1 Thermophis baileyi | reverse complement strand
AGATAATTTTATGAACTACATTTAGATCGGTTCTAAGGCGACGTAGTTCTAATATACGACATAGTTTTGATATCTTTTTTGAGAAAAGAAAACCCTAAATTAACAATTTTTTTAAAAAAGCAATAGAATGTCTTAGAAAGGGCAAACAGTGATATTTGCCCCATTTGCCAAGGGCAAATAGAAAGGGCAAACAGTGATATTTATATATGGGCTCATAACACCATCCAAATGGTAACTTTTTATTAAAATAGTATGGTTCTACATCAGGCTGAGATAGAATTATAAACTTGAATTCTTTTTTTGACCCATCTTGGGCTATATAAAGTTTGTTTTTGGAATTACAGACCATATTCTTGAGACACTGAAAAGAGAGCAGAGAAGAGCAACAAAGAGGCAGCTAGAGGCTAAAACATATGAAGAACGGTTGCAGGAATTGGGTATGTCTAGTCTAATGAAAAGAAGGACTAGAGGTGACATAATAATAGTGTTCCAATATCTGAAGGGCTAACACAAAGAAGAGAGGATCAACCTATTCTCCAAAGCACCTGAAGGCAAGGCAAGAAACAATGGATGGAAACTAATCAAGGAGAGAAGCAACCTAGAACTAAGGAGAAACTTTCTAATGGTGATAACAATTAACCAGTGGAATGGCTTGCCTTCAGAAGTTGTGAGTGCTCCATCACTGAAGGCTTATAAGACGAAACTGGACAGCCATTTGTCTGGAATGGTAGGGTCTCCAGCTTGAGCAGAGGGTTTGACTAGAAGACCTCCAAGGTCCCTTCCAACTCTGTTATTCTATGTTCTATTTTGGGTGGTAAGTCAGATCTGGCCCATAGGCTATAAGTTGCCAACTCCTGCTTTAATAAGTTCTCACTTCCAGCACACTGCTAGTCAACACAATTTCCCCAAGTAATGTAAATTACAGCCTGAGAACTTAGTAAGGGTCCTTTTTGAGACTCTTGCCCTTCCCACTATGCAGCTAATAGACTGTGCTATCCCTTATCTAATCTAAGCACCATTTCTAAGGACCAAATGGATTACATCCCAAGGTTCTGAAGGACCTGGCAGAAGTGATCTTGGAACAACTGAACAAAATCTTTCATAGCCCCTGGAACCACCAAAGGACTGGAAGAGCTGATGTGGTTCTAATCTACAAAAAGGGGAAAAAGTGGATCTGGGAAACTACAGACCAATCACCCTGAAATCAATATCTAGGAAAATTCTGGAAAATATAATCAAGCACACATTTGTGAATACCTAGAAATGAACAAGACAATTACTAGAAGCCAGATCATGCCAGACAAACCTTATTGCCTTCTTTGACAAAGTGACTAAATAACTGGAAACGGGAAATGCTGTGGACATAGTTTACTTAGACTTCAGTAAAGCATCTGACAAAGTAGATTACAGCCTACTTCTTGGTATGATAGTACAATGTAGGATAGACAATACCACCACCAGACAGATTTGCAACTGGCAAGAAAATGGAAGTGAAGTTGGAAGATAAAGAACAAGGAGAATTGATCATGATGGACAATGTTGATACTGAAGAAAAAAAGATTGAAAATAAAGAAGAGACTGGAAATTACACTGGGTTTCACAGTGACAATGAAAAAATAAAAAAAGAGGAATGTTGGTTTCAGAAGAATCAATTAAGAAATAAAAAAGATAATAGGGAGAAGAGTGTAGGAGAAAGAGAGCTAAGAGTTAAGCAAATAGTATATTTAAAAAGGAAGATAAAGAAAAAGAAAAGAAGTTACTTTTATAAAAATAAGAGAAAGAAAAAGGGGAAGATAAAAAAGAAAAGGCAAGATTATAATAGAGGGAATACTGGAGAGATAGAATGAGAATGGATGTAAAGTAGGAGGTTAAGAAAATAATGAGAGGTATAAAGATATATTATAATAGTATTGATATTTAGATATTAACTTTACATAAATGTTTAGCTCAAGGTATTTATATAAGAGTTTAGTATTAAGTGTTATGATAGTAGATGAAAATGATAAAGATGGATGAAAATAAATTTGGACATATTAAAGAAGATAAGTTGTTTAAAGGATTGAGATAAAGATGATATGCATTATAAGAATTGAAATTTTTTGAGGATGTAAGTTTGAGAAAAGAAAATGATGATATATTATAGTGGAAAAATGTAAGAGCATTATATAGCTGTATTTATTCGAAGATTTGTGGTGGAGATCTATGTATTTATTGTGATTCTATGTAGAAAAATTTAATGATGCATAGTAGGTTGGTGAACATTGGGAATTTGATGAAATTATTAGTCAATGGATGGATGTTCAGTGGTAAATTATAAATTAAGGGCAATCAAAGTAGGTTAAATAAAATTGAGGAAAAGGTAGAATGGCCAAAAATATTAAAATATATGGAAAAGATAAATGTAATATGAGGGATAATAGATAAAGAAATTTAGATTCAGATTGTTAGAAATTGAAAAAAAATAAAAAAGTTTAAATAAGAGTAATGATGTACCCTAGATGTAACACTTAAAAGAAAGTAGGGGATTGGGAGGGGTGGGAAGGGGAAGGGGAGGAGGGGAGGGGGGAAGAGGGGGGAGGAAAAGGGGAAAAACCATAAACTGAAAATGTATTGAATGACAAACACATAAACTTAAAAGAATTAAGAGAAAAGATTATTAAAGGGATAAATTGGGAACAAAGTAAGATTATATAAAGGAACTCAGGGTTGCTGGAAGTTCATCCCAGAATGGAGAAAGTTCAGCATAGAAGAAAGAAAGGAGGGGAGGGAGAAGAAGGAAAGTAAGAAGAGGAGGGAAGAGAGGGATGGAGATGAGGAGAGAGAGTAGGAGGGGAAGTAGAGAAGAGGAGAGGAGAGAGGGAAGGAAAGTAGTTCAGGAGGAGAAGGAGGGAGAGGGAAGAAATGGAAGGAGGGGCTGTAAGAAGGAAAGGGGATGAAAAAAAAGCAACTCTGAATTAAATAATGTAATAAGATAAATATAAGAAATATGTATAAAATATGTAATGAGTGTATAAAAGAATGAAAGGAGAAATGAGCTGATAAATATGTGAATGTCTATATGGAAATAAAAATAAGTTTTTTTGAAGAAAAAAAAAGATTTGCAACTGGCTGACCAACTGCACTCAGCATGTAGTCCTCAATGGAACTACATCTACATAGACTTAAGCATGAAGTGGGGTATCTCAAGTTCTGCCTTAAGTCCAGTACTCTTCAACATCTTCATATATCATCTAGATGAGAGTATAGAAGTAGAACTGATCAAATTTGCAGACACCAAGTTGGGAGAAATAGCTAAAATTTTATAAGACAGTCTCAAGATTCAGAAGATTCGTGACTGATTGAACACTGGGACTTATCCAACAAAATGCAACTCAGTAATGAGAAAAGTCCAATACATAGGCAGGAAAAACCAGACACACAGGTACAGAATAGGTGGTACCTAGCTCACAATAGCAACTGTGAGAGCGATCTAGTAAATCATAACTTAGGTATGAACCAGCAGTGTGCTGCAGCTGCCAAAAAAGCTAATGCAGTCCTAGGTTGGATCAACAGAGGAATAGCATCCAGATCACAACTGATAATACCACTTTATAGTGCACTAGTGAGGCCACACTTGGAATATTGCATACAGTTTCGTTGCTGTGATATAAAAAAGATGCTGAGACCCTGGAAAGCATTTAGAGAAGAGTAACAAAGATAATAAGAGGTCTGGAGGCTAAATCATACCATCAATGATTGAGGGAACTAGGTATGCCTAATCTAATGAAGAGAAGGACTAGGGGTGATATGATACCAGTCTTCCAGTACTTAGGGGCTGCCAGAAAGAGGGGGGTCGACCTATTCTCCAAAGAGGGCAGGACAAGAAGTAACCGATAGAAGATCATTAGAGAGATCCAACCTAGAACTAAGGAGAAATTTCCTGACAGTGAAAACAATTAATCAGTGGAATGGCTTGCCTCCAAAAGTTGTGGGTGCTCTATCACTGGAGGTTTTCAAGAAGAGATTTGACAGCCATTTGTCCAGAATGGTATAGAATCTCCTGCTTGAACAGGGAGTTGGACTAAAAGACCTCCAAGGTCCCTTCCAACCCTATTATTCTATGTTCTATCTTTTTCACCCTGTCCCCCAAGGTCTTTCCCACATACCTCCTGGGCTAAGTTATGCTTTGCTTATCTCCTTACCAACTGTTGCAGCTTCTCAGCTTTTTTGTACAAGAGGACAGAAATCCACCTAGTCTGCTATTCATAAGGAAAACTGGCAGTAGTCAAGAAAGAAGAAGAAAATACATTCCTGAGCTGGGATGGTAGTAATTTTCACCTGCCTATGAACAAATAGGAAGTGAAGAATAATTGTTTTAATAACTTCTAGAAAAATCATAATTTGTTATGGTGCAAAGGTTCTTCTAATGTGTTTAGATATAAAATTATTTCCTCGGTGCTCCTTGCATGAAACTCTTTGCCCTTTATACACTTCTGCCACCTCCCACCACATCATAGAAAGCCAAAACACTTAAATAGTTTAAGCCTATTAATTCCATCCCCCATCTGATAATGCTATAGGCCAGTGATGGCGAACCTTTTTTGGCTCGGGTGCCAAAAGGGTGTGCGTGAGCACGATAGCGTGCGTGCACGTGCCCACACCCATAATGCAATGCCCTCCCCCCGCGAATGCGCACAACCCCCGCTGCCCCCCGCGCATGCGCACAACCCCCGCTGCCCCCTGCGCATGTGCACAGGCTTCACTGAAGCCTCCAGACTTCCTGTAGGCCCGTTGGGCTGTTTTTCGCTCTCCCCAGGGTTCAGGAAAGCCTCCTGAAGCCTGGGGACGGCGAAAAAAGGAAAGGCCTTTAGGAAAGGCCTCTGCAAAGAGCTCTGTAATCGGCTACAGAGGCCTTCAGGAAAGCCTGCAGAAGAGCAGAAGAAATGGGCCGAGGTGTGCGAGGCCTGGCTGCAACTGTCCAAAGCCGAAGAAGTTCCTGAAAACCTCTGACAGCGAAAAGGAGGCTGGGGGTGAGCACACAAGTGAACTTCTGGTTGGCCCGTTGGGCTGTTTTCGCCATCCCCAGGCTTCAGGAGGCTTTCCTGAACCCTGGGGAGAACGAAAAAGGCCAAAAAGAAGGCCGAAAATCAGCTGGAGCTGACATAGGGCAACGCCTCGCGTGCCCTCAGATATGGCTCCGCGTGCCACCTGTGGCACGCGTGCCATAGGTTCACCATCACTGCTATAGGCTAAGGCCTTGTTTGTGTAAATGCTGTTTTGTATTTATGACTCAGAAAATTCCACCAAGGTTTTGACTGATCAAACAAAAATCAGGAAGTTGTGTCCTTTGTGCTAAACATCTCAAACCAAGCAACAATTGACTAATTACCTTCTTGAATGTTTTTTATTCACTGCAGTATACAGTATTATGTTTTTAAATAGGTAAACATGAAAAATATTACTCTTAAATTGTTCATGCAAATGATTTCATTTCTCACTTGGCACCCAGTAGTGATAAAGTCCTAGGCAAGATGAACCACAGTGATCATACTAAGTGGAGAAACACTACATAATCTATACAATGGCATAGGAGAGGCAAACTGGATATTAAAATACAGCTTAAGAAGGAAGTCACGCCCTACAATCTTTTTTTCCCCTTGTATGCCTACAGAAACTGGAATTCTGCTCCAGGGTTTCTTAACCAGTCTTTCGAGAGCAGGCTATTGCCAAGTTTTGCTGAAACTGAATAAATTCCTGTCTGCTGAAGGATCTGAACCTTGATTTGCTAAACCAAGTTTGCTACTAGTAATCCGTAGTGATTCAACCTCTTTTTTTCTTAATAAAGTTGAATCTTTCAGGCTGCTGCAATATCTAAATATTAAATAGACATTTCTTTTACAAAACATCATTTTCAGAAAGGAAAACTCACATATGGGAGCCACGCCTGCTAAAGCAAGCATGACTTAACCTACATGCAAACTTGCCTTTCAAAGGATCTCACACTCATACGCATGTGTGTACACACTAATATACATCAATGTTGACTAGGAGAAACAGAAAAAACTTAAAATATTTTTTCCCAAGCAAAAGAAACTAAATGATAACAGCAAGCATGCAACTATTTATGTCTTTTTTCTTTGTACTAGAATGAACAGATATGGTTTGTTTTCTGTTTCCCCATCTCACATTTTCCGTGAAGAATAAAAACCATTGTTTTTTTCACACCATTGTTAGCAAAAACAATACAGTACCTTGTAGCCTTTCTCTATCCCAAATGCATCTGCTAATTTAGTGTTCAGTGAGAGCGTATGGAATCTTGCCTATACAGTACAGGTAGTCCTCAATTTATAACAGTTTATTTAGTGACCGTTCAAAGTTACAATGGCACTGAAAAAAGTGACTTATGACCATTTTTCACACTTATGACTGTTGCAGCATCCCCGTGGTCATGTGATTTACATTCAGATGCTTGACAACTGCCTCATATTTATGACGATTGCAGTGTTCCATGGTCATGTGATTACAGTACCTTTTGCAACCTTCTCACAAGCAAAGTCAATTGGGAAGCCAGATTCACTTAACAACCGTGTTACTAGTTTAACAAGTGCAGTGACTCACTTAACAATTGTGGAAAGAAAAGTCATAAAATGGGGCAAAACTCACTTAACAAATTTGTCACCTAGCAACAAATTTTGGGCTCAACTGTGGTCATAAGTCGAGGACTACCTGTATTGTATCTGCTCATGAAGAAAGAAAGGAAGGACACTACTCAAGGTTGGCCAGAGGATTTCAAAAAGAAAAGGCTGTAAAATAAAGCAATATTTCTCACCTCTAGAATATCAGAAGAAGGGGAGAACAGACTGCTTCTCTTCTCTCATAATATCAACTCAGTTTACTGCTTTCAAATATTCTATTTATTCACCAGTTGAGCCAGGACATTTATCCACATTTTAATTAAGGTAAATTTAAGCAAGACCCTTATGCAGCAAAAAACACTCCTTTCTGGGCTCCATTTCTAACTGCATATATTATTTTCTAATGAATACTAACTTGTCCAGTTGTTTTTCAAAGAAACACTAAGGCCAGGGCAAGATATACACCACTCTAGAAGCATCTACTTATCTGCTTTTAGCAGAACCTACCCTTTTGGACTGTGACTTTCAATATATGAAAATTACAAAAACAAATGAGACATCAAAAAATGGAAATACTATAGTAGATAGGCAAAAATTAATAGAGTAATAAAATAACTATCTGAAGATATCTGGCATTCCTTAAGGAGGCATTATGGTTGTATTCCTTTATAAAAAGAGTTAAAAATCACAATTTTTGTTAAGATCAGAAATAAAAAAAACACTGAACTCCATGGAGAGGAATGTACGTATAATAGTCTAAAAATATCAGGTTTCAGATTAAAATAAAACAAAATCAAAAGCTAGTTTAGGTTTACATATGAAGCATAACTATTTAAAAATGATCAAATTATGAATTCCGAAACATTTAAAATGTTTTCCTTGCTAGGTTTCTTTTTTAAACATAAGCATGTATGTCAACTCAAAATTAAATCCCACTAATTCAGTATGTCTTTATTCAATGTAAGATTGGTATACTACTATGAAAATCCACTAAATGAGCCCACACACAGTGCTAAGCTATGATATGCCCAACAGCCTAAAAATTAAGCAAATCAATAAAACATGCTTCAGTTACTAAACAAATTAAGTATGTGGTGAATGCTTATTGCGTAGATCACAATTGAATGGATGTGACAACAGAATAATCAACAAACCATGCTTTATAAAGTCTGGTAATCTGTATTCATGTAATATGCTAAACAAAAAAATAATACATCATGTTAAAATTTGATGCAATATATTGTACATAGCTAAACAGAATAGTGAATGTTGGTATGCTACCTTCTGAAAAGTACACTTAATTGAACTGAAATGTGTTATATTTGTTACTTCACATTTAAGGTAATTTTGTCAGAATTTCACATTGTAAATGAGACATTGATGTGTTTTTTTTCCATGGGGTTTGTACTGGAGTGAAACATGACTTGCTGGGATGAGTCATATCTAATGCAGTCCAATCACTGTGGAGCATAACATAGTGGTTATCTATTATTTCTGAACAATCTTCTATTAAAAATAAAACTTCAATATATTTTGGCCATTGATATCAGGAACAAGTGATAGGATGTGTAATTATTATTCTCAATGTCAAATTTCTGCCCCTATTCAATATGGTTGTTCTACATTACTTTAGTTGGCAGTCTATTTGAGCACTATACATCTCATCTCCACAAACATTTTGCTTAGAATATTATATATTTCAGAGATGTAAACTAATTTCTTAAGGGGCCAATAATATATGAAAAGCTATCCTTAATACAAGCAGCAGAAATAAATTAGTTGTCCAACGGCATTAAGTTACACCCTACACAATTTCCACAGTCCAATTTTTGAACCAGACTAATAAATTGCTTTCACTGGATTTCCTGTTATAGCCACTTTCAGTAAGATATTGATATCTTGCTAAAATCGATGACTTTTTCCTATTTTAGAAAGGAAACCAACAATTTGTTTTGCCTACTTCCAGACTGCATGTGCAACAAAGCCTTTTTTTTTTTGTGTAAATGAAATTCTCTAAAAATATTTGCAGGATTGTTGCAGGGGAAAAAATTGGAGGAGTGCGCTATATATACCACCTTTAACTCCCAGAGGGAAAAGTGGAATTACAGTCAATACTTTTATCAATCAAATAAATGCGTTGTGATCCAGAAAGATCAAGGACTCTTTTTGTCATCCATTAAAATGTAATTGTCTTCTGGGCCAAATTCCTGAGAATATCTATGTTAACTGCTTACTTATGGCAGAGGTAGGAAACTCAGTTTCAGGCTAAATGTTGACCCATATTCCTTTTCTGTGAACTTCCTAATTGCAATTCCTAATAAACAGCATCACCATTTTGGGACTCTAACTATACAACAAATGTAGAGTAAATCCTAATACAGATGTATGAAAAGAAAATCAGCATGCTGTAATGGTTAAGGCACCAGGGCTAGAAACTGGGAGACCATAATTACATTCTAGTCCCACCATAGGTACAAAGCCAGCTGGGTGACCTTGAATACGTTTGCTCTCTCTCAGCCCTAGAAAAGAGGCAATGGTAAACCACTTCCAAAAACCTTGCCAACGAAACTGCAGGGATTAGGCTGGGCTGTTGCCAAGAGTCAACTCTGAATTGAAGGTGTGTGTTAATAGTAAAAACATACACACAGATTCATACACAAACATGGACATGCACATACACCAATTCAGTAGGGTGTGAAAATTAAAAATGTGAATTATGTATCTTTGTATGTTTATGTATCAATCTATGTGTATGCTTCTATCTACTAACTCACATCCATGAAAAAATGGAGAATTCTGCCCTTAGTCTTTAGCTTGAAACCTGTCTGTTTAGTGTAGTCCTAAAAATGCAATAAGTACAATAAAAATATAGAAATTGATTTAGATATTTAGAACTGGTATATATTTTACTCAGTATTATAAACTGCTTTCCCCTCATACAGATGCATTATTCTTAGATTCAAGATGTTGACAGGCATTAATTTTTTTTGATACTGTTGAGTACTTTTAAGTGTGATAGAACTAGAACAAGTAGACACCAATCTATTAGTTTCTCATAGTGACTTCTTGGAGTCCTAGGCAGGCCTGGGGAGCTCTAGACTCTGTAAGACCACAATTTCCAGCATTCATCACCCTTGGCTAAGTAGTTGAGGCTGCTGAAAGGCCAAAATTCCCTACTCCTAGCCCACATAGTTGCACATTATAGATTAGTTAATCTGTCAAAACCTGCCAAACCAAAATTAATTTATGATTGAGAATTACCTTAAATTTATAAGCTTTTGACTAAAGAGCTACTTGGAGGAGATTCTTGTTCGCAACAGGTGATCAGGCAATAGGTATATTTCTGCCTAAGTACAGGACTCTGCTTTTCTCATCACTGAACTGTATTTTGTTGGATAGGCCCCAATGTCTGTCAAGAGCCTTCTGAATTTTGAATCTATCTTCCAAGGTGTTGGCAATTCCCCCAAATTTGGTGTCTGCAAATTTGATGAGTTCCCATTCTATCTAGGTATCGAATAGGCAGTACCTGGTTCAACAGTAGATGTCTAGGATCTAGATGTCCTAGTGGAAAACCAGTTAAGTATGAGTCCGCAGTGTGCTACAGCTGCCTAAAAAGCCAATGCAGCCCTGCATTAACAGAGGGATAGCCTCAAGATCACAAGAAGTGATAATACATCATAGCTATCTTCCAATACTTGTGGGACTGTCACTGGGAGGAGGGTTCAACTTATTCTCCAAAGCACCTGGTGGCAGGGCAAGAAGTAATGGATGGAAGCTTGTTATAGAGTGATCCAATCTAGAATTAAAGAGAAAATTCCTGACAGTAAGAACAATTAATCAATGGAACATCTTGCCTCCTGGAGTTCTGGGTGTCCATTGCTGGAGGTCTTCAAAAAAAGATTGGACAGCCATTTGTCTGGAATGCAATAAGGTCTCCTGCCTTGGGTAGGGGATTGGTCTAAAAGACCTCCAAGGTTCCTTCCAGGCTTATGAATCTAATATAAGGATGCTATTATGGTTATGATTACGAGGACCAGTTGAAAGTCACTTTTTTCTTTCTAGATCACCCAAAATTGGCTAGGTGTTGCCACCAAGCTAGGCAATTTATTCATTCATAGGATCAATTTTTAAAAAGATGAAAGAAAAGCAATATACTGTATACAAACTTTTAAACAACAGCCAGTCTATACTATCCAGAACCCATTTTTTGGTCAAACAGCAGCAAGCCCTAACATATTTAACTACAATTTACTAAGATAGGAGGACTACATATTTTGAGTACTAACATCTGTCTAAACTTTTAGTTGGCTTACTTCTTAATACTACAGATTGGCATTCTGCCTTTAAACCATTCTTCTTCAACCTAGTATTTCTCCAACTTAGCCAATTCTCATGATGTCCCGGAATTCTAAAACTTGAGTGCCAGTACATTTGGAATGCTTAATTTGGGGGAGACTTTTTGTTTTGGTCAAGATTGGAGAAAACTATACAGTAGTTAATTTAAGAGTATAAGCAATGCTAAGAACTACAGAACTTCATAGAAAACCACAAAAAAATTGGAGAGGAGAATAAATTTTATTTGCTGTTGCTAAGAATATTTCTTAAAAATTATATGGCATGTACACATGTTCAGAACTAAAAAAAGAAACTGAACTATTTCTCTTCATGTAATATAAATGTATAATAAAATTTCCTTACACAGAAATTTTCCTCTGTAAGTTCCTACTAAAAAATGCAAGTCCTTAATTTTATCAGAAAGTGTTAATTTGAATTTCATACTAATTAAATAGGACCTCAAAGCTAGCAAGATTATAATTTACTTTTAAAAAAATATGTAAATCAAGATGTAATATAAATAAAAGTATAGTCACACAGACAATCTTGTATCTACATTACATTTATATGCAATGAATCCTGAAAAAAATTAAGAGTTTTCCACTGCAGCTGCTTTATTTAAGACAGAGGTCAACTTCTAGTCTCTTGAGACGCTCTATAGAAAAGCCACATGTAAATTCCTGTTTCCTGTGAAATGTAAGCAAAAACAAATCATTGCTGTTCAAGTAATAGGGCAGTTATTTCTCTTTCAAGAGAAAAAATATTTCTTTCTTAATCTAGGAATTCAGTTCACTCCAACTGGAGGGCAGATAGGTGATCTCTGTCACTGAAAATAACACCTAAAGCCACATTATGGTTTGTCTGGTCTAGCACAATGGCTGAATCCAATACTGGCTTATTCATGAATGTTTGGTAAACAAATCAAGCTTAGCTCAGTGTGTTAGCCAAAAAGATGAGCTAGCTTTAAATTGTTCTCTGTCATCATATGGTAGAAAAATAATGTATTTGTTATTTTTGTCAGCAAGTGGCAGTATGATAGTCACAAAACAGTTGTCAGCTTCACTAAATACAGCTCACAATCCAACTAGGATGAAATAACTGACTCAAAATGAAAAGAAAGAGTTGAACCTGGGTAGCGCTTGAATGGGAGACCACAAGGAAATCATGGCTCTATAGCAAGGATGTCAAGCTGGCGGCCCCATGGGCCGAACGCGTCACGTGCAGGCTACACCCACCCCAGCTCCGCAAAGGGAAAAAAGTCACAAAATATCACGACGGCAATGTGATGCCGTGAGTTTGACACCCGTGTTCTATAGGCTAGACTGGCAACCATTTGATACTACTGCCATAAAAACTACCGTGTTTCCCTGAAACTAAGACAGGGTCTTATTTTCTTTTGACCCCGAAATATGGCCTTGGCCTTATTATCGGGGGGGGGGGAGGGCTTATTATTTTGGGGGTGCAGTAGGCGGCGAGCGTGGGACGATGTCCCGTCATCGCCGCCTCCCCTCCCTGTTCTTCGCGCCGGCTGAGCGGCTGGCCCGCCGCCGCCGCCTCGTGGAGCAGGACTCTGCACGGCTTGTTGTGCCGTTGCACACATGAACTGCAGGACTGCTGCAAGCTTCATCATACCGGCACAGCTGGCGTCTTGCCGCTCGCGTTGTGCCGGTATGTTGAACCTTGCGGTAGTGCTGCCGTTCGTGCATGCAACGGCACAAGCCTTGCAGAGTCCTGCTCCACGAGGCAGTGGCGGTGGCGCGATGAGACTCATAAATACTCATTTCTGGCAGGTGGGATGTGTCGGGCTGCAAGACGCGCGTCCTACATGACACTTGTAGCTCCATCGCATTCCTCACCTTTGTGTCCAGGGAAGCACGTTGTAAAAGAAAACTTCTCACAAGTTCAATCAAACTTCTCGAACTCGCGAGAAGTTTTCTTTTACAATGTGCTTCCCTGGACACAATGGCGAGGAATGTGACAGAGCTACAAGTCTCAGGTAGGACGCGCGTCTCGCGGTGGGGCGCAATTTGGGGGTGGCAGGTGGGGTGGGGCACAAGACGTGCATCTTACTGGAGTCTGGCAGCTCTGTGGCGTCTCTCGGCCGGTCTGTGCAGGGAAACACCTTGCACAGTACAAAAAAACTTCTCGCGAGTGCGAGCAATTAACAACTTCTTGCAGCGAGAAGTTTTTCTGTACTGTGCAAGGTGTTTCCCTGCACAGACCGGCTGAGACGCCACGGAGCTGCCAGACTTCGGTAAGATGTGCATCTCGCGGTGGGGTGCAATTTGGAGGTGGCAGGTCGGGCGGGGGATGGAGTGGGCTGCCAGCCACCCCCAAATTGCATCCCTAAAGGGGGCAGTGGCTAAGCAAGGGGCAGGAACCTTGCCATGCCTGGCGAGGGGGGGGAGAAGAGACAGCAAGGGGAGCCATGTCTCGCTCCACGCGTCTCGCTTCTCCCCCACCCCACCTGCCACCCCTCTCGATAAAGAGACGACAGGGAAGGGAAGCAGCCAGGCTGCTGCTGCCATTGGGTCAGGGTGGGACGTGTTGGACCGTGAGATGCACGTCTTACCTTTCCAGCTCCGTCGTGTTCCTCGCCGTTGTGTCCAGGGAAGCACACTGTAATAAAAAAACCTCGCGAGTTGATGGATGGGGATGGATGGGAGGCGGGCGAGCACCAACAACACTGGGGGGAGAGAGAACAGAGAGGCAGCTCCCGATCAGCTCAGCTGATCTGCGGGCCGGGTTTAAGGGGCCCAGCTGCCACTAGCTGACCGGGGAAGGGAAGGGCTGCCTCCTGTGCTGCCCATGCCCACCCCTTCACTAGGGCTTATTTTCGGGGGAGGGCGTATATTTACGCCCACCCCAAAAATCAGGCTTGGCCTTATTTTCAGGGCATGTCCTATTTTCGGGGAAACATGGTATGTGTGTGTTTTTATGTGCCTTTTCTCCATGAAGTCACCAAGAGGGATGCTTGCCTTACCAGTCTATCTATCCTGACTACTAACAAAAAATGACAGAGAAGTTTGATCAAAAGTTTTATCTTACAAAACATGCAGTCACCCTAATTTTACACAGTTCCTGCTTTTTGTTAGCTTTTCATTCTGATGTAAATGGTTTTAAAGATGTCCAAAAAGTATTTCTGTAGAATGTAAGAAAATTTGCTGATTGGGGGACTTCCAGGGGAAGAAATGACAGAGTAAAGTTGGATCTGAAATACAGAACTGACAACCATAGCAGAATGAAGAGCCAGCAAGTGGACCGGCTCTTCGTAATTCCTTTTCAGACAAGGGCAGACTTGAGATCACCCACAAGTGCACCAAACAGTTGCTCCTCATGAGATTGCAAAACAGTAGACTCAGATGCCTTAGAACTTTGGGAATAGCCATCTGTACCTTTGAAAGGGTGCTAAAGTTGCATGCTTTCTTTTCTAATTACTTTACAAGATCACTATCACTTTTACTAACCATTAATTGCTTGTTAGCTGCTTTTCAGCCATTAGGACAAGTTTGACAGCACCAGGTGAGTTCCTTCAATATTCAATAAAATAGTTTTAACTACAAGAAGTTTTTAAAAATATTTTTTTTTCTGAAAAAACCAGCAATATCAAAATGTCTATGGAGATTCTCAATCATCCAGGTCATGGTTGACCCAAAGGTGTTTTTCCAAAAGGCATTTGAACTTTCTTGGTTTTTTTTTTTTTCATTTGAAAACATTTCGCTTCTCATTGAAAAAAAAACAAAAAATCACAACCCCAAAAGTCCAGTTGCTTTTTAGAAAAGCATCTTTGAGAGAAATATCAAAATGATTAAAACTTTAATTTTAAGAAGTTACAAACAGACTAAGAGTCCAGATAAATTTGAAATAAGATTTTGGAATTAATTACAAAGAATACTTCCCATGGGAAAATTCTTTTGTTCTGAGTTTTTTAAAGAAACATAAGATTTTAAAAACTGGACACTAGAGGGAACTAAATATTACAATTAAAGGAGAACACAAACTGCAAAAAATTGTAATGACTTACAATTACAGAATCAACCAAAATTGGACAGATTTGAAAGATACTTTTCAGTAATGGACTAAAACATTAATTTTAATACTGTAGTATCAACAGAGACATCTGCCTCTATGTGGAAACTGTCAAAATATATTACAGAAGAGGAACAAGTTTTACTTGACAAGATTGAGACTGAATTGAAACTGGATTTACAAATTACAGGCTACAAGAATGCAGTGGAAAAAGATGTTAACTGACAAAAAGAAAGTGGCTGATTTAATAATTAAAAGGGATATATAAACAGTAAACCAAGAGAGTGAGATGGATAATTTTGGATTTATGAAAAAGGCTTGTTAAAGCTTAGAAGAATCTCATGAGAAGGGACAAAGAAATTAATGAAAAGATCTTAAATTTTATGACATCATTTGAATGGATTAAAGATTAAGATTGTTAGAAGTAAAAGGAAGGAATATAAAATTGGGTTATTTGACCAAGTTTAAAATATTATTTCTGATTACTCTTAAGGACTTTTACTGACACCAGGACTGAAATGACAATATTTTACGGATTGGAATATAGATAAAAGATGGGATAGAGCAGTGGTTCTCAACCTAATGCCGCGACCCCCCCGCTGCCGCCGCGACCCCCTCCCCGCACGGGATGAGGTGACAAAGGGGGCGTGGCACCAGGGGCGAAATGCTCCGGGTTCAGGCTTGCCTGTGGGTCGCCAGACAGCTGATAGGGTGGAAGCAGGAGACTTCGCCCGGATGCCGCCATTTGAGTTCTTTTACCCTCTGCGCATGCGCAAAGCATTCTGCGCATGCGCAGAGGGTAGAAGAACCCAAATGGCGGAGTCCAGGCTACCAGCTGTCCGGCGACCCGCAGCACGGCCGAACCGGGACCTTTTCACCCCTGCACTGATGGTGGCACCAAAATGGCGGGCTAACACGCGCGGCGACCCCTGTGAAATGGTCGTTCGACCCCCAAAGGGGTCGCGACCCACAGGTTGAGAACCGCTGGGATAGAGGAAGAAGAGATCATTTGTGGAATTTTAAGAGGAGGTGATATGTTAGTAAAATTGTTTATAGTTGTGATGAAAGTGAGAAACAACTTCTTTATATATCACTTTTTCTTCACTATATTCTTAATTTTTTTCTATTTTTCCTTTATATTTTCTGCACCTTTTATTCTATTTTTAAAGTTCATATTAGTTTTTACTGTTGTAATAATCTTTAATAAAATTACTGTACTACCAAAAAAAGAAAAAAAATCTGTTCATTGGGTTAAGACTTCAGTAGACACTTACTGGATATGAAATACACAAGGTAAAAAAATGCACATGGCAAGATTGTCAATTGGACACCAAATTCTATACAAGCTGTTACCATATGTGGTCACCAGTTGAAAGTTAAGATGCTATCAAATTTCAACCATTCTTTCATATATTAACATATTTCACATGCACAGTTAGAGAACATAAACACTCCTTTATGTTATGATTTATGAAAATAGGAAGAATAGGATCTAGAATTTAGAATCCTGATACTTCTCTCTTATTCAGCAGGCAGAATGGAAAATTATATAGGGGGAAGGGGTCAACTTCCTCCATCTCCAGGACAACTCCATGTTAATTACAGCATAGGAAATACAAATAAATCTCTTTTTTTTAAAAAGAGATTTGCTGTTCCTGATTGAAAATTGTCAGTTTTCTTGTTCAATTCTTATTTGGAAGAGGGTGTAAATTTTTAACAGTACAAAGGGAAGTTTGGAGGCAGCACATTTATACATGATTTCCTTCATCAAGCTATTATAGTAACCTAGTTCACACATGTTGCACTAATAGTTAGTCATGCTTTATTTAAATCAACTATGCTTTATTCAGTAAATCATAGTTCAGCAGAACATTGTAAACTCCACCCCACAGTAGAAAAGTTAATTTTCTTAGGATAAGCAAATATAGTACAGACATAAAAGTTACAAAAAATGCATACTACTGAATTTAGACAAATTCCAAGCAACTTAAATTGGGATTGGGTTGCATGATGACAACTGTGGATATGACTAACTAAATAATACAATAACTATTGTTTTATCAAAACACAGATACTAGCAGGTCTTCTTTAGTGAGTCTTCTTGATTGTTTTGCTAAATTCCTTTGACAGCTCCGCCGGTAATAAAGCAGGTCGTATACTTTACAAACGATATAGCAAATTGACCCAGAGAAAAACAAAGCAATATCTGAATCCGAGTCTGCAATCACCAGCTTGGCCCTGATTTCCGGTTTAACAACTAAGAGAAAGGCTGTGAAAACGGCAAGCAATCCACGACGCCCATTCAACCGACAGGGAAAGCAATTTGCAGCTGGGAAATCAGATGAAGCGCTCAATTAGATCCTTAGTTCGACCCCAGGATCTCCTAAATAGCTGGAAAATCTGGTGAGGAGGCAGGCTTCCGCCGGAGAAGCGCACCCGCCAGCGCATCTCCTGCCCACCGCGAAGGCGCGGGGTGAACGGCACTGTCCGGCGAAAAGAAGCGCTGGCGCAGCCCCCAAGGACACTGCCTGCCACGAAGCCAGGGTGGAGCTGTTTAGGAAGGCTCCCTCACCCGGGACAGAAACCCGGCGGGCTGCGTTCGCGCGCGCCTTACCTGGCCGGCGCAGCAGCGCGCAGACATGGTCGTCGCCGCCGCGCAACGCTCTCCCCGCACCTGCCCGCACTCTTCAGGCGCCTGGCGGCCTCTCCCGGCAAGTCGGCGGCGGCGGGGGGCAGCTGCGGGGTCCCCTCCGGCTCAGAGAACGCCGAGCACAGCCTGCTGCGGTGTGGCCCCGGCGCCCAGCTGTCCAGAGACTGACCCACCTCTCGGGTGCAACCCTCAGGGCGGAGAGACAGCTAGCTCCAGCCCAGCCCAAACAGTGGGATTAGGCTTCCGCTGTCGTCAGTTTGCCTCTAAGGAGCTAGATGGCTTTCCGGTGCGGGGGCCGCGTTAGAAGAGAGGGAGAGGGGAGAGGATCGGGTAAACCCAGCAGCAGGCCACCTGTCCGCGTTCACACGCCCAGGGATTCTGGTGGGCTCGGAGGTGAAGCGCAGGCGCGATGCCAGGCGGCTTGGGCTTCCCGAGAGAGAAGGGGGGAGAGGGAGGAGTTGGAGACAGACGGCCGCGCTTATTTACGAGGAGGAAGGGCAGCGTCTGCCGCGGTTAGCGCTCTGCGGAGGGGCTACTCGCGGGGTGGTCAGGGCAGCCGTCGTTTTCAGGGAGAAAATGCCTAGTGGGCTCCGCTAGTAAGGCGACTCGCTTCACCCCTTGCATTTTATTTTGCGTCTGAAAGCGCCTTTCTGCTGGATGAGGCTGGAGCTTGCTTCTCGCGCTCCATTTTTTAAATTATTATTGTTCTGGCAAGGAAAGATTCAGAGCTTCTCAATTGTTCGAGCATTGTAGGTGCTACCCCATCTTTTTATTGAGCCTGTGTCTTTGCAGTTGCTTTCTACATACCTTTTATAATTGTTTATTTTTTCATGTATTGTGTATTCTACTCAGACTTGTATTTACGATGTAATAAACATGTCATTTTTTTCAACCCGTTGACCAAGAGGTAGCTCCTCGAAATGCATTGAGACTCGGACAGAGGTGGGATTCAGCAGGTTCTGACCAGTTCTGGAGAACCGGTAGCTGAAATTTTGAAACGGTAAATACCACATCAATTTTCCTTCATTTCCCTGTCCAGTATTTGTTGGTGCAAATCTGTTGGTTCTCATCTTAATGACTCAATTAAAAAAAAAAGACATCATATCAAGCTGGATGTGAAAATGTCAGTCTAGTTTTATAAAAATGACAATTATGTGAATTATAAAGATACAAAGGGAAGTCTGAGCATTATAAGAACTGACATTCTTATATTCCTGGATCTCAGCAGCTTTCAGAATCTTTTGACTAGAGTCTAGAGCAGGGGTGTCAAACACTATTTCATTGAGGGCTGCATCAGGGTCGTGTTTGGTCGGGGGGGGGGCGTAGCCAGTTTGATGTCACTTGTGTTGGCGCCTGTGGTGGCCTGAACGTTCTGCTAGCGAAAACGGGCTCCTGAGCTCCGTTTTCGGCTGCAACAGCCTCCTGCAACCCTCTGCCAGCAGAAACGGAGCTCAGGAGGGCCGACTGCGGCCCTCACGAGCTCCGTTTTTGCTGGCAGAGGCACCGTGGGCCGGTCCTTCACTGTTTCCAGGATGGCCCCGCGAGCCAGATCCGACCCCCAGGCCTTGAGTTTGACACGCCTGGTCTAGAGCAATGTTTCTTAACTTTTGCAATTCTGGGAGTTGAAGTCCACAAAGTTCTGGGAATTCTGGGTGTTGAGGTTTACAGATGTTAACATTGTTAAGATTGAGAAACACTGCATAGAACATCGTCCTGGTGAGATTAGGCTTTAGGAGCAATAAGTACTTGTCAGTGTTACTGGTTCTTCCTATTGGGACTCAGAATATGGACTCATCCTGTTTGACACCTCAGTTGTTGGCCATTGATGCCCACAGTGCTCTGTTTTCCTATATGCTGTTTAAAAAGTACATGAAATTGGGGAATATAATCATTCAGAACTTTGAAGAGGGGGCTAGGGGCACACTGAAGACAGGGTAACTCTATGGTTTGTTACTCTAAAGCTGTGTTTTTCAAACTTGGCAACTTTGAAGAATTCTCCCAGAATTCCCCAACGAGCCCTGTTGCCAAGTTTGAAAAACACTGCTCTAAAGAGTAACTATAAAAGCATATTATAGACCTAAGAAATGTAGCAGAAGCATTTGAAAGCTCCTCTTAGAGGAAAAACTAATGTTCAGCTCAGACTAGACAGCAGGTAAGGAAATAGGTGAATGCAGTGGGAAATATTAGAATTTCATATTAGAATGGGTTATAAGTAAATGCAGAAATGTTCAGGAGTAATACAGATAGTCCTCAACTTACAACCACAATTGAGCCCCAAATTTCTGTTGCTAAGCGAGACAATTGAGTTTTGACCCACTTTATGACCTTTCTTGCCACAGTTAAGAAAATCATTGCAGTAGTTAAGTTAGTATCACAGTTAAGTGAATCTGGCTTCCTGATTGACATTGCTTGTCAGAAGGTTGCAAAAGGTGATCAGAGGTTATATCCCAACTTTTCACATTCCTGAATTTGGGATTGCTATTCAGTCACTCATGTCTTATTTCTCACCTACACTACTGCATTGTACCTGGGACAGCCCTTGCAAACTACTCAGAAGCTGTAGTTAGTTCACCTAAGTATCCTCATGTAACATCACTAATGGCTTCTGGATGTTTATGGAACCATCTATCTCCAGTTACCATACTTTCCCCCACCCCAGAACCTGACCCATGGAATAACACCTTTCCCTCCCCCCCCCATTGCAAATTCCTGAATCTGCTGGCCTTTAAGAATGCTTTGAAGACTCAGTGAACCAAAATGATATAAGCACCTATTGTAACTATAAGATTTTTTGTTCTTTGTTTTGAATGGGAAGCATAAAATTATTATGAAATAAATAAGTCCAGAGTTTTTTCCACGGACATTCCAGTAATCTCTTTGATTTAGTTCATGTTATTCATTGTTATGTCTTTATTTCAATCCATTTTTTTAATTCTACATACTTTTTAATTCAACATCTGCTCAACATCATGTCTTCAAAGTATTTGAGTTTCTGCTTGGTAGTCTGGTTTCTCAAGGAGCAAGCAGCTTTATCCTATATACTGAAGCATATTGTTAGAACGAAACATTTTGGCCTTGTCTCTGCCTAACAGGGATATTTGGAAAAAAAGAGTTTCATTTCTAATCTTAGCATTTGCAATTTATAATTTTCCAGTTCATTCAGCTGACTGTTCATGTATTTGCACTTAAAACATTTTTACTCAGCACATCATTTTTTTGTATTTTTATTTTTTTTTTAAAAAAAGTAATAAAATACATGGTTATTATGTATTGAAATACTACATACATATTACATACATTTACAAACATAGCTTTCTTCTATTTTTAATTGACATCTCCCAGTTCTCACATTTGGTCTTTTCAGATATCATAGCAGCAGAAATGTTCAAGATCCTCATTTCCCATAGTTGTCAAAAAACCAGTTTTTTGGGTAACCCTGGGTGGACAAAATACACATCTCATATTTTTGCATATCAGTTTAGCAAATTACTATGTCCTGATCCTTCTCAAAAATTTATTATATTTATGTATTGTTGGGAATATATAAAGTACAGGTTTTACTACCGGTATCTATTCCCAATCTGAATGTGGGAACTGTGGGGATGAGGAATTTCTCTTCTGATCTTTAAATAAAAAAGACTATATTCAATAAATGCAAATACTCTCTTGCTTTATATCGGTATCCCAGGGGTGAAATGCTCCCGGTTCGCTCGTGCCTGTCGGTCGCCATAGAGCCGGTTGCCGAGGTAGCGCGAGGCTCCGCCCACCAGCCCGGACGCCGCCATTTGGGTTCTTTTACCCTCTGCGCATGCACAAAGCGTTCTGTGCATGCACAGAGGGTAAAAGAACCCAAACGCCGGCGTCCGGACGGGCGGAGCCTCACGCTACCTTGGCGACCGGCTCTACGGCGACCAACAGGCACGAGCGAACCGAGAGCATTTCACCGCTGCGGTATCCTCATGAAATCTAATACAGGTTGCTTCCAAGCGATAAAATTCTTTGCTGTTTGAACAATTCCAGTAAATATTTTCTAGTTTTAGGACTGTAATCTCTGGATTTTTCCCATTTGTAAAACATAACTCATCAAAACTGAATCTCATTCAAGCAGAGCATGGCTACATTTCTCTTACATAAACTCATACAAATAAAACTAAGCCTTTTAGAAGGTTTTTCTGCTAAAAAGCAGTCTAGAAATGTTTAAATAAAAACATTTTAAATAATGGTAACACTAATTGAATTCTTAAACCAAGAATGGCAAACACACTTTCCTGCTCCCTTACTTTGGATAAAATGCAATATATGTTTATTTTAAACATTAGAATGATGTAGTCAAATATGCTTTTGTGCATATATGTGTGCATGAAAAGTAAAGATGACTGTCATCAAAGCTCTGTCCCTATTTATAGAATATGGAACATACATAAAAATAGATGGCTTTGACCACATGGTTGCAGCTGCAATTATGACTTTCATAAACCCTCTTTGTGGGTGCCCATGGATATGGTAGTTATGGTATCTGAGGTTTAAGTTCAGCCAGTGCCTGACTTTGGGCCAGTCACCCCTCCTAGCCCAACCCAGAGGGCTGTTATAGAAATAAAATTAAATAAGATCTCCATATAAAAACCCTAAATTTCGGGGAGAAAAAGCAGGATATAAATTAGATTAATTAACACAAGATCTAAAACAACTGATCATAATTTTACCTTGATCTTTTCCATCCATCCTTTTCCTTTTTAAATTAGAAACAGGATTTTGTTGCTCTTTCAAAGCTTCTGCAGGGCAGTTGGGTCTTGGCAATTGACTTCCAGGTGTTGGTGCTGGCCGATTACTAAAATACTCATGTTTCAGTGCCTGAAAGGCAAAAGAACAGAATAAGCTGCATCTTTCAAGCAAGAGTTTTCTCTATACAAGCTGTATTTAACATGTTTGGTTGTATGAACTTTTGTTTGGTTAATTAAAAGTTTTTGCATGAGTTGGAAAGAAATATAATGGTAATAAAGAGAGAATATCGCCACAGTTCTATATATTCCATTTAGAATGAGAAGTGGTACAGGAGTTGAAAATGGTGTCACTGTAAAGGTAAAAAGAAGGCAATAAGATGTCCAATGTTAGTATTAGCAAGTTAATAGCTTTGGTACACTTAAGAACATGTTGCCAACATGTGCTGCAGTCAGACTTGGAAAGTCTGGACTTGTTTGGGACCAGCTAGGAACATAGATTTATCATACTAATTTAGCCTCCAGTAACTTTGTGCCCTCCAGATACACTGGATATCAGGTCTTTAATCTCCACTTAACTTGTTAACATTGTGTTGATACTTTCATTCTGATAAAATATAGGGCTGAACAGGTAGAACATATCAAAGCCTGATCATTCTCAGGAATCTAGAAATAGGCAGGTAAGCTAATTAATTATAAATAAGTTACCGGTAGGTGCCAAAACATAGAACAACAGAATTGGAAGGGAACTTGGAGGTCTAGTCCAACCCCCTGCTCCAGACACCCCCCTCTCTATATATAGACAGACAGACAGACATAGATAGATATAGGCTCATTGGAGATATAGATACCCCCTGCTCGAGGAGACCCTATATGCTATGAAATAAAACAGAAGCTCCTTTGAGTGCTATTCTGTATACAACCAACAGCTCTTAAACAAGAATGAATGAGGAAGTGAACATATTTGCGTATAATTGTATTCCTTACCCCCAAACAAAAACATCCAAAGAGGGCTGAAAAAGCTAAGGGGGTATAGGATGCTGAATTACTGCAAGGATGGGGTATGGAGTACCTTTAATAAAGTACAGGTACTCCTCTACGTACAACAACAACTGAGCCCAAAATTTCTGTTGCTAAGCCAGCCAGTTAAGTGAGTTTTGCCTCATTTTATGACCTTTCTTGCCACAGTTGTTAAGTGAATCACAGCAGTTGTTAAGTTAGTAACATAGTTGTGAAGTAAACCTGGCTTCCCCATTGACTTTGCTGGTCAGAAGGTCGCAAAAGATTATCACATGACCCTGGGACACTGCAACCATCATAAATATGAGTCAGTTGCCAAACATCTGAATTTTGATCATGGGCATGCTGCAACAGTTGTAAGTGTGAAAAACTGTTAAGTAACTTTTTCAGTGCCATTGTAATTTTGATCAGACACTAAATGAATGGTTGTAAGTTGAGAACTACCTGTAGAGAAGGCTTGCACACTCAGTGGTGTTTGCAGGGACTAACAAAAGTAGTGTCAAAGTGCAGGTCCCTTTTCTATTATTATTATTATTATTTTTTATTGTACAATTTTCTTGGTTATGTATAAAATTTCTATATTCACAATAACAGTATACCGTCTGGGTAAATCTCTAATGAATACAGATAGTAAATCTTATACACACAGTAGTTGTAACTATTATTCTCAATACCTATTCATCTTCATCTTCACTTATCCTTGTTGAAAATTTTGCGTTATTTGATTAGGCCCTCTGTTCAATTTTATCTATAATCCATTAATAATATCAAACATTATAAATATCAAGTAAACATCACATTTATAACCATTAACTTCCAAATAATCATAAGGTTTACTTATCTTAATTATTCAATGTTCATTATTCAATTACACAAATTACTTCATCTTTGTTTACATATCTAGATTTCTAACTTCTGCTGCTATTTTATACCCATTAATAGAATAGTTCCCAAATTAAAAAAGTAATCTTTTCCCCATTTCTAATTTCTATCTTTATACTAATTCTTAATGGTATAGCTCCTGAATTAAGCAGTATTTTGCATTTATCCCTCATCTCTTGCCCGTTTTCGTATCTCAACTCTTGCTGACTTCTTGGCACATCTCCTATACTCCTTCCATGTGATCTTGTACTTTCTTATCTTGTTCGTGTTTGATCTAAGTATTTCTTCTATCTCTGCCGCTTCTTCACTCTTTTGAACCTTCAATACACCTTTCAATGATCTTTTCCTCACTTCAGAGGTGTCTTTCTGTGTATCCCCTTCTAACTTTTGATCTCTTAAAGTGTAATTCACCATTTCTATTTCATCTTTGACTGTCTCTTCTTTTTTATCTTTTTGTATCATTTGTCGTTTTCCCTCCCCTGTCCTTTCCTCTGTTCTTTCTATTTTCTGTTTCCTGAATTTCATGTTTGTTGTTCAATATCTTTTGGTCATAATTTTCTGGTCTCACAACTACATCATGTATCAATTTTTTTATCTCCCTATGGTCCCTTTTCTAAGGGTGTTGTGATACAGCATGTGTGCCCAAAAAGGCAGAGTTTGTTATGCAGTGCCATAGCACTCCTTTTATCATTCTCACAGAAGCAGCAAGATCTTTATACAACAAAATATTTTGTATAAAATCAATGCAATACAAAACAATCATAAAAGAATAGTCTGTACAGAATTAATAGACATGTTTGTTGCAACTATATACCTCATGTTTTCTGGTGGGACCTATAGGACTGAAATACATTTCTAAGTATCTATGCCAGGAAAAACTTTTAGTGTGACCCGAGAAAAAAAATGAAGACCACAAGAACAGCTGCAGCACATAATTAGACGTTCCCAGTCTTTAAAAAAAATAAAATAAAGGCAGCTCTATCTGGAAACATTTGTTCATATGGCGTTCTCAAGAAAGGGTTTAGGAAAAAGGTCTGAAACATTTTGCTAGTGTTGATTAAAAAACACACCAAACCAAGATTTTAAAACACATGCTTTCAATTACAAATATAATATGGGAATAAATTCAGTGGTACTTGCATCTTCTTATAATCAATTCTGTTGCAAGCACTCTAGCTACTTGTGGGGCCTCAGAGAAAGGGAAGTTATTGGTTCAGTGCCCATTCTTCTTCTTCTCCTTTGCAGTTTGAGCCAAGGGAGAAATCACTTTGCCACTAAGTGCTGAGAGGTCAGGCATGCTTCTCCTTTCCACTAGCAAGACACAAACCTTGCTCCCTTCTCCATTGCTTAAGCTGCTTTACCTAACTGATTGCTTGAGTTGGTGGCCCTAGATTTTGGCTGATGAAGTCCTGCCTTGCAATTTGCTTTGGCTGAATCACAGTTCAGCCACCAGCCTGATTCAAATTGGCCTTTCACTTACCATTTTAACTTTATCTTGAGAACTGGTTGTCGGAAGGCACACTGAAAAGCTATTAACTCTCTGATAACATCAGAAACAAACTCATTGCCAAGAAGATGGCCCGAAAAGGGCAACAGGCATGGAAGATGTGGGTGGTTGTTGTTTTTTACAACAAAATAGGGCAGTTTTCCCAACAAATTTTTTTTCTGAGTACACTACCAGTAATTTATAGGGTAAGTTAATTACCTGACTAGCTGTGAGCCTAGTACAAGGATCAAAACGAAATAAGCCTTGCAGCAATTCCAACAAATCGTCTCCAGCGGCACTGAAGATGTGCTGAAACTGCATTCCAGGGAAACTTTTAAAAGTAACATAATCTGGAAGATTTGTCATACCCTGTTGGAAGAAAAGGAAACAAATATAAGAAAAGTTTAGTTACTATGGAATGATAGTCTCCCATCTATAAATACAATTTAATTCTTCAGACAATCAACTTACAGGCCATTGCTCCTCTGTTGGCGTACCAAGGGTTTCAAAAATCTTGGTGAGCTGATCCAGATCAGAATCTCCTGGCAAAAATGGAACCTATAGTAAGATGAACACACTGGGATTCAAAATGTTTAATGATTTGGCTTTACAAGTCTCAGGGTTTCTGATAATAAATAAATTCAAGGCATGGCAATAAATTCTCTACATTGCGATACTCTGGTTTTTTTTTTACAATGATTGGAGAATAATTTAATTTCATACAGATGAGAGGGAGGAGGAGGATGGGGAGAAACCCTGGAATGATTGAAGTGATGGAAGAACGGACAAAAGGCCTCTCCAAGCAATCTGTTCACTGCCTCAAGAGGGACATGAGAAAGAGATTGGCAAAAGGAAAGACAGAGCGTCCCACTCTAATATTGCTCCGACTCCACCCATTATTAGTATCAGTTGAAGGAAAGCAACCCTAAACATGTGAAAATTCTTAGGTTTTATGGACATATCAAAGATGATTGCAGAGTACTTTTCCTCCCCACCCCACCCCACCCCTCCCCAAGCGTGACTGACCCTTACCTTCAAAGCAGCTCTATTTTAATGGGCTGCTGGACCCTGGAATAATTTGCGGGGTTCATCTGGCTTGTTTTTGGGTTTTTTCCACTATGATGAGTATGACAACTGATTTTCTGTTTTAGTAATGAGGATGCTCTGCCCTGCTTAGTACTCTACACCAGGAGTGTCAAACTCACATCACGGCAGTGTTTGACAGCCCTGCTCTACACAGTCAGTTAGGTTGGGGTAATCTATAAATATAGCTAAATAAATAAGATACTTGTATTTGTTATGGCAGAAGGAATAACCTTCAGGAACAGCCTCTATCAAGACAATGGTTAGATAAAAGAAACCTGAGTCAGGGCAGAACTGTAATGTAAGAAAATGTCTCAGTCAAGGCTCTCCCTAGTTCTCTCTTATTTGTTAACACCAACAGATTGAATGATGGTGCAAGAAGTGAAATTTAATCTGTCAATCACTTTCAGTCAAGCCCTCTCCCATATTTACCCTTAGAAGCAATTCAGCCAAGATGCAGCCTACTGCCCACATGTCCACACCCACTCCATACATTTTAGCTCCAAACAATAGTTCGGGTGCTCGATACCACCTGTAAAACAGGTAACAATCAGATTACATTGTCTTTCTTCACTGAAGAGACTTATGTAAGACTTAAGGTACAAACTTGTCAAAACATTTTTTTCAAAGTACAAGTTTAAAACAATATAAAGAAGAAATGCAGATAAGAAATCAAATATAAACAATGAAATATGGGTGGATAGTTAACAAATCTCTAAAAAAAATCATGTATGAGTAATATATTCTAGTACATCTTTAAAAGCTTACCATGGTATGAGATATTTTATATTCTTTTCACAATCAAGCTATGTGGAGAGAGAGAGAAACTACAAACTTGTTCACTTTGTGTTTGAGGGTAAAAATATTTAAGTATAGACCTTTCCTACAGATTAATACCTTAAAATTAACTTGAAAAAATATTTTAAAAAGTTGAAGAAAAAGTAATGAACAATACAATTAATACCATTAATACCAAATCTTCAAAAGCAGAGTTTCTAAAAAGCCTCATGGTTTTAATTCAGCTTAAATTCACCATTAGGCTGAATGAGTCCTAACTGTAATTACCGATATTAACAATAAGGCCAATTTTGAAGTAACACATGCACTGAAAGTTCTTAGAAGAATTAAAGTTATTGCTAAGTAATAGTTGTATGGAAAAGATGCATAATCAGCTCTCATTTTCACATAGCCGAGTAGGTATGCAGCAATTGGTATATTTCCTTTTATCAACTTTCTATTTACTCATATTTCTTCCATTTCCTTCCATGTCCATTTCCCCCCCCGCCAAGATCCAAAAATGATCTTTCCCACACTCAAAACCACTCACCACCCTTGTATTCTTCATTAATTCTCTCAATCCTTCAACACAATCACATTAATCATATTTTTAGATTTGTACTTTCTTTGCCAAGTGTATATGAATACATTTATGCTTAACTACATTGTCATGCCTGGAATCCATTTTTTACCTTTTTGTATTCAGGCCTGCCACATTTTCTACTGTGGGAAAATAGGAGGGGGGGTTATATGGAGTAGGTGATATGTAGTAGTCTAAATAACATTCTTTCCAGAAAGTCAAGGCCGCTGCGAGGAAGTGAAGGGGCGGCATCTTCAGTATTGCATGGTGCCTGATTGGATCGGATGATGGACATGTGGGTGCTGGGTAAGGATTTGAACTTTTATGTGGGTGGAGAAAACCTGATAGCTTTCAGATTCGGGTTTTCCCAGATGTTGCCAACATGGCATCTCTAATAAATTGGAACTTTGAGGAACTTCTAGCCTCGGAGTCTTGTTTTGTTGGGGGTGTTTATTGGAACGCTGACATTAACCCGAATCTGTAGATAACTAAGCAGCACCCCGAGAGGGGGCTGTCCGGGGTGCTGACCCCCAGCACTGACCTGAAGCCCAGGCAGTGTGAAGAGTCAGTGAAGATGGAAGAGAAAGAGGGGATAACAGAGGGAGCCACAGGGGTGGACACCGGAGAGCTTGTCGAGATCCGGTATTTTCCTTCTGAGGAAGTGGTGCAAGCCCTTGAGACTGCAGAGACGGCCCGACGGATGGGTGCTCGGCCCAAAGAGGTGGATTCCTGGAAGAGTTGCCAGTCTTATCCAACTTCAGAGATGGGACAGGGAGAGCTACTGCTTGAGTGTCAGCCCGTCGCCAGCCCCCTGAAGTCGCCCCATGAGCCAGAATGGAGAGAGGTGGAGAGGACAGGGTCTGAAACTCCCCGAGGCTGGAATCGGCTGCCTCCGTCTCAAAGTCTATCACTGTCAGGGCTCCCGGAGCGGCTTGAGCGGCTTGAAGTGGGAAGTTATGCACCTTGGGGGCAGCCCCCACCAGTGAGATGGAGCTTGGCTCAACCCACCTTCAAATTTCCTGAAGCAGGGCCTGGCAGTGGAGCTAGCGTGGGGTCAGCACCTTTCTACTCGGCCAGGGGCGATCGGGGAATCAGCTCAGCGCACCAGAGTCAAGCAACAGGAGGGGAACAGCAGACGCAGCCAGCAAGGGGTAAGCTACAACCACCAATCGCCCCCCCTTACCAACCGGGGCCCCTGCTGCCCCCTGCGGAGTGCATCCCCCCAGGCTGGGGATTCTACCCGGGCCATGGGTGGGTCCAGTGTCAGTGGACGCCTGCCCCCCCTGCTCCATTTTTTCCGGGATCCCCCTGGGCCCAATATGCCCCAACGATCCCAGCACAGCACTGGGGGCTGGGCCAGCAGCCGGCTGGAGCCCCCCATCCTATGGCAGCTTAACAGCCGGCCCCAGTCCCAATGTCGGCCGCATTCCAGCAGCCAGCAGCACCACCTGCTGCAGCACCCCCACAGGCCCTGGCCCAACAGCCAGTTGCCGTGGCGATCCCACCAGCGAGGCCACCGCCGACTAGCTTCAGGGCAACCTTTGATGGCCAGCCTGCCAAACTAGCGTACTTTCTCAGCCGAGTCTGGGCTCATATAGATCAGTATGGAGAACAATACGAAACAGAGCGTGACTTGGTATCTGCTATTGCGGATGGGATGAAGGAAGGAGACGCTGCTGCCTGGGTGGCCCAGCTGCACAATGAGGGGCTGCTGAGTTAAATGATGCCGATGGCTTTGTTGAGCTGCTCCGGGCCACATTTGACGACCCTGATCGAATCAATGAAAATGAGGCCACAATAAAGGTGATGAAGCAAGGTAGCCGACCAATAAAGGACTATGTATGGGACTTTAGATGGGTCACAGGAAACCTAATGCATTGGCCAAACAGAATACTTTTGCACTATTTTAAAGATGCCATTGATCCAGAGGTCAGGACCACCTGTGCCATCAGAGGGATGCCTGAGCGGCTACAAGATTGGTACACCATGTCAATTGCTCTGGACCGAGAAATCCACCCGCACTGCAGACCCCCTGCGGAGAGACCCCCGAAGAGGACCTTGGCAAGGCGTCCTCTGACCAAACCTGCGGAGACCCCCTCTGCTCAGCCTACAGGAGCTATCAAATGCTACCGGTGTGGACAAGGGGGTCATCGGGCCTCTGAATGCCTAGCACCTGCGCCGGTTCCACAGCAACGTCCCGCCCCGGCTGCCGGGGGCAGAAGGGCTCCACGAAAGCCTCCGAATGCCAGCTGATTTGCCCAGCAGGCATTCGAGGTCCTACCTTCCCCCAAAGAGAGTAAGAAGACCACGGCCAAAGACCTTCCGCCCGGGCTGGCCAGCTGTAGCAGTGGTGAAGATGACCCGATGGTAAGTGGAACCATCCGCCCATTTGCAGTCAAGGTCAAACTGGTAGTGCCAGAGACAGGGGTGCAAGGGGAGGTAGCAGCAGTGATAGACACAGGCTGCACCCAGTGCCTGATTAGCTCCTCCATTGTGGAGCAGCTAGGCATAAGAACATACCTTTTGAACCGCCCCATACGCTTTGAGCAAGTAGATAGGACCTTAATAGGGGGCACTCCTGCTACCCGAGTCACTGAGCTTGTCAGAATGGAGCTGGGGATCCACACAGAACTCATCAGGTTCGTGGTTGCCCCCAAAATGGCAGAGTCAATCCTTCTGGGGCTCGCCTGGCTAGACAAATGGGCCCCGACAATTAAATGGGAGGATGGCTACCGAAAAATCATGATAGGTGTGGGGCCCTTGTCACCCGTCCCACCTGAAGCAGGACTCACCGAGGCGAGCCCAAAGCGGCCCCCACCCCAATGAGAGGCGGTCACGGCGGCCATCGAGGTTCTGCCTGGGACTCCCCAGGTCCCCTGGGAATACAGGGACCTGGCTGAAGCATTCAGTGAGGAAGAGTGCAACATCCTTCCCCCCCATCGCCAGACCGACTGTGCGATTGAAATTGAACCCCGGGCTAAACTCCCTAAGCCAAAGATGTACTCGATGACCCCAAGAGAAATGGCCGAGCTGAGGGAGTACATTGACACCAACTTAGCCCGGGGGTTCATCCCACCTGCAAAATCCAGAGTGGCCGCTCCAGTATTATTTAAAGAGAAGAAGGATGGGGGGGGGGGATGAGGCTCTGTGTTGATTTTCGTGGAATCAATGCGGTGTCCGTGGAAAACACTTACCCCCTCCCCCTCATGAAGGACATGCTGAACTACCTTTCGAAAGGGAAGGTGTTCACAAAACTGGAATTGAGAGAAGCCTATTACCGGATGCGCATAAGGGAGGGGGATGAGTGGAAGACGGCTTTCAACTGCCCGTGGGGTAGCTTCCAGTTCAAAGTCATGCCCTTTGGTCTCCAAGGAGCCCCCGCAGTATTCATGCAATTAACGAGGTGCTGCATGAGCACTTATACAAGGGGGTCCTTGTCTACTTAGATGACATTCTCATATTCAGTGAGACATTAGAGGAACATGTGAAGCTAGTCCGCCAAGTGCCAAAGAAACTCTTAGCTGCAAAGCTGTATGCAAAGCTGTCCAAGTGTGAATTTCATAAGACTTCTCTTGACTACCTGGGCTACCGAGTGTCAAACGAAGGCATAGAGATGGATCCCGGGAAAGTGCGAGCCGTACTTGACTGGCAACCCCCTCGCATCCGGAAACAACTGCAGAGCTTCCTGGGGTTCGCTAACTTCTATCGGCAATTCATCCCAGCCTTCGCAGAAGTGGCTCTGCCGCTCATGGAACTGCTAAAGATGGGGTCCTCCCCCATGAAGCCACGGCCAATGCAGCCACTGGCCTGGACGCTAAACTGTCAAAAAGCGTTTGAAAGCCTAAAATGGCTGTTTGCTGAAGAACCCATTCTTCAGCACCCGGACCCAGACAGGCAGTTCATAGTCCAGGCCGACGCCAGTGACATGGCGGTGGTGGCCGTGCTCCTCCAGAAAGACCCCCAGGGGCAGCTGCTGCCCTGCGCATACGTGTCCAAAAAGCTCACAGACACTGAATGGAGGTGGGCAGTATGGAAGAAGAAGGCCTTTGCCGTTCGCTGGGCTCTTCTATCGTGGCGACACTTTCTGGAAGGGGCCAAGATCCCCTTCGAGGTCTGGTCTGACCATAAGAACCTCGAGGCTTTAAAAAGCTCTCCCCCAAACAAGTCCATTGGGCGCAGTACTTCAAGCATTTTGATTTCAAGCTGAAGTATATCCCAGGGGGGGAGGACCTGCTTGCAGACGCCCTGTCAAGGAAACCCCAATATGACAGCCAGCAGGAGGAAGTCGTCCACACCATCGTCCCGGACACACAGAGTGCGGCACAAGTCACTACCAGGGGCCAGGCCAGCAGGCGGCCTGACCCCCTCGATGGAAAACTAACTGAGGATTTGAAAGCAGCGTTGTCTACCAACCCGTGGCTAGCCAACAACCGAGATGCATTGATGATCCGGGACGGAATAGCCTGGAAAGGTTCGAAGATTTACGTCCCCAACAGCATGAGACTTCTGGTGCTCAAACGCAGCCATGATTCTCGATTGGCTGGCCACTTCGGATTTCTAAAGACTCTTCATCTGACTAGACGGCAGTTTTGGTGGCCCAAAATGAAAGCTGACGTGGAAGTCTATGTGAAAAGCTGTGCCACGTGTGCCACAAACAAAACAAGAACAGGAAAGCCTCCCGGTTTGCTTCAACAGGTAGCTGAGCCTAGCAGGCTATGGGAGGAAATAGCTATGGATTTTGTAGTAGAACTCCCGGAAAGTGGTGGCAACACTGTGATCTGGACTGTGATAGACCTGTTTTCCAAACAGGCCCATTTTATCCCTTGTTCTGGGCTCCCTTCAGCCAAGAAATTGGGCAAGATGTTCGTCAAACAAATCTACCGGCTACATGGAGTCCCGCGGCGGATCATCTCCGGACGAGGAATTCAGTTCACCGCTAAGTTCTGGAAAGAGTTCCTGAGATCCATCGGGTCGTCACAGGGGCTTAGCTCGGCTTTTCGTCCGAGTACCAACGGGGCCGCGGAACGAGCCAATGCCATGGTGGAACAATACATCAGATGTTATGTGGATTACCAACAAGATAATTGGGCTGACTTGCTTCCTTTCGCTGAAGTGGCTTACAATAATGCAGTTCACAGCAGTACAGGACTGACGCCTTTTCAGATTACGAGTGGCATGGAATTTGTTCCTATGCCAGAACTATTGAAAGAACAGCCTTCTTCCATTACTATAAATTACATCACTATATCACTTTGAAGGATTAGCACATGTGATGGTGCCTCTAATCTTACGTATGAAGTTGTTGGGGGCCTGTGATACTGCAGTGGGTCTAAATATGGGGGCAAAGTAGACATCTGAGTTTCTTGCAGGTTCTGGTTCCCATGTTAGCATCATTGCTCTGTTGTTCCTTGAAGTTTTTGAGAACCTCTTTCAGGTTGGGTGGTTGTCTGGATGAAAGAAGGGGCCTGCCACCTAGTGTGAAGTGTCATTTTTAGAATAGGGTGTAGCTTATCCTATGGCTTGCATTCCATAAATACATTTGATTTTTACTAACAAAAGACCAGTCAATTGTCAATGCACGCTTCCAGGTGGATAGGTTTGGTGTTAGAAAACTAGAAATCTGCCTTTACTGAGATAATGTCTTAGTATTGTTAAGAATAATTGACTGCAACTGTACAGAACCTCAAACACATTTCATAGCCCTACTTAGATATGAGCAAATCTAGGATCTACTATATGTGCAGAGAAGATCAACAAAGATGATAAGGGGTCTGGAGACTAATGGTTAAAGGAGAACTAGTGTCATGCCTGGAATCCATTTTTTACCTTTTTGTATTCAGGCCTGCCACATTTTCTACTGTGGGAAAATAGGAGGGGGGATTATATGGAGTAGGTGATATGTAGTAGTCTAAATAACATTCTTTCCAGAAAGTCAAGGCCGTTGTGCCCGGCAGCTGCGAGGAAGTGAAGGGGCGGCATCTTCAGTATTGCATGGTGCCTGATTGGATCAGATGATGGACATGTGGGCGCTGGGCAAGGACTTGAACTTTTATGTGGGTGGAGAAAACCTGGAAGAGCTTTCAGATTCGGGTTTTCCCAGATGTTGCCAACATGGCATCTCTAATAAATTGGAACTTTGAGGAACTTCTAGCCTCCGAGTCTTGTTTTGTTGGGGGTGTTTATTGGAACGCTGACACACATATTCAAAACAGACAGACTGTTTTCTAACTAATTCTCACCATCTGCTCTTCTAATTCATTTTTAGGTCACCTCATAGACCAGTGATGCCGAACCTTTTCGGCACTGAGTGCCCAAACCGGAAGGCGCATGCATGTGCGTGCATGTGTGCGCGTGCTGGAGCGCCGGAAACCCAAAGACCAGGTGGCCGGTGCGCATGCGCATGCCCGAGCACCAGAAACCTCAAGACCAGCTGGCCGGTGTGCGCATGCCTGTTTTTTGGCCGTTTTCAGGCCATTTTTCGGGCAGTTTTCAGGCCATTTTTGGCCCAAAAAATGGCTGAAAAATTACCTGAAAATGGCCTGAAAATGGCCCCAAAACCAGCCAGAAAACAGCCCGGAAAATGGCATTTTTGGGGGCATTTTCCGGTGCTCCAGTGCCCGCGAAGACCAGCTGGCCACCAGAAACCAGAAGAGCAGCTGGCGATGGCGCGTGTGCCCACATAGAGGTCTCTGCGTGCCACCTCTGCCATGTGTGCCATAGGTTCACCATCATGGTCATAGACCAATAGTTTTTTTCATACTTTCCTATTGTGGTCCTCCCATTTGTTCTTTATAATTTAACAAAATAATTTCTTCCTCATTTGTATTCATTTAAAATGTTGCATGACTTTATCCAAAATTCATTTTTTATCATTGTTAAGTGGAATATGTCACTGTAATAATGTAACAACAACAATCTATGGTTTCCTACTTTCATACACACAACATATTAGGTTACTCCAATTCATACTTTTAGAGATATATTTTAGCCTTTCATTCATAATTAAATCCATACTATTTTCCTACATGTAATTAACTGCATTCTCCAAGTTTAGCCAACCTTTGTTAAATCCATCATGTTTCTCTTACTTGCACTGACACACAATGCACCTATTCTCTCTTTCAGTTATTAATGCATGCTTTGTATTATTTATTCTTCTTACATTTCAAGACACAATCTTCCATATGCCATGGGCATAATTAGATGGGCTTATAAATATTGGCTACCACCATCACTATTCAACATGGCTTTGGTCCTTGAAGACTTCCACAGGATTATTTGTAAGACAGAGATGGTGTAATCTAGTTATCAGCCACAGTTGTACCATGCCACATAGTGTAGTTTCTAAGTGTAGGGAGAAGTCATTTTTGGTGCATTTTACCCAGTATGTCAGAAGCACAATCAAATACAAGGTTTATTCCTAGCATGCTCACATTATTTTCTGTAAGCCAGGATCTTTATTGCAGAGACTATCTTGCAAGCCAACATACTATTGTCCATTTCTTACGAAGTATAGTCATGTGAAAAAGTAATTACATCCCATGTAAAAGTGAAATAACTGAACTGAACTGAACAATAACAGCAAACCTATGAAAAATGGACTTTTAAACATTTTCTAATTTTATAAAAAGATCTTAATCTCTGTTTAAAACTAATCCGGCAGGAATCTAAACCTTCCAATTCAGTATCATTATATATAATGAGAAGGAGAGGAAATAAGGACCCAGATTGTTGGGGGCAATATGCTGACTCTGTGAACCGCTTAGAGAGGGCTGTAAAGCACTGTAAAGCGGTATATAAGTCTAAGTGCTATTGCTATTGCTATAATGATTAAAATATTCATCTATCCCAGGATCTGAAAATATATTTCATATTATACTACCATCATAAATTAAGCTCTGTTTTTAATGTACCACTATGTAATTTATTGTATTTATATTCAGCTAATGTGGAATTTAGTGTTTTTACTTTAGTATTACACTAAATAAATACCAGAAACATCTTCAGTGTCTGTTCTTCTGAAATGCTTTACTTATATAGGATCTTTTCCTTATCCCCAAAGCAAGAGAATTTCCCCCGCTAATAACTATGATACAGTCCGTCCTTCTCTAAGGTATGACTAGACAAGCAAACAAAGTGATTATAAGAATAGCTTATTTGTATGCATTGAAGTTTTCTTCCTTACCTTGTGACTACTTGATGTGTATAAACTCTGTTTGGACTTCCAAAAGATTTTGCCAAACCAAAATCAGCTAGTTTTAAAACTCCATTTTCATCCAGCAACAAATTATTTGGCTTAAGATCCTTGAAAAGAGAGATTGAGCAAAATGATAGGAGTATGTAACTTTCGAATGAAAATACTTTGTTTAGAAAAGGAGTAACTTTTACACTTATAAAAGGAATAAATTAAGATATCAAAACATGTACTGAGAAATAGGTTTTCAGGAAGCAGATTATGCACATATATGATTGAACAACCAAACAGAAAAAATAATACCTAAACTTTTATGCTTATTTCTGTCTCTGAGGATATGTGAAGAAATGTATTAGAAACAAATAAAAATTTAAGAGAAATATTTTTACCCTAATGATCAGTCTGTTATCTGTTATGTCTCTTTATCTTGGCAACATAATATGTTTTTCCACCATTGAAGGCATTCTGAGCAAGTTACTAAAACATATCATAAATCCAAATGATATATTATTTGAAAGTATTGGCTATGTGAGAGGCATCATACTTTCAGAAAGATCACCATTGTCTATTAGGACAAAAATAGCAACATGACTGCAAACTATTTAGACAAATAAATGAAATTTTATTTAGATATTAACACTTCAGATTTAATTAAGGCCAAGACAAGGAATTTACAAAGAGCTCCATCATTCTAGTCCCCCAATTCCTGTTCAAAGAAGATCACTGTTGGCTGGAAGTCCGTTGATTTTGTCTTTATGCTTACTTACCCTATGAAGAATCCAGTGTTCGTGTAAATATTCTAATCCCTGAAGTGTCATCAGCATATATGCTTTGATGTGGGAAGGTGTCAAAACAAGACTAGTGTCCTTTATTATAACCTGTAAATCAATATATTTTTATAAACTGCAACCACTTAATAACTAAGTTTACACACGTCTGTATTCAAATACAGAACAGACCATTCAGATAGTACAAAGCTTCATGGGAATAGTAGTAAGGAACAACAAACATGGAGGTTTCCAGAATAATGAATACTTTTCACCGCAGACTTACAGAAGATTAATTCTTCAATGATATTAGTAATGCAGCTTTACCGAGTGACAAGGCTACTTTCCGCTAAAGATTGTATGTTTTTGTGAAATCTCTATGGTGCTCCCACAAGATACTAAGCTATAACCTGTAGTTTACAAACTCCAATGGTTGGAGTCACACTTTACATTAAATCATGTGACTTGCTCGGTTTTGGCTTAAATAAATGGTATGAACTGAGCCACAAAGTTTAGAATTATTAAATCATAGGACATCAGTTTGTCTTAACTTAGTCTCACTGATTTCTATGGCTCTCTGCCAAGCATGATCAAGCTGACCCACAGTTTCTATTTAGCAAAAAGTTATCTGAGACACATCTCATTAGAATATTTTAGGCCTAATTTAAATGAATAACTCCTTAAGCAATTTACTCTTTGATAAAAGCACTATCACCTTCAGTCCTCTGTTTAATGAACTTGTTACTTTTTTGGACTATATCAAATAGGTTGTTTTGCAGTATGACTTACAATTTGCATGTAAATTATTTTACATGCCTTCAGAATAATGCCATGTACAGTATCATGTTTCCTATATGACCTCTATTCCTCTAATCAAAGAAAATTGAATTAGGGACAGAATGTTAATTATTTCAGTTACACATTCTTAGACTTAAAAGCAATAAGATACCTCAAAAGGGTTCAAGGACAAATTAAAGTTGAAGGAAGTAATAAATGATATCTGAGAAGTCTTATGAGAGATATTTTCAGACATAAAACAATTTGTTAGGTTTATTTAATAAACCAAGTGACACATTCTACTTTTCTATTCTTTTTCCTAGTTTTTTCTGCAACTTTGTGACTTCTTCCCATGAGTTTTGGTTACGCATAGTGATTATGATTATTGACTATGTATAAAGAATGAAACTTGCCTCTACAGGAAAAGTTAAACCAGTAGAAAATGATTGGTTTAAGCAGTCTTACCTCTAGATCAGTTTCCATAAAATCAAACACTAGACTGATGTTTGATTTGTGTCCAAATGCATCAAGAAGCTGGAAGAAAAAGACATTTAGATGTTTGTTCTTGTTTCATAAATGGAAATGGGTCCAGGTTTAAAGAGATTCTGAGAAAAATAACCTGGGGTGTCTTCTTCCTGCTTGGTCAATTCACAAGCAGTGTTAGCTAGCTGGGATGCATGCCAAGCTATCAGGTGATTGCTCTAGCTACTCTTACCTTTCTACAGTGTCCCAAAGTGATACTGGATCCAGCTACCTGCTGTGTCCAGGAGTGCTAAGCTGGAAATTTTTTAAAGTGAGGAAACACACATCTTTTCCTCACCATCTGACAACTTCTTAAAGATATCAAGTATTGTGATGGCTCTGCCATATGTAGGGAATATTAACAGTAGAATACTAATCTGAAAGGGTGTTTGAGTCTTAAAGAGAATTATCTCATTGTTTTAGAAATATATACTATGATTTTATTAATGCTTGTTAATGTTTTCTATAGCCTACCTTGTTACTATGTGTATATTCTGAAAGGCAGGATAAATTGAAATAAATAATACACAAACCAGAAACAGCATTTTTGACTTCTTGGTATGCTGGCTCAATTTAGATATAATAGAAAGGAATGTTAAATTATGTGCTAGCATTATACTTCAATAAATAAAACATAGTTAATGTTTCTGCTCCATCTTTGCAGCTGTTTGCTCTTATCTTTGGCATGTTGAATATGTTATAATTTTCTAAATCACACATAGCAGAAACAATAATATGATGAAAAGCTCCACTCATTCTATCTCAAGCCAAAAAGTTAGCAGAAATAAACCAATGTAAGAAGCCTAGTTTATATATTACAGCAGCAAAGATGAGCTACTTTTCTTTAACCTGCTTAACTTGCAAACTTTAATAAATTGTATAACAGAACCATAGTAGTGAGATAATGTTAGGCAATAAAACTCTGGGTCACAGGAGTGATTTCTGTTGATCTAAAGATGAAATAACTAACGCACATTTACAATTGCAAAAGGTCCTGCTTATCTGAGCAAAATAACCTAGCCAAAAGATTAAAACCACATTCCTGCAGTCAGGTTTCATTGCGAAGCTATAAACTAAGTTCTGGATTGTACTCAGGACTGTCTTTAATTTTTAGATTCTGGAGCAGAGAGAGGCAAGAGAGAGAGATTACAGTAATCATTATGCAACAAGCAGTATCCTAAAGATTTTAGTGTTCCCTAAAAAATAAGCTTTATTCTTTGAATACTCCAAACTATTTTCCTTATAATTTTGATAATTACTGTTGCATATTGTTACTAGTTTTTAGCCATACATTTATTAATACAGTAACATGTGGTATATGTAGAGATTTAAGCTTGCAAAGTTCTTTTTGACTGAAAGATATGTTTTTCAGTGTCTTGAGTTCCCTTGGAAAACTATTCAATATAGCATAATAAAGGCTTTCTCAGCAAGTAACCAAACTCCAAAAATTCAGCTCATGGGTTCATAATTAATAGCATTTAGCATCAGCAATAGCACTTAGACTTATATACCGCCCCACAGTGCTTTATAGCACTCTCTGGGCGGTTTACAATTTCAGCATATTGCCCACCAACAATCTGGGTCCTTAATATCTGAAACCAAGGGGTTCATTGCTATTAGAAGATTACAATTCTTTTATTGCAATATATATGGTTTCTTCCCACTTTAACATAATCAAGATTTACCTGTAACTGAACCATGCCATTTGCCTCTTTCATATCATCCTAACATACATAGAGTACATGGGTGAACAGAAAAGTGCCATAGGTAAATAGCTTATACAAGAATGTAATGAATTAGGCATAATACACAAATGGCTTTTCCAAGTAAATTTTTTCCTATCAACTTTAGAAGATTGATTTTTCTGGGAAGTCTCATAGAAATAATAATTTCTAGCCAATTATATTGACAGCAAGGTAACAACATAACAAATATTTTTTTATGTAATACTTCATACTTACTCCAATAATATTTGGATGGCTAAGCTCTTGCAGCAGTTTTATTTCTCGAAGTGCTGTTCTATTTATACCTTATTTGAAAGAACATAAAATTAAAAGACTTTGAGGTACCTTAGGTGTTTCAAAGACTGCATTAATAAGGAGGACTCAATGCTGATACTTCTGTCTTGATAATTTATGTACACATTTCTAATAGTGTAATGCCCATATGATTCAACTCTAAAAATCCCGAATCTATTTGATGTGATCAGCCCTCTTAGAAGGACCAGACTCCTGTTCTGGACCTTTCTTCTAGATCTTAGAAGAAAACTTCCCCAAATAAGAGTTGTACAGTAATTGCTTTATGTTTCAGATTTAATCACTAGAATTTCCAATTAAAAAGAAAGCAAGTTTCAGAGAGATTCCTACAATTTCCTATCTTCGTATTCAATGGTGAATTACAGGAACTAGTTTAATAGTATCTTAAAGCAGTTTCATGATGAACAGATTAAGCATGGCATGAACTTTCCTCATAAAATTTACACAAAGACACCATTCTTGAATATTTCCATTTACCGTATTTTTTGCACTATAAGACGCACCTGACCATAAACCTAGGTTTAGAGGAGAAAAACAAAAAAACAAAATATCAGGCAGAGCCTGAGAGGACCACAGGTAGGTGTCCTCTCATGTGCCAGCTCTGCCTATTGACTACTCCACTGCGGAAAAGAGACAGAAGAGGCGGGTTTCAGCATTGTGAAAGGATCCCGCTGCCGCGGCCTGGCTGCTATTCACCAAAGGACTGGCACCGGTCCACTGTTGGGGACCCCTGAGGTAATACACTTCATGGTCTGTGATGCAATATTCTCTCCATAAGAGACACAGATATTTCCACCCTTTTTTTGGGGGGGGGAAGTGTGTCTTATGGAGCAAAAAATACGGTATATCCAAGATTCACTCAAATATATTATAGAAAAAAGAGTAGAATTATATTTCACATTCTTTGTATGCTGAGTCATGAGGGAAAAACTGTTTCCAGAAAAGGCTAGATCCCTATGCATTTTCCCATGTGATGCCACATTTCCTCCAAAATTCATTGTTTCTACAGTAGGTTGTGATGCGGACAAAGGGAGACTAGAAAGATAAGAGCTTATTTTCTATGGGGTAGAAAATTAGGTGCCCATATCTATACTGATACACTTTAGAATTTTAAATTTCCTAAGCATCATTAATCAGAGTACAGTAATTACATGTGCCTATATTATCTGTATCCACAATATCACTGCACTGGCTCTCTAATAATTGCAAACTCAACAGCATGCAAACAGCCTGAAGTAGTCTGCTTCAGATATCAGCTACCCTCAATATGCAGTAAATCTTTAAGATTAATTTCAAAGGCCATGTTGTTCATTCCACCTGATTGTGAATCAGGTGAACACCTTAAATAATTTTGTTGATCATGTCATCTGAGGTCCACACTTAGTAAATAAGATCTTATTCTTTACAAATTCATTGTATATGAGGATGTGAATGCAGTGTGTATTACCGAGACCTGGATGGGCAAAGGCAACAAAGTCACGCAGTCAGAGATTTCTAACTCTGTATCTCATCCGTTTGATGTGGTCTCAAGGCTGGTGTTAAAATCTGCTCAGTTTTGGGTGTTGGGTGACTTCAATTTCCATTGAAGTCTTAGGGGTGTTAAGAAAGAGTTTGGGAGTTCATAGCCTCTGTGGCAACTGTGGGCTTGTCCCATGTGATTTGTCACAACATATAAGCAGTTGGGCGTGTTTTGTCCGAGTAGATATTATGATCTGGATACGGAAGGAAATTAAATCTGCCCTTTGTTGTGATCAGATCCCTTCCTTGTCCAGATGATTATGGCAGCTACTAAAAACCCTGCAAAGCAAAGAGACTTTTTGGATAGTCTGCTCTAGTTGCCTTATGAATTCAAAATGGTTTCTGGTAAGCACCTGGGTTTTTTTCTCAATACATATATCCCAGGAGAAACTGATGGTGATTCTCCACTTTCATGTAGTGAGGCGGTTAGAGGGTTGTAAATGCTTTTTTTTTTTCTGTCAGTGTTGCTGCATTTTGGAATTGCCTCCCCTTAGATTAGAAATTAGATCAGCCCTATATTGTTGGCTTTCCAGAAGCAATTAAAAACAGAGGCTCTCTTAGAATTTTGTGATAGGAGTTGACACCAACAATTTTAAATTTATGTTGGGATTGGTTTATTGTTTTCTTTTCTCTGCTTTATTGGGGATGTTGTATGATATTGTTTTGATATATATTGTGAACTGTAGAGTGTCTTTCCAATTGTGACAGGGATAATTCGAGTATATAAATAAATGTGAACTGGGATTTCCTCCTAATCACCGTCCCTTATTTCATCTTTCAGAAGTTACCTAACAAAGAAATTTTTACTTATTAGGTATTTCAGATACTTACCATCTTTAGCTTCTGATCTGTGTCCAAGTTTTATCTAGAACACAGAATATTCCTTTTTAACATATGCAGGTCAGAAACTGCAACAGTTCAGTAACAGCTTTAACAGACAAATAGCTATGCATATAAATAAATATACATGTTTATTTATACATATGCATAAAACTATACATACCTATTACTATATATTTTATTATTTCAAATATTTCAAACAGTTTAGTGCTTACAAATATTTTGTAGAATTACATAGTTGTGCCAAACCTAATTAGATGTCACAGTAAACCAGGAATCCTGTTTAGTAAGACATGATGTAAAAAAGTTGTGGACCTATATATGGAGTTTAACTTTGTTCCACTTCACAAATACCATCAACAATCAAGAAAGTCTATACATGGTTTACATTACATATAGTGAAAAGTTGTGATTCATATGCCAAATTTAAATTCAGGGATCCAATGGGTTTTAGTTAATGTTTATCTACTACCCTATGGCCCAAATCTTCATTTAAACATAATTAGGACAAACTGTAAAACTACTTTGAAGACTTAAATTTCCCTACTGCATATGTATTAATTGGAGGAGACTTTAATGCCAGAATGGGATCCAGTGATAAGACACTATATATACTAGCTATCATCAATGTACCAGTAAGGAGACCTCATTGCTGCAACATCAATTCAAAGACAATATATCTATCTATATTGGCGACTCTCTAGCTCAATAAACTTACTGTCTGAATTTTGATATCATAAAAGGGGCAAAATTGAATAGCAATAGCAATAGCACTTAGACTTATATACCGCTTTACAGTGCTTTACAGCACTCTCTAAGCGGTTCACAGAGTCAGCATATTGCCCCCAACAATCTGGGTCCTCATTTTACCCACCTCAGAAGGATGGAAGGCTGAGTCAACCTTGAGCCGGTGAGATTTGAACCGCTGAACTGCTGAACAGTCAGCTGAAGTAGCCTGCAGTACTGCACTCTAACCACTGCGCCACCTCGGCTCTGTGCAGCAGAGTATATTAACTGGGAAACAGGAATGAGCACTACAGATTATACCACAGTCTCAAATAACATGATTGCTTTATTAATTTCATTCCACGTGAGAATGGGCAGGTTAAAAAAAAAACCAGATCAATGTCCTAAATTTAATATAGCCTTGACTTCTTACGGCTGATTTTCTTGCTGCAAATGCAGATGCAAAAGTACCATACCTACAGCCATGGAATATATTAAGAACTGCTAATGGTTTTAAGGCTGCATTGTAGCAAAACAAACTTTCTTCGTTATTGTATTTATAGTAAATTTAAGATAAAACATAAATTATTTGAGAAAAACTCTTGGTTTTTTTTCCCAGGTACCGTATTTTTCGCTCTATAAGACGCTCCTGACCATAAGACGCACCTAGGTTTAGAGGAGGAAAACAAGAAAAAAAAATCTGCCTCTGCTTCCCAGCGTCCATCCAGTATTCATCTGGCTAGCGTCCTTGCAGCAAACGGCAAACAGCCTGCCTCCTCCGTGTCTGCTGCCTCCGGCGGGGAACGCTGGAGCTTTGCCTCCGAGCAGCTGATCGGCGGTTGGATCGGCCTCCTGGAATGCCGCCCGATCAGCTGTTCCATGCGGCGGGGATTGCTGCTGCCATTCGCTGTTGCTGCCTGTCGCCCATATTCGCTCCATAAGACGCACAGACATTTCCACCCACTTTTGGGAGGAAAAAAAGTGTGTCTTATGGAGTGAAAAATACAGTAAATAAGATGAATTCTTATGTTTTGATATACAAGAAACAGGCTATTTTACAGTGATTTTCTTTTTACTTTAATTAAATGATTTTTCCAATTTATGTTTGCAGAGGAATCCATTATCTTCTGCAAAAAATATTAGTGTTTTCCAAAAATATGTCCCTTTTATGTACATACAGGATATTGGTCACACTTGCTGTATCTAAATACTACCTCCCTTGAACTAATGGTGTAGCCTAGAACACACTAAATGCTTTCTTTATCTGAACATTACAGTAAAAAACCAGTAGTAGTAGTAAAGTAATTTCAGGGAAGACTGTCTGCTATTATCAATGATTTCTCCCAATTTTTTTGGTAAGCTCTCAAGGAATGCTACAGTTCTTCAGAAACAATTTAAAAACCACAGATCTAAAGTTTCATTCTACTTTATGCACATTTAATGTAATATTACAAACACCAAGAAGTGAAAGAACATGCTTAGTTAAAATACCATACCAAGCTATGGTTAAGAAAACTTCATGTACAAGTAAGCCAACATTTTTAGATATGCTTTCTCGAACTCCATATTTTCATGAAGCTCTAAGCCATAATGTGTAGATTCATCCGTCTTCCCTCCATCCATTGAGGCATCATGGTCATCAGTTGCTCCGATTTACATATATTAAGACATGACTCATTATCAACTGATAACCATGAGGCCTAAATTGATATTGTTTATGATGCCAACATTACCAACATGATACCTACAGTATATGAAGTACATTTGAAAGTCAGGATGTGTGTTGAAAAACAACTTCAGAATATAGTTAAAGAATAGTTCAGATCTAAAATCATTGCTGCATTTTAAATTATGGTTAGAACAAAGGATGATCTGAAAAGGCATAAAATAGAGCCAAAATAAGACTTACTTTTTTAATAGCAACAATTTGATTTGTGTTCTTGTCTCTTGCTTTATAAACAGTAGCAAACTAAAGAGAGAGAAGATACCCTGAATATTAAACAATTCAATTTTCCAAAGATAAAGGAACATCATTATCCAGTTTTATTTACTTGGAACATAAAGAGGGGAAACTGTTCTTTTAGATCCTGAAAATACAATTTCAAATACAATTTCAAATCCTCAGGATGGCCAACAGCAGTACAGGTAGTCTGTACAGTAAGTATAAACTGTAGTTCAGTAATACCTGAAGAAAAATAGCAATAGCAATAGCACTTAGACTTATATACCACTCCACAATGCTTTACAGCAGTGGTCCTCAACATTTGCGGCTTGGCAGCCCAGGGGGGAGAGGGGAGCTGGACCGTGCAAGTGGCGGGCTGGTGCACATGCTTGTGCATGCACAGCTTAACTTGCGAAAAGTTGATCTGCGCGCGCATGCACACGAATGCTGGCCCATAACTTACACAGCCCGGTTGCGAATAGGCCATGATCTGGTAGTGTGCCGCGGCCCGGGGGTTGGGGACAGCTGCTTTACACCACTCTCTGAGAGGTTTACAAAATCAGTATATTGCCCCCAACAATCTGGGTCATTTTCCCGACCTCAGCTGGATAGAAGCCTGAGTCAACCTTGAGCTGGTCAGGATTGAACTCCTGGCAGTGGGCAGAATTAGCCTGCAATACTACATTCTAACTACTGCATCACCATGGCTCCTGAAGAACAACTGGTTCTTCACTCCATGGCTAGGAAATATGTAGTAAGATTATGCAAAATATTCAATAAAATGCAGCGGTACAAGTAGCACATCCATCCTAGAACATGAAAACAAGATCTTCTCCAGAAAGTTTGATATGTCAGTTTATGTGGTTTATGCACTGGCAACACTTTTACTGGCAGCGGCAGAGAAGCATAAATCTTTGACCTATGACTACAATTGGGATCAGAATTTCTATTACTAAGATATTAAGTGAATCATGCTCAATTTTATATATTTTGTCATAGTTGTTAAACAATTCACTGCAGTTAAGTGAATGACATGGTCATTAAGTGAATCTGGCTTCCCCATTGATTGTGATTATAGGAAGCCTCCTAGGAAGTTTGCAAATGGTAATCATGTAACTCCAGGATGCTGCAACTGTTGTAAATACATGCAGGTTGCCAAATGCTCAAATTTTGATCACATGGCCATAGGAATGCTGTGACAGTCGTAGGTGCAAGGATCAGTTGCAAGTCACTTTTTTCAGTCCTGTTGTAATTTGAAACAGTTGCTAAACAAATGGTTGTAAGTGAAGGACTACCTATAATTACAGCATAAACTTCAAGGCAAAGCTATTTTAAACATAAATCACTGTGGAGTACATACATTTGAGAGTTTAACGTAACAAAGCATTCATCCAAAAGGCTGTAAATCTCTAGTCAGAAGGGTTTCCTATATAGAAGCAATGCATTGTTATTTGTCCAATTAGCAAACATTCAAAAGGCCAGTGATGGCGAACCTTTTAGACACCGAGTGCCCAAACTGCGCGCATGCGCATGCCCAAGCTGGAAGGTGCACGTGCGCGCATGCGTGGACATGCGTGCATGTGCAGCAGAGACCCGAAGACCACCTGGCCGGCGGGAGGCGAGGCATCCCAACACCGGCAGCATGGCAAGATCTTTTTCTTTCGTGAGCTTCTGTTTCGTCGTTTGCAGGGAAACAGAAGCTCACGAAAGAAACACCATCGAGATCTGACCTGGGGCGACAGCGCGTGTGCCAGCAGAGAGGGCTCTGCGTGCCACCTCTGGCACGCGTGCCATAGGTTCGCCATCACGGGGCTATGCTATAGAATTTAATTTCTTTTTGGGTGAAAGATTAGGGATGTCAACAACATTTTGTCAAATTTAATGTCAGTCTGTATCATCAGCTTCCCAAAAAAGAGTTACTGTCTTTTTATCACTATCCCTTTGCAGAGCTATTTTCTTTTTGGCATTACTTTGTAATTGTTTCTATAACCATTAATTATTAAACTCAGTTTTATAGAACTTTCTTAATCAGATGATTAGCAATCAGTCTAAACCAAGATAAACATACTGCATAACAATAATGTTTTGTGACCATTTGTTTGGAAGAAGTAAAATATTTGAGTATAGGCTGAGATGCCAACCATAGAATCACTGGTTTTCAGACTAAGTCTGGGTTCTCTGCCACTATTTTAACAGACTATTTTTCTGTTTACTTTCTAATTGCTAACCTACATCTTCACAATGCTGTCTGAAACACGAATCTGAAGAAAGCAAATTTAGAGGCTGCATTTGCATTACATGCTTATTGACTGTTTACTCAAATAACTCAATTTTCTGTATTAGGGATCAGGTGGTACTGCCCAAAACAGACAGTTACAGCTTACTATGTTACACCAATATCTATTGAAGGATATTTTCTCATAATTAAAGATCAGATATTAATGTAAACTGATTCCAAATTAGGGATTACATAAGCTCTCAAGAAGCCAGAAGTGCCACAGCTTGCTTTCCTTGAGAAAAAAAAAGTGGCCTAGAATAAAAAAAAAATGCTGAGGGGAAATTAAGTGTCTGATGAGGGAAGATGCCTCTTCTGCAGGATCTGTGGCATAAAAAAGAGTTTGCATAAACATCTTGGGGAGGACCAGATGAGAAAGGCAAAACCATTTTTTGTGTATTCGTTTGCTTTTATATTAAAAATAATCAAAGCACTTCAGAAAAGCGAAGTGAGCCAGCAGTTATGTTGGCACGACGCACACCATTTACTGAGTTAACTTTTTCCGCCAAATGTAACGACTCCTAATTCAGACAGCCACGCTTTCACTTCTTAGCTAATCTACCTCGCAAGGTTGTTGGAAACAGAGAGAAGAAAGATCTTCCTAAATTCCCTTCTAGAAAAAGGCAAGAGGTAGATTAGAATGACCTCGAGAAACAAAGAATATCTCCGGGCTATTTCCCTCCATATAAAAATAATTTTTATTACAGTCACAAAACAGAATTGCAGATAGCACATTAAAAGGCAGATGAGGCCGCTATTCCTTACCTGGCCTTCACCCAGAAAGTCCAGTTTTTCGTAGCGTTTGGCTCGCGCTCGCGCATCCATGGCGACGCGGGACCAGGGAAGGTTGGAAAAGCGATTTAAAGCCCTCCGTAGCTGAAAAGGATCTTTAAAACTCCGAAAACCCAAACTGCAATTCCCCTCTGCCGCTTCCGGCTTCCGGTTTAGCACTCTATGCTTGCGCATGCGCCACACGTTGACCAAAGACGCTTCTGCCGGCCGGGTAACGGCGTCCAACGCGAAGAGCGCAACAGCCACTGCTGGGGCTCTGCTGTCAAGGGAACGGGGGACGCGAAAATTGGATAACGCGCTTAGCTTGACTGAACAGCAGCAACGGCAGCATTGCCTTCCAAAACTTGGCATTGGAAGGAATGCGTACTTCCTATGAGTGAAAACATGATACAGAATTTTTCAGTTTTTAAATAACATTTTCTGCCACGTTTTGTCCTTAGATGCCTTGCACCCAGTTTGTAATACGTTTTAATCATAATCATGGTACATTGAACATTTTGAGGTGGGGTGGAGAGAGAAGCAGCACTTTATAAATCTCTTAAAGTGTTCTGCTTATGCCAGTAAGGTGACCTGAAACATGCAATAATTAGAGTTCAGTTAAGTGGCCAGCTATGTGGAATTGAGGAAATACCCCAGAGGATTAAATCTGCATTTGCTAATTGGCATGTATATACACTGCTCTAGAAATCATAGTTAAAACGAATCACGTCAGAAGACAACTACGACCAATTTATCTGATCCCTGTCATGTCTGCTATTCAGATACTGGTAGTATCTGTTGGTGAGATCCTAAATTCCACGCCACTTTTGATGATTATTTCAATATTTTTTATTCAGAGAGGAAGGGCTGGTACTGATCTGGACTTCCAGCTAAAATTTACACATAGAGCTGGAGTGTATTAAAATCTTGCCAGATTAAAATCATTCTTCAATTAGTCAAATATTCATCTATGAGTAGAGTTTGTAGATAGTAAATTGTTTGGTGAAACATATTTGAAAGTTGATTTGCTTTCTCTTCCTTAAATTTCACCTCCAATTGCTGCAATGTTCGACTGGCCAAGCCTCGAATAAAACACTACTGGATGGATCTAATGGTGATCTTTCTGAGATGAAATAGCATAATGGTCAGATATCCTCTTAGCTCTTTTCCAGTTGTGGGGCTGGTTATTGAACCCTAGCAATATAATACAGGTAGCCCTCAACTTGGTATTCATTCAACAACGATTCAACGTTATGACAGCACTGAAAAAAGTTACAACCGATCCTTGAAGTTACAACTGGTAAATCAACCCCAATGGTCACATGTTCATGATTTGAATCATTGGCAAACTGGCTTGCCTTTACACTTGCAGCATCCTGTGGTCATGTGATCCATTTGCAATCCTTCCAGCCAATGTCTGAGAAGCACTCAGTGGGAAAAGCTGTATTTACTTAATGATAGTGGTGATTTACTTAATGACGGGCCATAAAGGTCATAAAATCGGGTGCAATCACATAATACCTGACTTAATGACTGTGCAGCTTAATGACAAATTTTCTGGTTCCAATTGTGGTTGTAAGTTGAGCACCTGTAGCAGATGCAACTAGGTGTTTTTCACTAGGCATGTCTTGCACTTCCAGTAAGGAATATCCACATCCCCTGGCAATAGTCATTGTTCATACAACTTTTGCCATTTCAAATACAGTGAAGTTGCTTTGAATTCATTTTTTTTTTGTAAGTTTGCTTGTATGTTTGGGATTACTATCTGGCTGCATGTCTTGCTTCAGCTGATGGCCAAATGGCTTGGTAGTCTCCTGCAAAATTCTGATACAGATATACATATCAGATGATGGCAAGTCTAGGTCACTCCCAAACCGTGACATTGTGCTTAAGAGATAGAATGTTTTTGTTGTGAAATGCACTGTTTAATTCCTTCCAGATACAATAATGTCCATGAAAAATTCTACTTTTGACTCATGTCATTCACTGAACATTCTTCCAGAAGTCTGGAGAATCATCTGCAAAGTATGACTACATATCAGTGCTTAAGAGCTTTAGAAATGTTTTGCATTTTTTTCTATACTGACAGGCATTTTTATAAGAATGACATTTTTACAGAGATCTTCAGAAATTTGAGTGAAGCATTGCACTTTTAAAACCTAGGTGATCAGAATCTGTCTAATGAAAGCAATACTTGTCAGATTGGCATGTTGCAGGGCCTGATTGTTAAATTAAATTCTAGAACAACTGCCCTTTGTTCTCCCTTTAACAATTCCATACATTAAAAAAGGAATTAGTGCCATTTATTTTTTCATTATCAGTGTATTATATGTTGGGTAACTTTATGAAATGAAATAAATACCAAATATTAATTATTTACTTAAATTCCTTTTATATTTCACTAGGATCCACAGGAACGTTTAGTGTTTGCAAAAATTCAGAAAATCTAAAAGACGGCAAATACTTTTTTTCACAGAAGGGTAAGTAATGGAAAAAATAATGAAAGCGCACAAAGTATGTTTCAGTAAAGGCAGGCAGCACTGAAATGTACATTCTATTAAGGAGGTGCATTCAAGACTGCAGATCCATACTGTGGTTTTTATTAGCCAACTCTCCAGAGGGCTTTGCTATATTTGTATTATTTGTTGTACACCCGTCTATAATTGGCAATTAGAATTCATTTGGGTTTTGTGCAAATGCTAATATAGAACAAATCTTAAAATACATATGAAGAATATATCAAATAATAATAGAAATGCAAACAGTACATTCGGTATCATACACAAAAGTATTTTTACAATAATAAAAGGTGAATGGCTTAATGGACCTTTACCTACTGATTTAATAAAACCTTGCATACACATTTGCATTGTAAATTTGAATCCTTTTCCTACTTAAACAGAACAGATGAAAATTCTTGTCAAGCTTGTGTAATCAAAAATTGTTGTTTCAAATAACATTTCTCTACTGATTATAGTTCCTCTTTCCTGTCATAAAAACATATGTGATAGCAAGTATATGTTAAAAATGAAATCAAGTATTGATCACAAGGTCTATGAATATATTCATTTGCAGTTTCAGTGCTGCTCCATAGAAATAAATTTTGTATGTGCTTCATATAATTCACTGATGTGTATTATAATCATGTACTAAGTATTAAATACTATAAATTGTACTTCATATCATTCTTGATTTATATATTAGTAGTGTACAAATCAGTGCTACCCACATCAATCAGCACAAATTTTTCCAGCTCCCTGATTCAGTGACTCAAACAACCCAATCATGGAGATGTTTTGATGTTCAAGTGATATACTCTGGTTTCTCTTCAGATCGTATAAATCTTTTGCCTTTTACAAGAGATTCTTATACACTGCAATTCATGGACATTTCTAGAACTCATCTGAGCCCATCTGAGAACATTGGTATTAGCTCTGATTGACAAGTAAATATTACAAATATTTAATTTCTTATTACAGTGTAGTCACTAGGATTAAAGATAGACATATGAAAATAAATTCCTATCTATTCTGAACCAAATTTAACAATTGTGTATGTTGAGGTAGTATAGCACTCAGAAAGGGAAGAGTTGGATTATTTCTTTTTCTGAAGGAATATTGTGCATATCTGTAGATTACATTGTACAATGAGTCCACTAACAAATTTTGTCAAATTTTGATATGGCTAACTTAAGTTTAATTCTCAGAGTTTTTGAAAGGACATGCTACTTGCTAGAAGGAACTAATCCTGCATTGTTCAAACTCTGAAAACAACATGGTTATCTTCAGGCTATTATTGTCATTTTAATAGTAGCTATTTTTAATTATTAGTGTATCAATAGCAACTATTAAGAGATAAGGAAACTATACTGAATAGAATGAAAAAATAAATTTCATCAGGCAATTAAAGTGGATGCTTCTGGTTACCTGAAACGGAATTCTCTTTGAATGAGACATAACCACTTTCTAAAGCGATTACCTTTTAGTCTCTCACAAAAGCACTTTGGGAAAAAAAACTTTCCTTTGACCTCCTTTAATATCCAGAGAGAGAGAAAGTGAAGAAGGACTTTATTGTAAGTACAACGGTTTGTTATTCAGCAGTTACAAACTGCACAATGCTCCACCTTATTCTGGACCTCCACGCTGTAAAATAAAATATTATCTTTTAGCAGAAACAAAAATCAATTCTTGCAACATTGCTGATTAGAATGATATTCATCATGCGCTCATTTACTGCCTTTCCTATAGGAACTCAAGTTGATATACATAATGCCCCCTCCTCCTATTTGATACCACAACAGCAATCTTGTGAGGTGGGCTGAACTAAAAGAACTGGCACAAAGTCATCCAGTGAGCTGTAGCTGAGGGGACTAGAATCCGATTTCCTCACTCCTACTCCAATACCTTAACTATTTGTTTCTACTGCTTTCATACATACTAGTGACAGACATTCTCTCTTCCACTCCCACGTGATTGTTTCAGCTCCTTCACTCAACATGTTCCATTTGACTCGGGCACAAGCCAGACGACATCTAAGTGCCAACTGGAAAACTGTAACAAACCCTTTCCCAAATGCTGCCATCTTAGTTAAATTTTAGGAGAGAAATTAAATATGCAATTGAGTGGTTTTGGAACAACAAAAATGTAAAATTAAACAATGATAAAATACAGTAGGGCACAGTACTTGAGGATTAGAAAATGGAATTAGAAATTAATTTCTAAACGGAATTAGAAGTCTCCTGAAATCAAGAAATTTCGGAAGATTTCTAAATAATTAAAAATAACATTTGGAATAATTTCAAGCCACTGCAATGTTGCACAAATAACTACCCACATGTTTTTGCAATGCTGACCTTACAATATTTTTTCTACACTTGATTTCTTGCAGTTTTCTTACTAACTACTTTGAGTGTCTGAAATAGCATAAATACAGATTAGTTGTTCAGTAAGGAAGGAGGGGAGAGCAATTGAGCAAATCTGTTTCAGCATTATAATTGTTTCATTTATCACAATTCATACCCTGAGACAAGGTCTGGTGTTCTGAATGTTTTAAAACAAGGATAACCAATCATATTGCTTATCACAAGCCGATAGAGGCATCCAGCTCCAGATATTTCAGACTCAGGCTGCTTCAGTCAGATATTCCAGCCTCCCACCAGCTCCAGATAATATGCCAAGCTATATTGGAGAGTACCAGGTTGTCTAAATCAGTTGTGTCAAATTCAAGATTATGTTTTAAAGCTACCGAACACTTTTCTCTTGCTTATTTTTGTAGGGGATCTTTGGGAGAAAGTGACTAAATTCCCACCTAGAAGCATTCTTGAAAAGATAGGACTGAGAAAATTTTCCTTTGTGCCATACATTTATATTATGAGGTTCCTGATCATATCAACAACAAACTCTTGGTAAAACTATTCAGAATTTGGAAAGAACAATCACCAATAGGTGAATGATACAAAGTAATGAAAAGGATGGATCTTGATAAGTAGAACTGACTTAACAGAGGGGTACTCCACTTGTACTTTATGGAATGACACTCATGCTGGAAGAACAGATTTTTAAATTGGGATTCCTCTGGATTTGTGTTGTTGGATTTCGTAACAGCATTTTGTGCAATTGATGCTAACTACTGCTTTATTTAGGAAGAATGAACCCTCTCCATAGTAGCTGATAGGATTAGGGTTTCATGCAATTCTACTTGCAGCCATCTGAACTTGGTTGATAACTGAGATAGCACAGAATTTCCCATAAGCTAGTTAGACAAACAACCAATGAAGATGCAAGTGAAATAGGTGGCTGTATAACCTCAACCAATCAATTTAGTACTTTTCATAGACTATTCACTTTTGACAGGCATTTTAGGTTCCCCCCCAAAATTTAATTACAAAGTATTTTTCCACTGAATTTATTTGGTTCTTCATGATACGCGATTGAGAGAGTTATAATTTTTAGTTGTTTTAACCATATTATGGTGCTGAAAAGATGGATTCATATTGCCAAGGATTTTGTTTTGCAATAGGCAGTCCATTCCTGGTTTAAATCATGCTCTTAATATTTTTTTTTGGTAGAATCTAGAGATTATTCCAGCTGAAATTCATGAGCTAATCATTAAAAATCTGTAATGTGAAATAAAACCAATACAATGCTAAACATTAGTATGACTAAAGCCTAATTCCAACCTTCTGATTGTATTGCTTCTGTAGCACACATACACACTCTCAAGGAACTGGTTTCTCATCACAAAAAGCAAACCACACATAGTCTAAATTTTTATTTAATCATTTGATTTTTTTAAAAACCAAGGTTTTGAAAATAATAGTAATATTTTATTTTATTTTAAAATGAGAACTTACTTGAATGTATTCCATCTCTTCAACTGACATAGGTTTCCTCCTGTATTTCTGAGGTAAAGTTCTTATTAATTCTGCTGTGTCAGGTATACCTTGTATTCTACCAGTAAATAAAGTATTTTGAGAAGATGGTGCTTTGTTTTCTGCAGAAAATTGTGAGGCTATCCCATGAAGCGGAGGTACTCTTGACTCTAGAGACTCCAGCACTGAAACAATAAGAGAGAAAACTGTATTAGAAAAAATACTCTGGGTACCCTACATCATGACTAACCACGTTGGTCTATTGCAGCAAAACACTACAGCTACCTTAAAGCCTCGAAAAAGTTTCCTGATCTGGCCTACCTCAAAGGGCTGACAATGTCAATCTGGTCCTGATCATTGGCCATGCAGTGTGGATATGATGAGAGGGTTGTAATCTAGCACATATGGAGAGTCAAGGATTAAGGAAGTTTGGCGTATATACATCATGTAAACCACTGAAGTTAAATGGTTAATTCAAAAAAGAATTAACTGAGACTGAGACTCTAAAGCTTAGAATTACCCAGAAGAAACAATTACATTTGAGCACAACAGTGAATACTGTCAACATCTTAGTGATGTGAAAAAATATTTTATTTTATATATCATTTTAAAAAAAATTCCCATTTTTATTATTTTTACAAATAATTCAGGCAGCGAACATATCCAACACACCTTCTTCCTCCTATTTTCCCCATAACAACAACCTTGTGAGGTGAGTTGGGCTGAGAGAGTAACTGGCCCAAGATCACCCAGCTGACTTTCATAGCTAAGGTGGGACTTGAACTAATGGTCTCTTGCTTTCTAGCCCTCTGCCTTAACTATTAGACCAAACTGCCCATCTCCCTCACAGAGCAACACTATTATAAATTAGGGGTTATAGTTGGAAAACATTGTATTGGGTTCACATATCATGCTAACCTATAATGTGAATTATAAACAATGAATTGCAATTTAAATGTCTTGAGCATAAATTATGGTAAGGCATGGCACCATGTGCACTTAGTAAAGACATACTTACTTTTAGGTTTTGGAGTACTTTTTCTGTCTGGAAACTTAATCAGTGGTGTATGTGGTTTGACTACCTAAAGAAATGGGAAAAGCAAGTCAGTATATACATTTCTGTATGTGTGCACTTCTGCCAAGAAAGGATAAAATTTATGTCTCCTTTTAGACTGAGAGCCAAAGATGCTGGATCAGAAACCAGAAGATTGTGAATTCTAGTCCTTTCTTAGGCATGAAAGGCGGCTCTTTCAGCACAACCCTCCTCACACCAATATTGTTGGTGTGAGGAAAAAAGGTGAGAGCATTATGTACATTGCCTTGATTGTAGAAAATAAAGACAATATATAAACATAATGATGATGTTTCAGTGGAGATTAAGTGGAAGCTCATATAGTATCAACTGAACTAGGAAACCAGAATTTAATAATTTAGGACTGGAATGAATGTATCTACTTTTACAAAACTGTTTTGCTTTTTCAATTTTAAAAACTTGGATTCATTCAGTGATAAAACTATCTTATTAATTCTACACATACTACTTATTAATTTGCACTCAGTTGACATCCAAAGAAAAATACAACCACAGTTGTTACATTTCTTCTATTGTTTTTGAGGAATATTACCATCTGCAGATTTGTAGTTTGTCCAAAGGTTTATTTTATTCTTAGTATTGCAGAGAAAAAAGGGAAGACTAGGTTCATACATACATAAACAAGGAATGATCAAGGAATATATTATCCTTTTTCCTTAAGGAATCCTGTGAATGTGGCATTTATAGCATTTTTATTCTGCCACTCAAGCCAAAAAGGATCTCTGAACACATTATATTTCGATACAAAACAAGAAAATCCCTGCTTGTCTCTCCTTGGCACAATTTGGTGGAAAATCTGTTACTAATACAAGGACACTTATGTGCCAGCTTTACCCTTTTTCAGATTTTTTTTCATATAAAACTTGAAATTCTGAGTTTTGAGTTTTACAGAACCCTGGCTGATCTGAAATGGTTCGGTAGAACCTGTGGAATGTGAAAGTTTGTTCCAGATTCAAAAACCATTTACCCCATTTTATGCACACCAACATAAATATTTTTATTTTTGATCCAAGTTATCTTGTATTTGCAGAATCAAAGCATAAACATCCAGTTGTATCACCATTAAGAGTTACAGAAACAAAAAAAAATGAGATATATATTTTAGAAATGAGGTACAAATTATTCAGTGGATCTAAAGTAATTGTTAAATTGTTGTAAAGCTCAGAGGTAAATCTAACAATTGAGCAGGTGGCGGGAAAATGAATGGAAAAAAGCATATGAGGAAGGGGGGAAGGAAAGATACATGCAACAGAGAAAAACTATCAGAGTCTGAATATTAGTTCATGATTCACATTTCTAAATTTTAAAAAATCACTTCCCACAATTGAAGTGAGGATCATCCATAGAAATTGAAGAATCATCATAGGCCATTTAACCCGCTGGTACTAATCTTCTTAGTGCAGAAAATCCAAATCAAAAGCATTCCAGATAGATGTCTATCGAGACTCTGCTTGAATACATCCAATGGTTGACTCCATCATATTCAAAATAGCCAGTAAAGGCAGCATAGGCAAAGAATGGGAGAAGAACTAGATGTGACAAAAAGGAGATATATCCCAGCCAATGCATTTTATATGTTAATTAACCTCAAAGAGAACTTGCTGCACCTCAACTTTCAATAAGTCCAGCCAACAAGACCATGCTTAAAACTAGTTTACCAACAACTACAGGATCACACCACAGTACCCAATACCTCTAAATGCTTGACTTCATAACAGCAATGGGTAGTTCCGGATAGATGTGTACAACATGGGTGGTTCTAGATTTTTGCAAAGCTGTTCAAATAACAAACCATACAATTCTATGATAAAAGGGCCCCTCTAACTTTTTTTTAATGTCAGACAAATATTTGAGTGGATATTTATATTATTTATATTTATAATATTTCTATCAAAACTGATACTGTGATGCAACAGCATAAAATACGGTACTTTGCCAACAGCCTTGGCAAGCATTTATGGAATAAGTGCCGCCCTTTAAAACAACGTCTGCAAGGCCTCTTCGTCTTTGGGCTTCTCAGCAGCCCTTCCCACAAGCTGGTGTACCTCTACTTGGAGAGGTCCGGGAGTTGCAGTCCAACAAAGCGGATAACACGCGCGGAGAAATCTGGTCTACCGATTTACTGGGGAGAGGAAACTCAAGGTTTTAACCTGTAAAAGACCGCTAAGAAAAGTCTCCGGAGCGTCCGCCGTTTTCCCATGAAAACTGCCAGGGAAGTCTCTGAGGCTGGCTGGCCAAGACTGAGTTAAAGATACCCGGGTAGGTCGAATCTACTTTCCAGGACTGGCGTTCCTTCTCCTTCCCACTCAAGGACAGCAGCATCGGTTAGTGCAGCTCAGGACCAAGGATTCGGTCCCCAACCTGCAGGCCCTAGAAACGTGCATAGAAGTGCAGCTGCAGACAGTTCCCAGGCGCACCCAAAGCTTTCGTCAAGATACTCGATTTGAAGGACTTACCTGAACGACCCTACTGGCCGCCGCCATCTTGCTGCCCATGGTGATACCCCGCCCGGTCAAAGGAAAGAGCGCGCCAGCACAAAGCGTTGCGAGAGCGGTAAGGCGGGGTCTAGCTAAGCCCCGCCCTCCATGAAAGGCACGGCTTAGAACCCAACGGAACAGCTGTGATGTAATACAGAACTTGGTACGGAGTGTTTTTCATGCAACTATCGAATGAGGGATTGGCGGATAGCCAATGTTTATTTTAACTAGCAAGTGATTTATTTATCCAACTTCTATAGCCGCCCATCTTAATCAATGACTCTGGGCTGCTTACAATTTAAAAATGCTTGTTTAATTTCACTAAAATAAGTTAACTGGTTGCCCTACCCAAACTTAATTAATGTTAAACTGATTTATCCAGGCTTACATAGTTGCCATGTAGCAAATAACTGTTTTCACTATGCAGATTTGTTTGCTTAGCACCTTTTCATATTTACACAAAAGTAGCATGGCAACTACAGGCTGATTTTTTTAGAATATCTGCACATACAGATATTTGCATGTGTTTTGGCCTACAACAGAATATCCAGTCAGATTGAGTTACGCAGTCATTTCGAAGCATTGACCTTTTCTCTTCATCTATTTTATTTATTTATTTATTTATTTGTCAAGCGTATATATGATTACGAACAAAGTATAAACAGAGAATAAACATGTTTGTGAATATATAAGTACAAGCATGGTTATGAGTACAAGAAATTTTACAAATATATGGGTACATTAGGACAGGGACGGTAGGCACGCTGGTGCGCTTATGCATGCCCCTTACAGACCTCTTAGGATAAGGTTAAAGTTTTTGGGGTTTGGGGAAGAAACCACAGAGTCAGGTAGTGAATTACAGGCATTGATCACTCTGTTGCTGAAGTCGTATTTTCTGCAGTCGAGTTTGGAGCGGTTTACATTAAGTTTGTATCTGTTGTGTGCTCGTGTGTTGTTGCGGTTGAAGCTGAAGTAGTCATTGACAGGTAGGACATTGTAGCAGATAATTTTGTGTGCTACACTTAGGTCAGATCGAAGGCGGCGTAGTTCTAAGTTTTCTAGTCCCAACATTTCAAGTCTGGTTGCATAAGGTATTTTGTTGCGAACAGAGGAATGTAATACTCTTCTAGTGAAATATCTCTGGACATTCTCAATTGTGTTAATGTCCGATATGTAGTGTGGGTTCCAGACAGATGAGCTGTATTCGAGAATTGGTCTAGCAAATGTTTTGTATGCTCTGGTTAAAAGTACAAAATTATCGGAGAAGCTACGCAAGATTAGGTTTACCACTCTTAATGCCGCCTTGGCAATGCTGTTGCAGTGGGCTCTATCTTCTCTGTGACCTTCAAAGGGGAGAAAAGATTTGTGTAAGCTCTAGTTACATTAACTAGAAAATACTAGTTTCATGTCAGATCACTAGAGTACACAAAGTATTTTTTTAATTGCCAGCACAGCTTCAGTACTAAAGTGCATATATTGAACCCATTAATATTTCATTTTAATAAAATTGTGAAATCCCCTTTTTTGGCTTTCAAAAAATATTGTTCAGCTAAAGTACCTACATTTACTAAATTGTATATTGTATTTAAATTCATCCCCCCACACCACTGGACAATTAATTTGACAATTAACCATCCTACCCTTTCTTAAACATCTCTAGCAAAATCAGTCTATCTCTGAAAGCAGGCTGCACAGTATTTAACAAATTCTTATGTTTCACAAACCTTTTTGTATTTTAAACTTCTCAATAGGGCTTTTCTAGTAATAAAAAAAATCAAACCTTTTTTTTGGTAGGACAGCTTTTATTGTCTTAAAATATTTTTTTCCCCTAGCATACTCAGCTTCAACCATTTAAGAAATTTCCGGGCCTCATACAATTTTTGCCACCGCCTCTGGACATAACCAGTTTGGTATCTTTCTCAAACTATTGCCCTAGATGTACAAATGATAACATGAACTTTAATTATAACAGCACTGTATTGTGAATTGTCCGCCTTTTTGTCCTCTGATGTTTTCCTAATAGGTTATTTTAAAAGGGAAGCTCCTTCAGATTTTTATCTAAGTACAGCGCACATATTGGCATTGAGATAATAGCATCAATGGGAATTTTATATATCTAATGTTGTTTATGAGAGCAAGATCCTACTGCCATTTTATATGGATCCTTGTGTATCTTGGTTCAAAATATTTCTGTCTGGGAACATTAACAAGAGGCAACCTAATAATACAGAACAATTACAGTGTAACATTTCTGCAAAAAATTCTTTATCAACATTTATGAGATGGCCTCCTATTTAGATATGGTTTTACTATATTATCTATTCATCAGCTATGAAAAACTACAGCAGATATAAAGAAATAGAATATTACAAATATCTTACAAGAATGGCCTAGGGAGAAAATACTGTTCAATAATATTTGGCAATGTCAACTATGAATATTTGAACTACTGATGATTTGTTAAAAATCTACTGAAATTAGACATAAAGAATTGTAATAAGAATTTAGCAAAAAAATAATTAAGTTGCATCATACAAATGCATACATAACATGAAGACAAAGCACAGGCTAAATTGTGATTGAGAGAACAAAGTGGCTACCTTTGTAAATATCTGCTTTTGCCAGAAGGCCTATTGCTCTGTTATTACTGGAATCAGCAATTGGAAACTTATGCAAAATTAAGAGAAGGAGATGTGAATTATTTTACAGCTAAATGACTCTCCTGTAATAGCTTCTTGGATACATTTACAATGACTGTAACAGAATTTCCCTTTTGTTGCTATATCAATCATACTTAAGTGGAATATATTCTTGTACAGATACATAACTCTTAGAATATGACTAGTATATTACAAAAACCTGATAGATTACTCTTTTATCTCTGAATTTGGAAATCAAAGAAAGAAAATAGTCATTAACTTGATGTTTCAGATGCCAGTCACATTTTTTTCCAGTTGTAGAACAATTGTTTTCAATGCTGGATCCTTTGCCCAATTGACTCCACTTCCAGTAATAAGGTTCTGCAATAAATATTATTTAAATATAAAATTAACTAATTAATTATATAAATATAAATGAATAAATAAGGATTTTTTGTCAATTATATTGTTTTAATATGCACATAAATACAAGTTCAACAAAATAAGCAATTATTGCTAGGTTGTATAATTTGTAAATTATATTATGCTTTTACAAGGAAGTGTTTTCAAATGTTTATCTACACAAGATTTGTTTATTCTTAGAATATGAATATATAATAAATTCCATTTATACAGGCAGTTCTTGATTTATGACTGCAATTGGGACTGCAATTTTACAACCATTTTTACCATTAAATGAATTACGTAGTCATAAGTCCAAATCATATGGTTGTTAAGTGAATCATGCAGTCATAAATCTGAATCCATACTCCAGAAAGGGCATTTTTGCTGAAAACCTGCAAAAACGATGCAAATTGTGGGACCACGGGACACTACAACCAGCCATAAATATGAGTCATTTATGTGAGGACTACCTGTAATCTGAATAAAAAGGGATAAAAATGTATTGCATATAGAGCTTTGTTCTACATTATACTAACCTGTGCAATTTATACCTGTAGCTATAATAGTAATTATGGTGGTAATAATTTCTATCAATAAACATTGAAACCCTAACACTCTACAGGTGGTCCTTGTTTAAGGACAACTCAAATCTACAAGAGAAGTGGTAGTTACAACTGGTCCTTGTATTTACGTTGTTCACAGCATCCCTGCAGTCAGGATTGAGATCCAGGTGCATGGCACACATTTTCTACATCACAGCACCTCACAGTCACAATTGCCATTTGTGACTTTTGCTGTCTTCCTACAAAGTCAATAGGGAAGCTGGCAGAAAGTCACAAATGGTGACAGCACGACATCTTCACTTAATGACCTGTCATGATTCACTTAACAACAGCAACTGGAAGTGCTGGAATTTTCATTGCTAGATAGTGTGGCCATATGACATCATGCTTTAGAACTAAGTCACTTAGCAATGAAAATTCCAATTGCCATAGTTAACCAAGGACTACCTGTATTTGATATCAACATTTTAATTTTCATGTTTCACATCTAGTACAAACTAATTCATCCTACCATGTAAGACATTTTTCTATCTATACAAATACAACTTACCTGGAAAATGTTTTGAATCAATGTAGTCATCTGAATTTCCTTTTGTAAATTTTTACGAACTTTCTTCAACATTTCACCAACCTCCATATTTTCTAAATCCTCTTTTTGTTTTCTCTTCATATCATATATTTGTGCCAGTTTACATTCTCCAGCTCGTTTTAATTCTATTGTAGTATTGGAGGGGGAGGAGGGAGAGGGAAGATAGTAAAGCTACTAATTTAAAAAATGAATTCAGGAACATGCCTTGCATTCACTATATTTGTGGATTAAACTAATGAAGTTAACATTTGAAATTAAATTAAATTTGTGTTATTTCAAATTAATTTATCCTACTGATTTTTTTTATCACAACGAATTATAATGTACCTAGTCTGCTCTTCTTAACCTCATTCAATTTTTCTTCCAGTTCACGGGATTGCTGCAAAACCAAGTAATTTATATAAATATATGTATATATTAAAAGCAACCATACATCCAGATTAATACAACTACAAAGATTAACTTTTCAAATATGTTACACCATTAGTTTCAAATGATTTTACAGACAATAGTCATTATCATTTTAATATAAAGGATACTCACCTGCTTTGATTTAAGTATTGCTGTACTAAGCATCATGATATGTTTAATGGTATCCCAGATAAACCTAATGAGAAAATGGAGAAAAATCAACAAGATCTACTAATACGTGAAACCAAATCACATGTTAGATAGATTTAAAACACTGGAGTATCTTGCTTAATTCTTTCTAAAGCGACAATATGATTTTTCTGTTCCCTGCTTCTTACAAAATGCTTTGACTGGCAACAGTAAATGCAAGAGAAGAAACAGACAAAAGAGCTACAAATACAGTACATTTCAATATTGCCTTATAAAATGGGAAAACATTGGCCTTAACAGGTTTAGCTAACACATACTTTTCATGCATTATAGTATTTGTATCCAAATAGTGTACATTACTAATCTTCCTGTATGTTTCATTACCCTTCCCTATCCAACATACTGGGAAGCTCTAGAGATCATTAGTTGTAAAGACTCTCCCCGAACTCAATCACATGCTTTCCAACATAATTGGATGAGAAAAGTCTAGTCCTCAAATGTGAAGGGTAGTAATTTTTTAATGTTGCATTTTGAAAGCCCTTTAGATGAAAATGCATTATAAAAAAGGTAAACTCAAATTATCATTAGCAAAATTCATTTGTAGTCCGAAGTAGTAATATGTAATGGATTTGCATCCATGCTTGCTATTTTCATTCCACATATGGATTACAATTCCTCAAATGTATTACAGTTCCTCATTTGAGATATAGGTGATGGGTCCCCTATTCCATATGGTTTGTTAAAGAAGATGCCAACAAAGAATGTAGCCACATCTTTATCTTTAAGTAAGGTCTGATAACACAAAAATGCTTTCTTTCCAAAGTGGGGTTACTTTGGAAATGCAAAAATGTTTCCTAAAATGTTAGAAAGGATGGCAGAATCTCAGGTATGTGATCTAACTGGAAGCTGATGTGGATTTGACTAATTCATTATTCCAGGGATCCTACAGGACTGTTGTCTTGATTCGCATAACCTCTAAAGTCAATGATCAAAACTACTCTTTTTGAAAGTGAAGAAGATGCCTGCTATACTCTTATCTATTGTGCCTTAAAATATTTATGATTAAGAATTACTGTGCAAACTTTTTGATCAATTTAATAATGCTCACTGCTAATAAAGTTTATTGATGATTCTGACAATGGTTTAGCTGTCACATCAGAATAACATCCATTTGTTCTAAAATTGTGTTCTAGATTATGATGACTGTAGTTGACATATAGCTACATCCTAGAGGAAGCAGACTATTTGGACCTTTTCAGTTAAAGTTCAGGCCTGAGAATAGATGGTCATAAGCTTTAGTGAACTATTAACCACATAAACAGTATTTGTATGGCTGGCCAAGCGAAGATTCTTCTCAAGTATACTGTAGATATGTTTAAAAAATGCATTCCTTTCATGATTTCAATGCTTACTTTGAATCATCATCTTCATTTTTCAGTTTGGTTCTAAGGGCATCAGTTATTTGGATCCTATAAAACAAAGAGAAAGCAGATATAAGATTGTTCTGACACATGTAATAGTGCATATTTCCCTTTTCTCATTATATATATANATATATAATCTCCAATTTCACATAATGCCAAGCATATGTCAAAGATGAAAAACAATGTTAAGTAAACAAGTTTTTATTTTAAGTATAAGCTTGAATACTTTTAGTAGATTTTAATATTTCTCTAAAGCTGCTTATTTCAGTTTGTAGCTGAAGTTTTTCATCTGTTAGAGAGAGATATTAGATTTGGAGAATTTAGCATATTTTAATCAGTTGGTTCACAGTGGTGACTTAAGAGAGAACCAACACAATATTAGAAAAACAACAGTCACCTTGAGAAAATCGTAACTCCAAGTGTTCTCAATCCATGTAGTTTGGCAACAAAACAAAAAAGGACCTTTTCAGGGATTTCTACATCAGGATGACTTGGTGGTGTTCCATCTGAGCTCTAATCAGGACCTTGTTTAACTTTATGAGCCGCGGTGGTGCAGTGGTTAGAGTGCAGTACTGCAGGCTACTTCCGCTGCCTGCCGGCTGCCTGCAATTTGGCAGTTCAAATCTCACCAGGCTCAAGGTTGACTCAGCCTTCCATCCTTCCGAGGTGGGTAAAATGAGGACCCGAATTGTTGGGGGCAATATGCTGACTCTGTAAACCGCTTAGAGAGGGCTGTAAAGCACTGTAAAGCGGTATATAAGTCTAAGTGCTATTGCTGAGATCAGCCAAGATTGGCTAGGTACCACTGTCTAATGGGCAGAAATGTACAAGCCTGCAATCCCAGGTAGCGTTTTGATCACTCCATTTACAACTTACCAGTATCTCAAAATCCTGCTCTGAAATTCAGTGACAATAAGACTGGTTTTCAGTAGTGGGATTCTACCTTTTCCCCCCTTGCTCAAACTGGGGAAAATTAGTAGAAAATCAATTTCTACCCTTAATCAGGCTACTTGAGCCAGGATTCAGATATAAATCACAAAATCCTGACTGTGTACAGCTTAATGAGGCTGCTGAACCTGGACTTGGCTGAAATCTGTTATATGACATGACACTGCTAAATAAAATTCTTTATTACAATACCTTGTTTAAATGTACTTTCTAATTTGCACCTGAAGGCCTTAAAGCTGAATGGGTGTTGGCTGCTGACAGAACTAATATTTATTTCCTGAGAACTGATGGTTCTTGTCTTGTCTCTCATATTGTTCTTTCAGTTATGCCTCTTCCACCCCTATTCACCCCCAGTGCGTCTAGAAGGATTGGGTTTCTACCCCTTTCTCTTCCTGATTCTACGCAGCAAGAAATAGGGGTGTTTCCCCCTCTTATTTCATGTGTTTTTCTCTGGAGTTGGAAAGACTTCTATTCTTTCACAGTGTTCTGTCTTTCACATCTTCTGTCTTTCCATGTAACCCTCTTGTTCCCAAATCAAAACCTTTTCCTACTTAGAGCCAGAATAGCTGGCAGCTGCAAAAACTGTATCAATCAATCAGTCAAATGATTTAGTTTTGTATAGGTTCTGCAAATGGAACTAACAAAGGAAGTGGAACCAATACACTTTGTCTGCAACCCCATAGGAATAGAATATTGCAGCTGAATATTGTCAGACTGTGCTGGCCTTCTCTCTGACAACCAACTTGTCCAGACACAGCAAGTACAAACCCTTCAATGCTGTTTGCATCTCCCCTCCCGGGTTATGACCACAATTTCAGAATCCTCCCTTAACTGAAACAGACATACAAGATTTTTAAATACAGAAGACTTGCTTACAGACTATTTCTTAGTATGTAAGCAAATTAGAATATAAATTAAATGCATGGCAATATAAGTGTACCAGGTACACTGATTATGGCAATTAGGATTAGAATTTCGCTAAGTGATATGGTTGTAAAGCACAACTTCATCACTTACTGACAGCAATCCCTACAACCCCTCTTGTCATTGTTAACCAAACCCCATTGTTAACTAAATCCCATGGTCATTAAGTGAGGTAACTTCCTGCTGTCTTCCCACATCCAAGTCAATGGAGAAGTTGGCAGCAAGTTGTAAGTCTCAGGAAGTTTGCAGGCAGGCCAGAGCCAAGTAACTGAGTGCAAGTAACAGATGGCAGAGAGAGTGTGAGGGAGGTGTGGCAAGGGTCAAGAAGGGGCTGTGGGGATGTGCAGGATGCATGGCAAGGGTCAGAATGGGGCCAAAGGGATACATGGTAAAGATCAAGGAGGGATGCAAAGGTATAAGGGGATTGGAGGAGGCCACAGGTATGAGAGAGACTTATCTTAGTGACTAGCAACCTTTCCTGCCAACTTCCCTATTGACTGGGGAAGCCAGCAGGGAAGGTTGCAAATGGTGAACACTTGATTGTGTGGTGCTGCAACTGGTCATAAGTGTGAGCTGGTTGCCAAGTGCCCAGATTATGATTACAAGTACTGCAGGGGTGCTGGGCTGGTTGGAACTTAGAGGACTAGTCATAACTACCATTCATTCAGCACAGTCATAACTTTGAACAGTAACTGAATATATTAATTTACATGTATATTTTGTTCTACTTTAAAAACTATGGTTTCTTGGTAGAATTATATATTTTAATTGACTGTATTGAACACATCTTGTAGATATTATACAGAAATGCAATAAATAAAGCAAAGCAATAGAGTCTTTACCTTTGTAATGCTAAAGTTTTGTTTTGATACGATAACCTCATCTCTTCCAAGTCTCTTTCCAATTCTTCTATGGAACTAAAAATAACAAGGAAAAGAAGTTTAATAATTAATAACTTGTATTCTCTCAGAAATTAATGTTAAGATCATTTGTTTCATATCAGATCTACAAGAGTTTTGCTGATTGATGGAGTGACAGAGTGACTGTCAGACAGAGTGACTCTGTATAGAGTGATAACCAGATGGTTATCTGTTTTGATACTACCGTAGATGTGGATTTTTTTTCATGTTTGTCAATAGAATGTAAAACAGCAAATCAAAATGTAGTGCTAACATATTTAAGATTAATACATTGATTCAGAAATAATTTTTCTTTTTAATAGAATTTCTATCACAACAGAATAGGAAAAGGATGTAAGCTTATGATTTGTCATGAGCATACTGAAAACTGAAGCATAAACATGTTTTGATTCCTTAAACTATGAAAATAGGATGGGATTCAGCAATATAACTAGTGAACAGATATAAGGCATTAATGCAAGAAGTAGCTTGATCCTTCTCATGACCAGAAAAGACATATACTATACATCAGTCATAGTAGTTACTTGAAGGACACCCACCCCCGCATATTTAGTGTGTATTACTCTGAGATACATTTTCTACGAAAGAAATTCCAGTCAGGTAAATGTGGCATGTTTTCAAGTAAAACACAATATATTAAAATCTTTAAAATACAAGTTTCCTTAAAAATAAAGAAAAGTTAGATAAATTCTAATTTTCAAATAGAATATTATCATGCTATATATAAAATGTTTTGAAAACATACCCCTCTAATATTTTTTCATTTCTATCTTGATCCGGAATCTTTTCTGCAGCTGCTAAACAAAAAAGATATATTTATAAAAGATAGCTGAACAACCCTCCCATCTCTCCACACAAATATGGCATAGAAAATTCCTATGCTACAGAGAAAAGACAGTCAAAAGACTTGACATTTTAATTTTGCTGGAAACTTTAACCTAATTTTTAAATATATACTTTCACATTCTAAAATAACAAAGTTTGAGTTTTTATGATCCACTTACCTGAATTGATTATTGTATTATATTCCATAAGATGCTGACTTATTTGTTCCTTGATTCTAAAATAATGAAAAAACACACAGTCACAAGAATATTAGAAAAAGAAAATGCAATTGTAGCAGTCACTGCAAGACTAAATTGGATTAGTGTTTACTGAAGATTTTAAACTCATAAACTCAGCTTATGTACATTTACATATTTAAAATATCCTAAATTTAAATTTGGAAAAATTATGAAACCATCGCAATATGAACACGATTTTTCCATTTACACCACTGTTCACAGCTTTTAAGTTTTTCCTTTTGTAACTTTTTTTTGTTGTGGCAACCCACTTCACAGGCCGTCAGTTTTTAGAGATCTCAGGAGCATCTTTTATTAAAGACGTGAGCATTGCCTAACTTTTATCTTTGAGACCGCCTTCTGCCACATAGCTCCCAGCGACCGGTAAGATCCCACAGGGTTGGGCTCCTCCAGGTCCCGTCAGCTAAACAGTGCCGGCTGGCAGGCCCGCGGGGAAGGGCCTTCTCTGTGGCTGCTCCGGCCCTCTGGAACCAGCTACCCCCTGAGATCCGGACTACCCCCACCCTGCTGACTTTCCGGAAAGCAGTGAAGACCTGGCTGTTCCGGCAGGCTTGGGGCCGTTGATCTCGCCTCTGTAATTGGCGAGGTCCGGCCATGAAACGGTATGTATGAGTTTTTAACTGTTTTTAACTGTTTTTATTATTTTTTCTTTGAATATTTTTTTATATAGTT
>QLTV01004248.1:1560022-1574547 GCA_003457575.1 Thermophis baileyi | reverse complement strand
CTCCTACCACATAGCTCCGAGCGACCAGTAAGATCCCACAGGGATGGGCTCCTCCGGGTCCCGTCAGCTAAACAGTGCCGGCTGGCGGGCCCACGGGGGAGGGCCTTCTCTGTGGCTGCTCCGGCCCTCTGGAACCAGCTACCCCCTGAGATCCGGACCACCCCCACACTGCTGGCCTTCCGGAAAGCAGTGAAGACCTGGCTCTTCCGGCAGGCTTGGGGCCGTTGATCTCGCCTCTGTAATTGGCGAGGTCCGGCCATGTAGCGGTTTGCATGAGTTTTTCACTGTTTTTGATTGTTTGTATTATGGTTTTTTTTTTTACGGTTTTTTATATTGTTGTGAGCCGCCCAGAGTCCCTTGGGAGTTGGGCGGCATACAAATTTAATAAATAAATAAATAAATAAATAAATATTTTCACCTGATTTAATATTCTACAAATGCATCAACATTTTAATTTTTAACATGGTAAATATAAATATAACTCACACAAAAAGCTTTTTTGGGGTCCTGTGTAATTTTTCAAGGTGGGAGAATAAATAGTTTTAACACAACTCAGAGTCATTACTGTGTAGAGATGAACACTGTGAGTTTCCAGAGGTTTGTAATACACATAACACTATTACTAATGGAATAATTGGTTCCCAGACAGGCAACTGTTTTGTAGACAAACAGCTGCAAATTTGTTATCACTGAGGAAACTCCATACCACCAGTTCTAGCAGGGTGGGCATGGATCATCATTTCATCATTATGAAATGTGCCTTTACTGTTGTGTATCTCCTCAATGGAACAGCTCCTAAATGAATGAAGCTGGTCCTGCTTGTACTGATGTTACCTACCGGTAATTGGATAAGTAGACAGCCAACTCAGCACCACAAACTTGGCTTTTCTATCAGGGATTGGGACTAGATTTAGTGGAACCCAAGACTTGTGAATTTGTGCCTGAAGATTGTGAGACACCTTGGCTTTCGCATTACAGTACTTGCTATTTGTGTCTGTATTCATGTGCTTTTTATTGTTTTGTATTGTAAGTCACCAAGAGTTATGTGCTTAATATGGTGGCTACAGAAATTTAATAAAGCCAACTATTCCAGACTTTAAAATCAATGTTTGGAAAGCATCAGTTTTGGTCTGAAGGAGATGCTAAAGTGTCTGACAGCTTAAATAGACAAACCTGCACTCCATATTACCCTATGGATATTCTAGGTTGGCTTTTTTTTAAAATGCAAGCAAGGCTAATAACTTTACTTTGATAATTGCATGATTGGGGCGTGCTCTTCTGGAAAAAAAAGCAAGGTCAAGTTACAATTTGAATTTTCAGAAAACCAATGATGTGAAAAATATGAGCCTGGGAGATATGCCTAATCAAAACAGGTAGCAATGCATTAAATGGAGAACTAGGCCTAATGTGGTCAGAAAACTTAAGACCAAGCATTGCTGGAACTAGGCCTGGTATAATGTAATGAGTAGAAGAGGTTCAAGTCTACTTTCAGCCATAGAACTTCTCCTTAGCCCAGCTACTTCACAGATTTGTGGGAAATAAAAGGGAATACTACCTTGTGTTCTTGAACAAAAAGCAGGATATTAAATAAAATCAATTCTACTTAAATTGATATTTAACTTAACTTGCCTAAATCTGGTTTATTTGGATCATAGTTTAGCATACTTAAACTTAATTGAAAGCAAAAACCTATACACTTAGTTTTGATACGTATATATTTAATATTCTACATTCCATTATAACAATTTATGAATGAGCTACAAAGAGTACCACTGGCAACATACAATGATGGAAATAAAAGCTGTGGAAAAGTTCATTTGCAGCTATGATTAATCAGAAATAAAAATGTCCATTTTAAGGTGTGAAAGCTCCGATAGCCTAGAACAAAACCCTTCAAATGTCCTGACTAGATATAAATATTAAATAACAGAAAATATTTTCCAGGTTTTGGAAAATATTTTTTCTTACACTTAAACTGCTGTATATTAAGTTTCTTCATATTAAAAATCAGTTTCCTTATAAAACCATGCTATATATAAACACAAAATATAGCTTACAGTAAGCATATGATACATCATTTATTGAATTTGAGTTACAATCACTATTTTTACTAGTTCTGATGGTTTGTCATGTCATAATTTGTCAACAAATTAACTTATTCTGAAAGTTAATTTTGCCTATATTGTTTCATATGACAATATTTTTTGATGTTGGTGTATCTAAACACAGAATATTTAGTATCTTATCCATTTTATGTATTACTTATGTAAAACAAGTAATTAGGAATGACCGTTGTAATTTTTATTACTTCAGAATACAGATAATGAAAAATCCCTCTGAGAAAATAAATGAGAACTTTTTCCTGTTTGCTGGTCTTCATTCAACAGATTATATAGGCATGAGCTTCCAATATCCTAGTTTTATTTTAGGCTTAATATCTGACAAAACAAATGTTAAGTAGATCATGAAAAGACCATGACAACAATTGAAGTAAAAGTAAGGAAGTTTATTAAAAACTTTAAGAGAATATATTATATATACACACACACAACAGTGACACATGGTGTCAACTTTGTCCAAACAGTTAAATTATATTTATTTCAATAATGGTTTAGCCAGATCCTGTACGACTGCAGAATTCAATGCCGGAAGGGTACTAATCTTGGCATGCTTGCTGCTGGCGTATTTATTTTTGATAGTCTAGGAGAAAGATGTGATTATGAAATACTTTGTTCTAGAGCAAAATTTCATTAACATTTTTACGGAATTTTTAAGGCAGCCCATTTATCAAACAGAAGTTGAGGAATATATAACAACCATATAAGCCACATAATCAGCATTGCTTAAATATTTGATAGATAAAACTGTATTGCTATATTATACAAAAATGTCCTAGGAATCAGAAAATTGAAAATCCTGAAAAATGTATTATGAGTAATTATGAAATGACTAGCATAGTAACTTGCTTAGGTACAAAATGGCTGCCACAAGGAAGAGAACCTATTATGCTCATTCTCCAGAAGGAGGAAAAAAAGACAGCCCACTACTTAAGATTGTTTTCCCACTAGGGAGCTGTTTTGGGGTGGTCCATGTTTGAAAGAAGATACACGTGTGCTAGAACATTTTTGCCAAGCAGGCAGAAGTGATTTGGGAGCTGGGGATAGAAGAGTGGGGGAAAAGGCAAGAGCATTAGCAGCAGCAAAGGAGGAGGAGGAGGACAGATGCAAGGACAATGTGGGCAGACACAATGGGACATGCCAAGATGGATTCTTTGGCAGTGATGGCTATGGTGGTCAAAGGAAGAGGAAATGTGCCGTGAAAACTGGGAGGCTGAGAAATAGCTACTCAGGAAGCCACTGAGGGAGTAATATATACCAGTCTTGCTCTACTCATTCTATTTGGATGTTATTTTGTCTAAAACATAGAACAACCAAAGCACTCTGGGATTTTGTTCTAATGACCCATTGGTCCTCTGAAGCCTGGTGGTTTGTTTGTTCCAGGTTTGGGGAAAAATATTTTCTGCATGCTTCCCCTCTTCCCCTTGTATCTTTGTTTTCTGTTCAGATGGGGTACTTTCAAATAATGAAATATTTATTTTCTCAAAATGCCTATGAAGCCATTTGGGCCTTAGATTCTTACAAATAAAGATATTCTGACAGGGACACTTGAGAGTTGTCTACAGGTAAATTGGTATTCATGGCATTCTACTACATTTCCTTACCTTATAGAATTGCAATAGTTGCTATAAATTACAAAATGACTACTACTTCGATAAAAGCTTTATTAATAGAGGGTAGTGGAATTAAGCAGAGATGGCCGGTTCTCCTTCTTACCCCTCAGGCAAAGGATAGGCAGCCATATAGTGAAGCTTTGATTTGGATTCTTACACTGAGCTAGCGACCTGATGTTCTAAAGGCATCTTCCAGCCCCTGGGGACTATTTAATTCACAGCCTTTCCTAGGATTTATTCATGAAGATTGAGATTTGTGCTTTTTAAGTATGGGTCAGTACAAGTAAGCAAGTGGATATATTTACCATGTGCTTTATAAGGCCCCGGTTTACCAACATCACATTCTTTGCCATATGCTGCATCACAGGAATAAGAGTGTCTTCAGTATAATACATGTAGTGTTGAAGAATTGGCGTCTAAAGGCAAGAGGTAAATTTATAAATTAAAGATTTTAAAGATCATGTGGTTTTCCAAAAAGCTGCCTTCCATGAACCTTTTTTGAGAGCCTTCTATTAATAGCAAACTGAAAATTTTAGGTATATTCAGGACCAAGTAATGGTTTGCTTACAGATCTGAACTAGATTTATAGCAGAAAAAAAGTATACCTTTCCAATTCAATTTCTCCATCATGCTAATCTGCTTCAGTAACACCTGAACAACAGACATTACTTCAAGCATTAGTTGGGAACAGCAGCTTGGTTGCTAAGTGAAACTGCTCATGATCTTATTTTAGTTTTCCTTTGTTTTACAGACCTACAAAGGTCATAAATGCGAGGACTGATTACAAAGTTACTTTCTCATCACCATCATAACTGTGAAGGTCACTAAAACAATCAGTCACTAAATAAGGACTATCTGAATCTTTTCCTTTGTTAAGTTAGGGTTCTGTGACTTACCCACTCTCCCTCTTCCAGAACTTTAGTAGACAAACAAAAAGCTGCAGCTGCAATCTGGGAGGGAGGATAATGTACCATTTCATAATCCACCAGTGCAAGTTCCATCAGATATTTTGCCAATGAATGCTGATTTATATCTGCCTAAAATAATCAGAATAAAGATGTTATCCTCATTGTCCTACAAATCTCATTAAGAAATAAGTCTTTTATTACACATTGCATAAGATTAAAGCATTAAGTTATTTTCTCTAATTGCATATATGTAAAGAGAAACAAACCAAAAGCTTTTTAAGTACCTTTCACTGGAAAACAGCAGCCATCACTATATACCATTGTGTTAACTCTGCTTTTACAGTTAGAATTCTATTTATATCAAAATGAGAACATTAATAAAAAATAGGCAATTAGGAAGAACATATTTTCCAGTTTCAATATTTAAAAGAGCATTACCTCTCCAATTTTTGATGCCCTCCTTAGAAAATGCAGTGGAAGAGGGCGACCAAGGTTAAAATCCAGTGATCTTAAGATTTTCATTTCCATTTGCCTGATTTGTAGGTTGGTGTAAGTATGATCTGTCACATAGGCAAAGTCACCAATTTCTGGTGGAAACATTTCTTCGTATTTACTAGCAATGAACATGGCTGTTACACCAACCAGTTGTAGCATCCTTTTGGCTACTTTGTTATTCTGTGAGAGAGAGTTCCCATCAGTTATTTTTTTAAAACATTCTGAAACATTGAAAAATAATGCTTATGCTGTCCCAATATGGTATTCATTGATCAAGCCACTCATTGTCATTGGATAAATACATGTAGGTTAATTGCAGAACAAGTTTAAGAGTGTATGTACAGGTAGTCATCAACTTACAATCATTCACTTAGTGACCATTCAGTTACTATGGCATTGAAAATAATGTCTAAGGCTGACGTGTTCTTGCTCTTATGACCATCACAGCATCCCTAGTCATATCATCTAAATTCAGATGCTTAGCAAGTGGCATGTATTTACGATGGTTGCAGTATGCTGGGGTTCATGTGATCACCATTTGAAACCTTTCCAGCTGGCTTCTGAGAAGCAAAGTCAATGGAGGAAGTCAGATTTCCTTAAAAATGCAACTCACCTAACTGCAGTGTTATCAAGTGCAAAGAATCAGGACCACACATTAAGGTTGCAGTTCAGAAGATTTTTTTACTCCAGCCTATACACAAGGATCTAGACAACTAAAATTGAACACTAAACTGGTGCAAGTTAAGGGTCAACAGAATTCAAGGAGTTGGATTGAGACTGTGGGAATGTAACAACTCTAGGCTGATGATTCATTTAATCCCTCCCAGCTCTGCCTACTCCTATTAAGTGTTTCACTTAATAAAATTTCACTTAATAAAAATAATAAAAAAAGTTTGTAAAATCAGGTAGGATTCAAATAACCTTCTTGCTTAGCAATGTAAATTCTGGTCCCAATTGTGGTTGTAAGTTGAGGACCACTTGTATCCATTGGTCAGGCTACTCATTCTCATTAGCTAGACACATATGTTGATTGCAGAGCAATTTTAGAGTGTATGTATTGTTCAGCTCCTGGTAATAGCAATGAAAGGAAAACGCTGCGGGTGAGCCAAGCTACTACTCAAGAGAAAGGTTTATACAATGGAAATCTCTAAATTAACATTCATATCTTGATTTCAAAGAAGCCACATTACTTAAGCAAGCTAAAATTCAGTGGAGAGTTCTCATTATTCTGTTTGCTCAAATTTGGAATGAGCTCTTTGACCAGTTTTCCTTACCTGAAGAAACCGATCTATTATGGCAACCGTCATGTACATGGTCTCTTGCAACAGTTTGAATTTCATCTGAACTTGCACAAGCCAGTCAATTAGGATGGCCCGCATATTTCCAGTAATTTCCTGACCTGCCAAGTAGTTTGCTTTCACTGATTGCTGACCCTGTAAGGAACAGAAACATGCAGGATTTTAAATTATGTATTTCCACCTCTATAACTATGTCCTATCATTGTCCAGTTTGATTAGACATCAGTATCTCCCAAGATGAAGCCCTCTAGATTGTGGAGAAAGTTCTTAGCTTCTTTCCCTAGGTAAATCACCTGAATTTTAGAACAAGCTACCATCTTGTGCTCATAGTTTACTGTGATTAATATTAGCTTAATAGCTTGACACCTAACTACATGTAAACATAGCTACTTGTCGTTTATTCAAACTACAAGTAAACCAAGATTTAAAAAATTATCCCCAGTTTAGATGTTTAGTGATACTTCAGAAATTGTGCTAGAGATGTGATAACTAATTATCAACAGCAATCTAGCGTTTGTAATAAAATACCTTACAAAATAGTTTTAATTCCACGGCCATATGTCAGGCCTGATTAGCTCTTTAAACCAACCTCAAGAACTTTCAAGTAGTTGTAGATGTCCTTCACATATTCACTACAAAGGTTTGGATCAGAGACATCATCTGTATCTACATCTTTCACTTCAAGCAGTACATCCGAGAAAGCCTGGCATAATACGTCCTCTGCTGGAGCACAGCCAGATGTTTCCATGGGGCTTGGGGATAGACACTCCAACTATAAGGAAAGATATTATCTTTAGTGCTTAACCCATAATGTTGGAAAAAATATGTAGCATATTTTTGCTTAATTCAGAGCATTCTTCTTTGGACCCACAGACGTTGTGCCAGGAAAAGGCTACATCATGTGTCCCTAAGGATGCATTTGTTTCATAGACTGAAGTTGCAGCTATTTCCTATGGATGTTTCACCTATGTACTTCCAGCTGTGTGACTATAGATATAATTAAATTCATTAGTTGGTCCAATGATGTTGCTTATGGACATGCAAATATAAAACCTCTGCTCATTATCCATGTTTTATTGATAGTATTAAGCATTACTTTACACCAAGGAAGGATCTAAAGTACAGTTGTATATCAGAGGTAAATTGAAAGGTTAATATTTCAAGAAATTGAAGAGTAGAGATGCTAAAATTGGCTCTGCCCTAATTGTGGAATGGATTAAAAGTATAATATTGTTGGAGAGAAAGCAGCAGTTCTGACTAGATGTATTGTACAAAATGCCTCTTTGCAAGGTATATTGTATAATGTCAATGTATGTCTCCCATCTCACTATCCAAAGTGGCACTTGATTTTGAGCAAATCAATTGACTTCTTGATTGTAGGTTAAGATGTACTTTACAGTTTTGTATTCCATCTCAACTAGCATCAAGTGACTTAACAATATAAGATAAAATAAAATCTTCCACAAAATCACCATAGAAATAAGTCCAGAATAAAATTCATATTAATAAAAGATTGTTAGGTAATTAGGAATACCATCCTAAACCAGAATCAAACCTAGAATCTTAGCCAAAAGATGTTTTACCTATCATAGCTAGATCAGGGCTAACATATTTCTTCACTGCCATCTAGAGGTCATTTGAAATTTTGCAACCTATATGTAAAGCCTAAACAAAAGTTTGAAATTGCAACCAATTAAAAGTAAATAAAAATTCTAAAACTCATGCTTCCAGCCTACAAGTAACAACTACAGGTTTACAAATCTAAATGAAAAGTCTTTGCTCCTAATTACCCATGATCCTTAAACACTTATTTACAAACTAATACCTTAACAGGTTCTGGAATTGGCTTTTCTTCTTTCACAGGTTCAATTGGTTTTTCAGTAGGTTTTGTGATTTTCCGAGTAGTCACTTTGTCCACGGTGGTAGGCTTCAACATTTCCTAAGTGGGAAAGTCGTGTGGGAAGGAAAAAACAGAAGATAGGAATAAGCAGGACTATAGCTTTACTAACTCATACTGTATTATTGGATAAAGAACAGGCAAAGAAATTATTACCTTTTTCACTACATCTTTACACTGTGGCTCACAAGCTTTGTTGCCGATGTCTCCCAAAGCAGTCCTAGGCCTCAAAGCTGGCTTGCTAGCAGCAACCCCTCGTTTATTGAGGGCCATTGCAGGTTTGGTTTTGTTCTCAGCATTGAACTTTGTGTTCTACCAAAAAAACCCACACATTTAAGTGACAGAACATTCAGAAATAACACAGCATTATGATGAACTGGGAAGGAAAACTACATATTACTTTCAAGTAGTTGTAGGGGGGGGGAACTCTCAGTTATACTTTAGGAGTAGGATTCAATTATATACTTTTAACAAGGCAAGATGACGCTTTTTCCACCCGCAACGGGCTACTTCGACTTCCCCATTCAAATATAGGGTTAGAAATACGAGAAGAACCTCAGAGAGAGAGAGGAACAAGGTATATTTCTCACGCCGCCATGTTACTCGCTCCATTACCGCACCTTCATCATTGACAAAACTAGCACAACTGATCTTTGAAGCAGATTTATTTACAAGTAAACCCCACGATGTTTAAAAGGTATCCCCCGTTAAGTTAGGTAGAATTTTAGCATAAATGGCCGCCAGGCTCCTACAAATCCTAACGTGCAATACCGGCCTAAAGATACCTCCCAGGCAATTTCCTCCATACCCGGGTGACCCGCAAAGCCATGGCCTAGGCTGGATTCCTAGATCCTCACGACCGGCCTGCTCCCAATCGCTCCCTTTCTCGCCCAGGACCAAAAGACAGCCGATTACTGCTACGGCACGAGTCCGATATCCTCTTTGCCTGCCGCTGCAAGTTTAAAACTCGCACCAGGCTGCGCTCATTGGCTGCTTTTCAGTTTCCGCCTCTTTCCATTGGCCGCCCAGCGTTCTATTCTAAATGCGTTTCTACGACTACGGAAGGCTGATTCCTCCATGAGTTCGAAAAAAGAGGCGTGGTTAAGAGAGGATTGGCAAGTTGGGCAGGTTTAGTGCTCAGCTGGGAAAGAAAAGGTTATTACTAGGAGGGTGGGATAGTTGTGGGTGGAAATTGCGATCGATGATCGCTTTGAAAACTTAAATTACGTTAAGCATATGTTAAGTAAGAAATTTTTGGAAAAGATCAGTTGTTCCTCTAATACAAATAATAGATCACAGCCTACAAAAATAAGTGGGTTTCTCTTGAAAATTATTAAAACCCCAGGTCTGGGGTTTCGTTTACGATCATCGTATGTGCCAGTTTGAAATTTGGTGTATCTTAGTAAACCAGTACAATGAAGTGCATCATCGTAAGTAGAGCTGATACCTCTTTTCCCAATTCCCGACTAGGTCCCCATAAATTTAAACGTGTATAATCGTCAATCAACACCTATAGTATCTCTATGATTGCACGTTTCTGCTGGAGCAACTGCATCTTTGCTGATCATAGAGATGTTAAAATGTAGATGAAAGAGAGGGAAAGATGGCTTCTCCCGATTTCTTATTATTAATGGATATTTATTATTTTCACATAGAGGTTACTTATATAGAAAAGCCAGGAATTTTACTGTCTCAGCAATGGTGCATGTTAAGCAGTACAATGCTATGGAGCGGTATATAAGTCTAAATGCTACTGCTATTGCTATGTATTTTGCATATATCTATTAAAAGCACAAGCATTAAAACCTGGCACCAAAGTTAGTCTTTCCCCAAACTTCTGGGGTAAGGTGAGATGGATGGGAGGATTTAGTGATGGACTGTGAAAGCTTAAGTAGGAATCACAATGGCTCAGAGTTCAAAGATGCTGAGTTTGTCAGCTGGAAAGCTGACAGCCAGACTTCAAGACCTCAGCACCAGTAATAACATGAGCTCTCCTTACTTGCCCAGCTTCTACCTAGCAGTTTGAAAGCATGCAGATGCCAGTTACAGGCTTCACTTGAAACATACTGAGCATCTTAAGTCTCTTCTACTTGAATGGTGAAAGAATTAACTTGGTGGCAAACAGTAATAATACTTTCACACCAAAATATATAGAAGGCAGATATTCTTAGGTTTTATTGATCAATAACATCTTGATATCACTTTATTATTATATATGTGCTTTTATGTGATTGAAAAGAAATTGCCCTGTTAAAATCTAATGGTATGTAAAGTCTCCAGGTAACAAACAGCACAATCCCAGGAATGCCTCCTCAGAAGTAAACTTCAGGCTGGCTTATTCCCAGGTGAAGGTAGGATTCAAAATTTAGGAACCTTAAAAGCCTTTGGTAGTCAATAGGCTGCCATATTAGCAATAGCAATAGCACTTAGACTTATATACTGCTTCACAGCCCTCTCTAAGCTGTTTACAGAGTCAGCATATTGCCCCCCAACAATCTGGGTCCTCATTTTACCCACCTCAGAAGGATGTCAGCAGATTGCCCCCAAAAATCTGGGTCCTCATTTTACCAACCTCGGAAGGATGGAAGTCTGAGTCGACCTTGAGCACTGCCAGGATGGCAGGCAGGCAGGCAGGCAGAAGTAGCCTGCAGTACTGCATTCTAGCCACTGCGGCTCATATTGTCAATGTATGACACCTGTTGATTTAATGATGTCATTAAACTGCTACTGCTTTTATGGAGCTATTGAAGCAGTTACTTATGTTTCCAATAAGCAATGGTTATATTGGCTGATGACTGTTGTAGTTGTGGGGGAACATCAGGCTGTGTAAGGCTGTCATAAAACCTCTATGGGTCTTGTGTAGCCGTGGTCAACACATAAAGAAAACTGTGACTGAGGAAAAACGTCTTCACACAATTTAAATAATAAAACTGTTGAAGGACATTGTACTCATACAAACCTCAGTTTGTGTAGAAACAAGTAATGATCATTTTGAGGTTTTTATCCTGCTGGTCAAAAGATTTCTTCAAATTGAGCTTGATTTCTAGTAACTATATAGAAGTATTCATATAGTTTGATTAATAGCAACATGAAAACGCATTTTCAGTGCTTGCTTCTAAGACACTACTTTCCAGCCTAATCAACAGCCCTTCGATTTCTTCTCATTCAGGTCCAACTGTGCTATGGCTGTGGTGGTGGTGAATTGGGTTTGTTAGATGGTGCCATCTGCTGTCATGGCTTGGGTTATATTTACTCAGTTTGCTTACCAAAATATTGTGTTGGACTCTGGACAACTTTATTTACATTTGTCACATCCATTAAGTCATGTATTCTGCATTTTAACACAGAATGAAACTTAAAAGTCCTGGATTGTGCCAAATACCTTTATCTTCTTTTGGCATTCAAATGTTGACAATACAAGATTCAACACATACATAATGTTGTCTACATATTTGTTCAACGTTCATAGCTCTAGAGTGGTGGGGAAGACAAACTGCATCATATTAAGCAGAAATGTAGTTCATTATCTTAAGGGGCATAATTAAGGACAATTTTTTTTTACTGATACATATAGACAACTGCCTCCATTATTTGAAATACTGAAAGGGTCAATGATATTTAAGGGAAATTAATCCTTTAATCTCATTCTGGTTACATCTGAAATGAAGAAACATCCTTCCCAGTCCTATGTTCTGTTTCCAACCTCACCATCACCTATTCTGCTTGTTTCAATGTGTTGCCATAACAAGTATTGAACTTGTCTAAATATTCTATGCCCGTGATGGCGAACCTATGGCACACGTACCAGAGGTGGCACGCAGAGCCCTCTGTGGGCACACACACCGTCGCCAGCTGGTCATCTGGTCTTCGTGGGCGCCAGAGTGCCAGAAAAGACCCGAAAAACGGCCTGATTTTGGGGTCGTTTTCAGGCCCAAAACGGCCCAAAAAACAGGCATGTGCGTGCCGGCCGGCTGGTCTTCGCGGGCGCCAGTGCGCCAGCAAACAGCCTGAAAAATGGCCTGGTTTTTGGGTCGTTTTCAGGCCATAAATGGTCCAGAAAACAGCCCGAAAAACGGCCAAAAACAGGCATGCATGCGCCGGCCAGCTGGTCTTCGGGTTTCCGGTGCTCCAGCGTGTGTAAAGACCAGCTGGCCGGCGCTCTGGCACGCGTTCCAGTTTGGGCACTCGGTGCCGAAAAGGTTCGCCATCACTGTTCTATGCCATTTTAGAGGAACTTTATAGCTCCTTAAAATTCTATAGAAAATTGCACTCGCAGTATCATTTTCTATTTGATTACTATAATCAGGGACAAATGACTCAAGGCAAAAAACTCAATTGTCACTGAATTTTTCTAGTTTTTAGCCTGTAATTTATGCAATAATTTCACTAGATACTTATAAAAATTATAAAGTATTTATTTTACACAGTGGTTCAAATTAAGGAACACAGAAGTGCAAAAACAAAAAAATATTTTTCCCCTCCCTGATTTGTGGTTACCAGGGATTTTTCCTTCTAAAAAAATTAATTCACCGGACCATATTTCTACGGCAGAATCTATTTTCCTTCATTTAAAAAAGCCGTCCTTAGAAAATAGGATTGTATACAGAAATGGAATTAATATAAAAATGTACATTTGTATTTCATGTTTTAAAAAATATTTGCACTCAATGTGTAAGTACACATATAGCAGCAAAACTTCAAAATAATTTTGAAGACAATTTTTTATGGAGTCTGCTAATGTCCTTTTCAAAGCTTATGAAAACAATTTTAGGTTGCAATGGAAGAGAATTGTTCATTATTCCTTTTTGGGGAAATTGTACAATACATTTGTGCTCATCCACATTCATATAGCAAAATCAGTTTAATAAGACACCAAATACAATATTTTACATTGCCATTATTTCCACATATACAGCATATGTCCTAGGTGTCCCACATTTTTATAAACCTCTTGATCTGGTTTTAAAGGTATATAACAATTTGTCTAAAAATCCATATATATAATCTGTACATTTATGTGCAAATTCTCTTGATGAAATAATGAAAATAGTGAAATCGACAGATGTGAACTCCAAATTACATGATGTAAGTACCATCTTTGTAGTACTTCATGGATTCCATTTGTTTTGTCATTGCAAGGACATCATGGAACCCTGCACTGAGGCCAGACATATGCTGAAAATAAGCTTCTTTTTCCACCTGGATAGTCAAATTGTTAACACCAGAATCTTTGAGAACAGCTGATACCTAAACAAAAAATGAACAGTAAAACACAAACATTAAATTTTTAGCAAAACTCTCTTTGAAGATCTAAGGAAGATAACTGTTCTTAGACAAGAAATATTTATCACCTACATTGTAAATCATCTGCATGTGAAAAAAAACATTTTCTTTAAAAGCTTCGTTCTGGGCAGCAGAGGAATGACTTGTTGTCTCAGCAAGTGTAACCTGGGATTCTACTTTTTCTATTGGCATAATATGCACAAAACCTACAGTGAAAGCACGTTGTGCCCAAGACAGTGCAATTTCAAGCAAAACTGGAAAAACAAGGGAAATGAATTGTACTGATCAATATCAGCATCATTTTTTTTTAAGGAGCAAGGAAGGAATAGAAATGACACTTGGCTACAATGTAAAGTAGTGAGTATACAGCTTGTATAACAGTGTAAATGTGCTGTCCCCTCAAAATAACGCAACACACAGCCATTAATGTCTAAACTTCTGGCAACAAAAGTGAGTACACCCCTAAGTGATAATGTCCAAATGGGGCCCAAAGTGTCAATATTTTGTGTGACCATCATTATTTTCCAGCACTGCCTTAACCCTCTTGGGCATAGAGTTCACCAGAGCTTCACAGGTTGCCACTGGAGTCCTCTTCCACTCCTCCATGACGTCACGGAGCTGGTGGATGTTAGAGACCTTGCGCACCTCCACCTTCCGTTTCAGGATGCCCCACGGATGCTCAATAGGGTTTAGGTCTGGAGACATGCTTGGCCATTCCATCACCTTTACCCTTAGCTTCTTTAGCAAGGCAGTGGTCGTTTTGGAGGTGTGTTTGGGGTCGTTATCATGTTGGAATACTGCCCTGCGGCCCAGTCTCCAAAGGGAGACCATGCTCTGCTTCAGTATGTCACAGTACATGTTGGCATTCATGGTTCCCTCATGAACTGTAGTTCCCCAGTGCTGGCAGCACTCGT
>QLTV01004248.1:1538046-1559796 GCA_003457575.1 Thermophis baileyi | reverse complement strand
TGTCACCTGTCCTGTTAAACCGCTGTATGGTCTTGGCCAACGTGCTGCAGCTCAGTTTCAGGGTCTTGGCAATCTTCTTATAGCCTAGGCCATCTTTATGTAGAGCAACAATCCTTTTTTTCAGATCCTAAGAGTTCATTGCCATGAGGTGCCATATTGAACTTCCAGTGACCAGTATGAGAGAGTGAGAGTTATAACACCAAATTTAACACACCTGTTCCCCCTTCACACCTGAGACCTTGTACCACTAACGAGTCACATGACACCAGGGAGGGAAAACGGCTACTTGGGCCCCATTTGGACATTATCACTTAGGGGTGTACTCACTTTTGTTGTCAGCAGTTTAGACATTAATGGCTGTGTGTTGCGTTATTTTGAGGGGATAGCACATTTACACTGTTATACAAGCTGTATACTCACTACTTTACATTGTAGCCAAGTGTTATTTCTTCAGTGTTGTCACATGAAAAGATATACTTAAATATTTACAAAATGTGAGGGGGTGTACTCACTTCTGTGACATACTGTATGTTACACTTATTTTTTTTTTAAATGTAAAAAATGGGTAAAGTGTTCCACAGTTCCATTCCTGCCTCATCTAAGTCATCACTGCTACACCTGTTGGAAACTTCTGGAGGCTTGGAAATAACTTTGAAAATGAATAATCCCCAGACCAAGATTGCCTTCAACAACGCACACAGAGGGGAGTTACATGCAAGACATGTTAAAATTACCTGCCAGTTTAAACATTCTAGTAATTGAAGACAATGAGCAACTTTCAGGAGATGTTATGACAAAGGTGGTTTTACCATTTGGTTGTAATATTGGCGACTGATATTTCACTAATCTAGGGAAAGTCATAAGTGTGAGAACTGAAGATTCATGAAGAATGAACATACTAAGCTACCTGCTGTATTATTCTCTGTTCCATTACTTCTGACATTACTTGTACATGTATTGTGCCTGCCACCACATTAGCAGAGTGACACCAGAAGTGAGGATCTCTGTAGGAGATGACACCATCTATGTTCTGGATCTGTTAAAAAACACAGGATAACCAGTAATAAATATTCTATAATACTATTCAATATTATGCTTCTCCAAAAAATTCAGTGGTATGAAATTATAAGCATTGTTACTTCTAACCTTTTCTAAAGCCATGTGCAGATCTTTTTCATATTCTGGAGGCAGTCTCAACAAGAGTACTTGGCAAGCATCTTTTATTAGAGGGATAACACTGAGAAAAATCAGTGTAGCAATAAATAGAGAACAGAGTGGATCAGCTATCAACCATCCAAACTGTTGAATGAGAATTGTTGATATGATAACACCAACACTACCAAGGGTATCTGCCAAGATATGTAGAAACACTCCTGGAGTGGGGAAGGAAACACAGATCATTAATACACTTAGCAGTTAAGCAACATGAACAGTAGAGATAAGTGCTCCTATGAAGTACTCTAATCGATCCATATCAGATTTTAAAACCTGATATCCTCAAATACTTTTATGATCTATTTTTTAAAAATCTTTATCTATTACATTTGTATGCCACTCACCTCCCAATAACTATGGGCAGATCACAAGTAAAATAAAAAAGAGTCAGAAATAAACATAAAGAATAAAAAAATAGCAAAGATAACAAGAACTGGATAAGAATGAGAAAAAACAAACAACAAACACACACAATCCAAGGGGCTTTGCCAAAGGCCTTTAGCAATAGCAATAGCACTTTAGACTTATATACCGCTTTACAGTGCTTTACAGCCCTCTCTAAGCGGTTCACAGAGTCAGCATATTGCCCCCAACAATCTGGGTCCTCATTTTACCCACCTCGGAAGGATGGAAGGCTGAGTCAACCTTGAGCCGGTGAGATTTGAACTGCCGAACTGCAGCTAGCAGTCAGCTGAAGTAGCTTGCAGTACTGCACTCTAACCACTACGCCACCTCGGCTCTTTATCTTATATGTCATTAAAAAACCTCCCTTTTACGACCCTTAATCTCTTAATTCGGGGTAGAGTTGGGGCGACTGAATAGAGCTGAGCGTTTACTGGCCGGATGCCCTTCCTGATGGATGCCTTTCCTTATAATAAGATATATTATTTTATATGTCATTCTATGGTAAATAAAAACTGAAGTCATAAAAAATCCATTGCTTTCTACTTACCCCTCATATTGGTATTCATGCTGCCTCCTAATGATCCATGCCCGTGTCCATGATTATGAGTGTGCCCGTGGTCATTGTGGGAATGGCCATGGCCATGACCATGGCTGTGATGGGAATGACTGTGCTCATGTGCATGGCATCCTCCTCGAGAAGGCCCATGGGAATGGGCATGGCTAAAGGCACAGATACCAACAAGGTTTACTATCAGTCCTCCAACTGAAACAGGCTGCATGAAGGAGAACAAAGAAATTTTTATATTTTATTTAATGCTATTAACTATGACTAAAAATAACAAAGAACCCAGCCCAAAGCAACTTCCCCAAGTTCTTATCCTCGTCCTATAGATTACAGAATTCTTAATTAAAACAGAATGAATATATTGCAATATAAATAATATGTTTTGTATTCAGAGAATCATGGTGCTGATAAAACTTAGCTGTTACGTAATTCTCGGGAATAAAGAATCTCTCATGCGATGATGCAAAACTACAATCTTTCACTCTGCACAACTAAGAAACAGATGGAAGAATGCAAGACTGTATGTTTACAGTACTGCTGTGTATGAAATTCCTAAGCCGTGTACATTTACATGTTCGCTGTTAATATTAATCAGAGTTTGATGCTAATTAAGATTTAGAATCAGCTAATTCCCTTTAACTATGGAAATGATATATGGATGTACCCCTTGGGAACTCTTAAGAGCAGTGGATCAAAACGCCTCAAGTAGTGTTAAAGTGGGTTAAAACATCATTAAAACAAACAATAAGCAATATAGGACTAAATACAAAAATAACAACACATTGAAGAATATGAAAAAAACATTCAAGAAGTTCGCAAATTGCCTTAAACCTGACATAGAAGCCTAATGTTGGCACTGGTTGTATGTCATTAAACAACATTCCTTGTCTTCTGTAAATGCGGATGCAGCTAAATCTCTATTTCAGAAGTAATTTAAATTTCAGGCCATAAGAGAAATGTAGATTACCACTGTATCATTGTGGCATCTGCCAACCTGCTTATGTCCCAAGTTTTAGTACAAAGGAGAAGATGGAATTTAGCAAACTCTGAAACAGTTGCTAATTTTTATTATACAGATTCCTTTAACCAGGGGAAACCTGAAATAGATGTCACAATATATAGTTCAGCCTGGACAGAAAAGATTCAGTGGAATCAGGTTATATATTACATGGATGTATTTTTGTTTAAGCATGGCAACCATTGCATACATGGAATGAAGAATAATAGATTATTCTACTATTGTACATTACTTAAAAGAGGCTGATTATTAATAGCCGCTTATAGACAAAATATACTTTATTGAGAGAAGGCAATATGTTAGATTAGGTGGGTCATGGGCACATAAACAGACATGTATTCTTTCCTTTACTATTCACATAATTCTCTCCAACTTTCATTTTGAGAATGCACAATTCTGAGTCCTTTGACTGAGGCAATGACAAGACAGTAGGTTTTTATCTCATGAGGAGAAAAGGGTAAATGCTGCATTTTCTCTGCCATTACCAACAACAGAATAACATTGTCCATTTTTTGCTATGAAGAAAGATGAAATCATGACACGTTATGCCCATTTACAGGCACTTCAGTGTTACTGCCACATAAAGGTAATAGGATGTCAGTGGCTCTGGCACATAAAGGCTTTCTGAGTTGCCAGCCTCAGTTCTACACACTTCCCGCCACTTTTTCTCTGAAGGAAAAGTACCATTTAAAAAATTTGGAGGTTGAAAATTTTGAGGCCAGCTTAAGTGTGATTTATTTTCACAAACTTACAGTCAACATATTTGTATCTATATCTGGAGGATCAACCAGTCTGGCCACGGACTCAGTGAAGACAAAGAAAGCTATTACCATGAGAAAAAGGCCGTTAATAAAACCTGAGAGAATTTCCACACGGCCAAACCTGCAATTGAGAAAACAAGGAATAAGACTATAGACAAAATATACTGAGATGTTCTGAAATTGCTGAAATTTCAAACTATTCTGAGAACCCAAGATTTCAGATAGTCCTTGTTTAACAGTGCTAATTGGGACTGGAAACTCCATCATTCTTTTTTTAACAGATTATTTTATTCCTAAACTTAAAATACAAACTCCAACCTCCCCCTCCCCAAATACAAACAAAAATAGAACATTTAAAAATGTGCAATAAAAAGGATAAGACAAAAACACATATACATAATTATCTTCCCTGGTTGACTGCTGATAAATATACTGCAACAATATTAGTTTCAAATAAATAAATAAATAAATACATACATACATACATACATACATACATACGATCGGAAGACAGAACTGAAAGTCTAAAAAAGGCTCAATCACCCTCCTAACCCAAGGCTTTGGATAGGAACCAGGTATTTAATATTTTGTGCAAAATTAAGAGTTGGGAGCAGTCTGCCTCTCCTTCTGGTTTGTAAACTTAAGTGTCTTAAGACAATACATAAATTGTGATGATTAAAAAAGAATATATCATTGTTTACTTTAGTGTAAACTGAGTCTTTTCATTATGTTTATTTGGTGTAAGTTACCTATCTTTTAGTCTCATAACTCTGTCTTTATACCCTTTAAGAAATCTTTATATCTTATTCAGTATACATACCCATAGGAGAATATACAGGTTGCTTTCCATCTAGTCATCAGCGCTGCAAAGAGACCCATAACTAAAGCTGAACAGTCAAAAAGCATGTGAAATCCATCCGAAATTAATCCTAGACTATTGGTCCATGCACCATAAAATAATTCTATAAATGTAAAAGCCTAAAAAAAAATAAAAAAATTATTTTGTCTTTGAAAATGAAACACGTTTTAGTGTTACATATCAAACTGATTAGAAAAATTCATACCTAATGGGAAAAATTAAAAAAACAAACAAAGATACATATACTACTTTACAAAGTATAATCTGGAAGAAAATTATATTCTGAATAAGCATTTCAAATGTTCGCTTTTATAAAAGAGAAAATTATATCCGAAAATGATTTGTTTCCCAACAACTATTAAAACAAAGATGTAGAAAAAAGTTTCACTGCTTGTATTTTGAGCCATGGTGGGACAGTGCTTAGAATGCAGTATTGAATGCCTACAGCCGGGAGTTCGAGCCTGACCAGCTCAAGGTTGACTCAGTCTTCCATCCTTCTGAGATTAGTAAAATGAGGACCCAGATTGTTAGGGGCAATATGCTGATATTTGTAAATTGCTCAGTATGCTGTGAAGCACTATAGGGCAGTATATAAGAATAGCAATAGCAGACTTATATACTGCTTCACAGTGCTTTACAGCCCTCTCTAGGTGGTTTACACAGTCAGCATATTGCCCCCAACAATCTAGGTCCTCATTTTACCGACCTCAGAAGGATGGAAGCCTGAGTCAACCTTGAGCCGCTCAGAATCGAACTCCTGGACTGAATATTGAGTTAGCATGCACTACTGCATTCTAACCACTGCACCACTGCATCTGCAGTGCTATTGCTATAGTCTTTTGCCTTTTAGTAATTTATCTAGCTTTGATAAGAGTAAAACAATCCACTGATCCATTATTTCTTTTCAACGTGCAATTTTATGCCTGAACATTTAAAATGCACAGTGTAAGACAGGATCAAAAATGTTTTTAACAAGGCTTTTAATAATGGTTGGGGGCAAGGTGGCCAAGGAAACAGCTAAGAGAACAAAATATCACTCTATTTCCAAGAGGAAACAGAAAATAAGTGCTACTCCAAGTCAATCAATTCTGCACACTGAGATAGAGCTCCTTCTTGAACAGTTTTGGCAGTTGCAATTTTTGGGTAAGACAGCATATTCTGGGCTTTGGGGTACAAAGCTTGGATGAAGCTGATTGATATTATCTAGGAACATATAAAAGTAATGGAAAGGAATCAAACACTCTTACTTTAGTGTTTCCTTCCCTAACCCACTTTATATCCTATGAACAACAATGTCTCGTGCCATATCACCTAATGCTTTTGAATTTTGTCATCAGTTTTAAAAGCAGCTGCCCTTCAGATTAGTTCACAAGTCATTTACATAGTTCTGTAAAACACTGTCATTAGTTTTACTGCTGACTAAATGGGTGACTTAGATCCTTAAGGACATATACATTTTTTTGTGAAGTTAACATTCATAGGAAAATACAGAGAAATAAAATTAGTCTCTGACTGCAGTCCTTACACACAAAACTGTTTTACCAAGTTATCTATGGAGAAACTGGGGTTTCTTTTGCTCTAAAATTATAAGGCTGGACTATATGATCAGTGCAGGCCCTTCCAGAAAGATTTACATTAAATGGAGACTTCTGTTTTATTCTCAATGCCAAATAACAAAAAAGTAATTTCATATATTTCTCTCTCTCTCTCTCTCTCTCTCTCTCTCTCTCTCAAAAACTCACACAGGGTTAAAGATAAGCTTACCAGATTTAGGCATAGAAAATAAAAGATCTGCCTTGAGTCAGACTCCTCAAGAATTTGCTTCAGTGATTCTTTAATAAATCGAGGCAAGGACTGAGAGCTGTGTTGTAAAGCATCACCCATAAAATTGTACAGTGGTATTCCTTCTGGCGAATAACCAATAAGAGTGCCTTTCTGCCCTTTCCGTGTTGGGGAGGAAAGAATATTGGCAGCTGAAAAGAAAAAAAAATGCCTATATCTCACATGAAATACAAATGCATTTTAAAAAGTCCCCCCCCCAAGAGACTATTCAATATCAGTTCAGTTTTATATCATACTAGCTACTTAATCACTTAATGCAGGGGTGTCAAACTCAATTTCATTGAGGGCCACATCAGGATTGGGTTTGACCTTGGAGGGCTGGGGGTGGGCATGATGGGTGTGGGCGTGACACGCAACCGCACCTCCGCAGACATGGTTTTATAAACTTATAAAAATAGGGAGGCGTACATTTCTGTGATTTTGTTTTTTTAATACTTACTTGATCTACTTGATCACCTTATGAGAAACAGACCAGATCAAGAAACTGACTCCATAGGAAAACTGGAACTATAAATTATTGACATAGGCTAGTAGCAGAATCCTGCAAGCCTGAAAGCTAAAATATTTTACTTTTCCTGCCTTTTATAACCTTCTGAGTCAAGGACGGCCTCCTATAGTACTCTGGAGGCCCCGTTTTGGGCCTGGAAGGCCTTCTGCAGTACTCCGGAGGCCCCGTTTTGGGCCTGGACGGCCTCCTGGGCCACTCCGGAGGCCAAAAGTGGTTGCGGGGGGGGGGAGGGTGCGCGTCCCACCCACGCCCCATTTTTGCTAGCAGAGGCACCGCGGGCCAGTCCCTTGCTATTTCCAGACCGGCCCCGCGGGCCAAATCTAAGCATCCCGCGGGCCGAATCTGGCCCGCAGGCCTTGAGTTTGACACCCCTGACTTAATGCATAGGCTGATTTTGTTTCTTTGTGCTTCAAGTTAAGCCCCATGATGGTATTGAATTAATTAATTAATCAATTAATTAATTAATTAAATGTATGTGGCCACCATATCAACAAATGAGTCAGGGTGATGAACAATATTAAAAAGATGAAACAAAAACAAACACAAAAATTAAAATACACAGCAGCTGAGAAAAACACAATAATTAGCAAGGCCCGGAGATGGGCTCGAGTACTAGATATCTTTAAAAAAAAAAAAAAAATTAAACAATAACTAATCACTCATCTTCCATGGATTGACTAGCAAGAAACCTCAAATTAAAAAAAACTAATCTATTTCTGCAATTTAGCCTATGGACATGTTAACCAAGGCAGGATTTTCAAAGGAGATAATTCATGCAATTTCATAGGTACTGTTATAAAAATTGAAGCAAGAAATTGCTTTCAAAGAAAATCTAGAAACTGTAAACCTAATAACTTTGTCTTCATATGACAACAGAATAACCAACAAGGAATGCCTTTGTGTATGTGTACATAAGTTTAAGTTCAGAACACTTAGTGTAACTTATTGATTTACTTTAAAATGAACAATGCAGTTCTCTGTGAACCAAATCTCTATAGTAGCGATGATTTACAGCTAGAAATTTCAGCATAGTATTTGGGAAAAAAACACTGCAAATGAGTGCATTTTGTGGTATCAAGGTCTTTTATCAATGCATGCAAATGTCTTGAACAGTATTTCATTTTTTTCCAAAGTCATACTTACATAATATAAAGAAAATGGCACTGACTACCACTCCTCCAGATATAACATGCTCTGTAGTTTCCTGGTGTGCTGGTTTGTTCATAGCACGAAGCTGGTTTGTTATTGGATGTGTCCAAAAATTACCAAAAATTAAAGCACTAATGAAAATGAGAAAGGATCCGTAACGGGCACATTTTGATACTTCCATCTTGACAAAACACACAGATTCTACATAGAAGTCCAAAATTATGACAAAAAAGATTACACTTAAAAAGGGCATGATGAGGGGAGGCCATGATTCTACTTTGCTCTGCAATCAAAATATGCAAATATGTAAATACAGGCAGTAATATTTAAATATTGTTATACATTATTGAACAAATGTATTTTTCTTTACTTTTGAAACAAACAAAAATTAGCATTGTTTATCAACACATTTTATGATTTGAAAACAACACTGTGTACTCAGGATCTCTTAACAGTTCAGGAATAACTACCTACAGTATTATTAAGATAAATAAATATATACCGTAAGAAAATATTGTGCGAGATCAGATTAAAATCCCTGAGTACAACATTCATCACAAATCTCCAAGAACTTGCTCTAGCAATCTCTACAGTACCGTGCATCACAGTAAATTCAGAATTTTAATTGATCAACTTTCCAATTAAAAAGCCAGTTTGGTGGTTAAGGTACCAGGCTAGAAACCAGGATAATGAATTCTAGTCCTGTTTTAGGCACAAAACCAGCTTGGTGACTTTAAGCCAGTCACTCTTTCTCAGCCCTAGGAATTAGGCAACAGCAAACCACTTTCGAAAAACTTTCTCTTGGCAAGAAAACTGCAGGGACTTGTCCACGCAATTCCCAGAAGTCAAGAATGACTCGAAGATACCCCAACACACTTTCCAATTATAGCCCATTAGATTTATAAAAATATTTAAGGAAAAGGTAGCAAAATTCATAAAATTATATAGACAATGTTCTTAAAGCTAGCAAGAAATTGGATTAAATTGATGAGTTATTAAAAAAATGAAAGTGAAATTTGGAGTGGTGAAAATCAGCTGGAATTTTGATATCAGTTTTAGAAACAAAGTGGACTATAATAGTTGCATTTCTAACTTCTGTAATTGGCAAAGCATACGTAATAGAAGAGCCATGGTGACGCAGTGGTTAGAATGCAGTACTGCAGGCTACTTCTGCTGATTGCCAGCTGCTACAGTTTGGCAGTTCGATTCTGACCGGCTCAAGGTTGACTCAGCCTTCTATCCTTCCGAGGTTCGGTAAAATGAGGACCCAGATTGTTTGGGGGCAATATGCTGACTCTGTAAACCGCTTAGAGAGGGCTGTAAAGCACTGTGAAGCGGTATATAAGTCTAAGTGCTATTGTTATTGCTAGCATTCACCTATTCCTTCATAATTTCATCTAATAACTACTGTAGTATTCTCTGTGTCAAGCTGTGACACACTGCAGGAACCTGCCCCTTCAAAACCTCTTTCCCTTACCCTGAACAGGATGTGTTATTCTGCTTTGATTGCCCCCCTCATACCTTTATGATAAAGGTGGGATAGTCACACCAGGAGGTGCTTCTATTTTATCCATTTTGTTCCCTTTCTCTTTGGGAAATGAGAAAATTGCAAAAAGCCACTTCTTCTAGAGAACATGTTTCAAGATGAAACTGCAGAAGTTTCAATCCTGGCATCCCCATTCTTTTGGGAAAGGCATGGAGCAAACAAAACAAGAGTCAAGGCTTGAAGGTACTGACTGCATTAACAAAGATGACTTAGATATAACGTTTTGACATCAGAATGTTGTTTTCTCTTTAATAGTCAAGTGATGCTAATTACCTCTGTTGTCAGAGACAAAACAATCACCCAAGGACACAGAAGGAGAACTGAAACAAGATGTGATAATGATTGAAGGCGTTTGGCTCCACCAATATCCACCGAGAGTTTTCGGGAAGCTGTGTGAAATCCAACTTTACAACACAATGCTAATACAAGCAAGATTACTCCACCCTACCAAAAGAAAAAAGAAAAAAAGAAAAAGAAGACTTCAATTAGCACTCTAAAAAACAAATGCTCAATATTCCTTTAAGTATATCTCTATTAATAAAAATCACAAATTTACATTTTTTCTCAGAAAGCAGAAGAAAGATGCATATAAAATTATTGGTAGCCACAGGAATTTGTAAACAATTGATAAAATCAATGCCTACAGCTGTACCTAGTGATATCCAAGTTTCCAGTTTCCTAAATCCAAGTCCTCTGCTCCCTAACATACTGCCATTATGATACAAATACATAATAAATTACTGCAAATTGAAGGCCATTAAATAAAAAATGATTTGTCAATGCTGTTGCAATACAATGTAGCCTTTCTACTGTGAAGTAAGCTATCCTAAGTACAATGGGACTTTCCTCCAGGTAAAGGATGATTGAAACACGTCCTTCATCTACAAAGACACTTACATTTAAGGACTGTGCATATCCCAAAAAAATTGAAATAATTCAGCAGAAACTACTAATAGTACTTTTAAAAAAATGTTTGCTAACAGTAACCAATTAAAATAATTAAGTTACTAACTTTTCAACAGTTCATTCAGCATTTACCTTATGATCTGCAACTCCTAAGAAAGTGATGACTGTATAAAGCATATGGGTTAAAGCACTGTCATGATGTCCTTCAGCTAAAAAATTTGAAGTTCAGGAAAATTCTGCAACAGGACCTTATCCCTGTTTCATTCAGGCATACATAACAAGAACAACATTCTGATTTCTATTAATTACTTTCTTAAAGAAATTAAATGAAAGATAATCCCTATAGTGAAAAAATGAGTTTCATCTGACTTTTGAAGGATAAGCTAAGCAATACTCAATCACAAACGATTGCCTTAAAGGTGAAAAACAAAGGAACAAGTAAGAGGACTTTTTAAACAATCTGGGCAAATATTTTGGAATTGTTTTGTTCATGGTATAATTTTCCCAGGCCTCTTTTTTTCCTTTTTGGGTTTTTGTAAATGTTTATATTATTTTGTTAGCTGTTTATAACTGCTATTTCTTTGTTAATTGGTTGATAGCTCTTAAAAAAACCGATCATAGAACACACACATTGGAAACATGATTAGAATGCATATGCTAAAATATACAGTAAATAACCATTTTCAATCTAATGGGAAAGTTTTCAAAGTGAGTTATAACCTTTACACTGAAATCTTATGGAATTGTCTTCCACTATCAATTCCATCTTGTTCCTTATTTTTTATTCTTACCAAAGGTAACGTTCCATAGCCTCAAACAGAATGCATTCCTATCAAGAACCTAATCTGTAGACATGCCAAAAATCTGGATCTTGATTTATTAAGAAAGCTGGCTCATTATATTGCAGAGTTATTGGCCTCTGAAGGAGAATTGTGTGCTTTATGTTCTTAAGGGGGCAGTACTGTAGTAATTATTTATGGGACCAATTTAGGAATTCTTCAATGTGAAGAAATTATCATTTAGATTCTAATTTTACATTCCTGGTCAACAGCGTTGAGGAATTCATGACCCAGCTACAATTTTACTGACTGGACTTAACATTTTTGAGAGGCTGAGGTTCATAAAGTAACAAGGTAGCAGACAACAAGTGGGCACCACTATTTTCAGGATGTTTGTAGGATTAAAAAAAAAACTGATTTAGATAATCCTTGAATTATGACAGTAATTGGGATTGAAATTTCCATCAACAAGTGCTCTGGTTATAAGAAGGATGTCATGTGACCACATCATTTAGCAACAGCAATCCCTGTTGTTATTAACCAAATCTCAACAGTCACTAAGGACCCACCCTGATCCAAGCAAGTCTTGGCTTGGTCCTTTTTGAAGCACCCTCGCAGTCCTAAATACAGGTAGGTTGCCAAGCACCCAAATTTTGATCATGTGACTGCAGGTGTGGCCATAATTTTGGGGACCAGACATAAGTACCATTTGTTCAGCAATGCCATAACTTTCAACAGTCGCTGAACAAATGGTCATTTTGTGAGGACTACTTCAGAGGTGGGTTTCTCCCGGTTCGGACTGGTTCGCCCAAACTGGTAGCGACCCGCTGGTGACATCACGATGATGTCACGGATCCGGATCACGGTCCGTGGACGCCGCCATCTTTTTTTTTGAATTTTTTTTTTGGGGGGGGGATTTCCCCCGGTTTTTCTTCTGCGCATGCACGGAAGCTGAGTTTCCGGCACTGCGCATGCGTCACCATCTTGTTTTTGGCTTTTTTTGGGAGGGGGTTATTTTTTTGCACTGCGCATGTGCGCGCAAAGTGTGCATGTGCCCACGAGGCACGCCCATGCGATGCAGGAAGAAGCGAACCAGCAGCGAGGTAAGTTAGAACCCACCCCTGGACTATTCTATACTTATTTCACTACTGTTTTCAGCTATTACCTGCCATAAGATGTTGGAAAATTGTGCTTTCAGCAACCATGGTGAGAGAGGGTTATGATCACGGTAACAGCTGGTTTCACAAGCTGCATGGAGCCCTCTGACCTAATGCTTAATTGGTGTTATGATGCATATCTACTGTTGATTTTCCTAAATATCTCAGTAGCTTTCTGGATTGCCAACAGCATTTTTCTGACCACCCTGCATGAACACCCTCAGGAGGAACTGTGATGATGAATTTCCAGTCATTTTTGGTAATCAGAAGGCAATACTGGGTGACTGAGATGCTTTTAACTCTGTATGAAATCATTAAGTTAAATTGTCTATTTGGCAGCATCAGTAGCATGCTGAATCTTTACTTTGTATATTCCCCTCTCTCCACCCCACTCACCCTCCCAGGTTTAAAGAACTACCTCTTGCTTTAAAGCAGGGGTGTCAAACTCAATTTCATTGAGGGCTGCATCAGGGTTGTGTTTGAGCTCAGGGGGTCAGGTGGGCGTGGCCAGCTTGACATCACTCATGTCGGGGGTACCCGTTTTCGGCAGCGATGTCCTGCAGCCCTCTGCCAGTGAAAATGGAGCTCCAGAGGGTCGCACGCGGCCCTCCTGGGTTCCGTTTTCGCTGGCAGAGGCACCACGGGCCCGTCCTTTGCTGTTTCCAGGGTGGCCCCGCGGGCCAGATCTAAGCACCCCATGGGCCTTGAGTTTGACACCCCTGCTTTAAAGCTTCAAATGATCTGGTTCAGGGATAGGGATTGTAGCAGAGAATTATAAAGAGCAGGCTCTTTGCACTTGGGGTGTCAGTTTTTTATACTTTCTCACTAGGGAGAAATCCTGATTATAGTTAAATACCAATTTTTCATAAGAGCTAAGGATCTTACAGTAAAGTTATTTTACTTTCTATTCCGCTGTGTTTGGAAACAACAGTAGGTTAAGCAGTATTTTTCAGAGTTTATTTTGCTTGCACTTTAAAACAAAAATACTATATTCCTTGCAGAGCATAATGGTATATAGGCAATAAACAATAAGCATTGTTATATATAGGCAAAGCAAAAAAAAACAACAACCTTAGTTTTTTTCATCACATTAATTTACAGGAGTGAAAAAGGTATAACTATAGTTTCCTTTCTCATTATTTTTCAAGGAAGAAGAAAATTAAGGAAATTAACTACAGATACTTTTTTTTTAATAAAAACCAACATGCCTCAGCATACCAAAGTATGCTATTACATAACCACTAATAATACTGTTACGTATTAGCAAGTTTATTTCAGAAATAGTAATTCAATTGGGCACAATTTCTAACACAATAAACTACTTCATTTTTTGCAATATTTAACAGTCTCGTTAAAATTAAGCAGCTAGTAAAAAAAATTCTCTCTATTATGAAATCAGAAAGGATACGGTGTTCTGCAATTTTAGCCATGAGATCATCATTATCAAAAAGCAGCAGGCAGATCACAGCAATTATAAAAAATGCCACCCCTCTAGTCTGGGGAAAAAAAATGGAGAATCTGGTTATAAAAGGAGACAAATACTCTGAATAACTTGTGGAAACAAAAAAACAGGTAATATGAAAACTTTTATTACATGAAGTTTTTTGTAAAACAAATGATACCTTTGCTGGCCCTCCTTTGGAACTTGTGAACAGGACACTGAGTAAGGAAATGACAACAATATCACTATGTTCAAAAATCAACAGAGTTCTGCAAAAGAAGAACATAGCATATAATTTTGTAAGACACTAATTTGAAAACCTGAGGCTCAAATAGTATTCTGGAATTCTTTCTACCAACTTAATCAGAACAGTTGTTGCAGTACCTTCTCATCTGTCTATAGTTGGGGTGGGGGATACAGTACGTCTTCTGCTGAGTTTTGCAAGGCACAACAGAAATAAAATTCTGCCTCTCTCTCTGGTTCAATGATGATTCTTAATATGTAGAAGAATTTCATCTATATTTTCTCAATATTACTCTTAAGTAACCTTGCACAGAATAAGTACAAGTCCTACCCTTGAAGAAACTCCTTCGCCGTTACTAAATGGATCAATTTCTGAAAAGAGCGGTATAGGATTGCACTGAAGGGATGGGTCTGGGCTAACATAACTTTTGTTTCGGCTACCATAAAGTTATGAATTCTAGACCTAATATACTCGTTTCAAACTGGTGTAAGAAAAAAGGTTAAAGCTTATAATGCAGGTTTTAATTCAGTGTCCAGAAAATCGATGCTACAATCATGGACATTTGTGGCATCTCAGTCTGTTTTAAGATATTGTATTGTAACCTTTTAGTTTAGCCTTTTACTATTACCGTGACTGGGTTCAAATACTGCTAATTTGAGCTGGCTGGAATGGAAGTTTTGTTTTAATACTTCTGTAGGACTGGAAAAGGCTAACCTAAACTAACTTGATTTGTAAATCACATTTTTCACGGATAAACCCACAATATATTTACCTTAGTGGTCCACACAGAGTGAGGCCAAAAAACCACAAGAATGATATTATACAACCAACAACAGCATGTTTAATTATTTTGATCCACTGGAAGAAAAGAAAAATGCATGAGGATTCTTATACTCAATTCTGAATCCAAATCATTCTCTTAAAAAGCACACCCAATGTTTTGATAGATTCTTTAACTCTGAAATACACAATTCAATAATTCATATTTAAACAGTTTTAGTACAATTGTAGAAATATAGAACTTTGGAGGCCATTTGACGGCCACTAAACCACTAAACATTTTTCTCTGCAGTATCCAAAGCTCTATAGGACTGCAACACCAAACTCTACCATCCTGAGAAAAATACATAAAATCAGGTTAAGCTTTCACTGTTAAACTATTAACATTGTTTTTAAATGTTTTAAAAAAAACATTAAAAACTCCAAAATTCTCCGCCCCCCCAAAAAACTGGATAATTCCAGTCCTTATCTAACTTAATAAAATAATTTCATTACTAAAATGCTACACCCTCAATTCTAGATTGAACTAATTCATTGATTAATATATTAGCAAATGAACTCAGAATACTTGTCACTCAATTTTCTCACAAACTACTGCATACAACTTCCTCCTAGAACAGCGGTGTCAAACTCACAGTGTCACGTTGTTATGTGACGTATTGCAACTTTCCCCCCTTCGCTAAAATGGGGGTGGGCGTGGCCAGCACATGACACATCTGGCGAGTTCGACTCCCCTGTACTAGAAGGCCCCCAATATTTTAACTTTTGGGAAGGCTTTAAAAAGCTGGCTCTTCCCCCAAGCATTGGGAAAGGCTAAGGTTAGAGCTGGGGAATTGTATTTGGTGATGTACTATTTTTACTGTTTGTTGTTATTGTTGTTTTGATTTTATTCTTGTGAGCCACCCAAAGTTGTTGCATATAAGATACTTTAAATGCATGAAAATATACCGTTTCCCCCAAAATAAGACATCCCTTGATAATAAGCCCAATTGAGCTTTTGAGTGCATGGCAATAAGGCCAAGCGCTTATTTCAGGGTTCAAAAAAATATAAGACAGGGTCTTATTTTCAGGGAAACACGGTATGATACTTCTGCCTGTAATAGATAGTCCTCGACGTACAACCACAATTGAGCCCCAAATTGTTGTTGTTAAGTGAAACATTTGTTAAGTGAATTTTGCCCCATTTTACGACCTTTCCTGCAAAAGCTGTTAAGTGAATAACTGCAGTTGTTAAATTAGTAACATGGTTGTTAAGTGAAGCTGGCTTCCCCATTGACTTTGCTTGACAGAAGGTTGCAAAAAGTGATCACATGACCTCCAAACACTGCAACCATCATAAATATAAGTCAGTTGCCAACTGTCTGAATTTTGATCATGTGACCATGGAGATGCTGTTGTGTGAAAAATGGTCATGTCACTTTTTTCAGTGCCATTGTAACTTTGAACAGTCACTAAATGAACTGTTGTAAGTCGAGGACTACCAGTAATAGCAGCTAATATATAATTTCTTGAACTGACAATTGAGCTTGCGTTACTTTAGAGAATGGCATTTGGTCTTGGATTGTAAATATAACAAAGTATAAATAATGTAGAGAACTAATATTTTGTTTTCAATGTATTTCAATAGGCAACCTGATTGTATAAATTCTTAACTTTAATAAACTATTGCAGAGACAGAAATATGTAACAGACACAATATTTTTAAGCTTTCCAAAATGCATTTTCCAATGCAAATCATGAAAAATATCTTGAATCTTTCATATGATTTAATACAATTTTGGGAAAGTTTCTGCAATCCTACAATTGATTTCCAACTGAAATAAGCATTCTGTCATTCTAATTCCATATGCTATGTTCTGATCTATACATATACACGGCTTGTCTAGACACTTTAACAATTCCTTTAAACAAGTTCATATAAACATGATCTCTGTAATTAAAGTTCTACAGACCTGATGCTTAGTTACTGGTTTTCCAGAAGAAAATGGTTTTTGAATCAAAATTGTAAAAAATGCAGATCTGTACAAATACAAAATCCTGTTAGTCAATGACTGAAATTTAGAAAAAAAGATCAGTGCCTACATTATATTTATATATCCTGTAAATTTGGCTATGGCATTTTAAAGCATTCATTTCACAGAATAAGACAAATCCATCGTTTCTAATCTGGAACCCAACAAATCTTATTTCATGTAGGAATTAATATGGATTTATAGAAAGCTACAGAAAAACAGCATTTCTGCATTGTTTATCTATTTATTTCTACATACTTATGGTATTTAAAAGATATGTAGAAATAAACTTATAAATACATCTGCAACATTTTTACTAGCCAATTAACCGAAAGCAATTTGCAAACATATTTCTTTTGACAATGGTCTCAACTCTAAATTGATGCTAATTATTTTAGCAAACTACTGTTGCAGATTTTTTTGTGACAAAATAAAATTCATTTAATTACAGACAATGACCTGACTGATTCCAACAGTGACTAAAGATGGCTATGAAAAAGAATTAAAATGAGGGAGTATGCTTGGTAACAGGGGATCATAAATTTTCAACAATCCTATGATTAAATTTTCAAAATCCTATGTTCTCAACAAGTCTATGATGATGACCACCTCCCCCAGGAAAAATGTTTAGATACAAATGTCCCAAAGATGCTTTTTCAAGAGGCAACTGAAGAAGCTTCTTGGATGAGAAGCGAAACGTCTTCAAGGAAAAACAAGAAAGTCCAGTTGCCTCTTGAAAAAGCATCTTTGGGACAGCTATGACCTGGATGACTGAAAATTTTCATAGGCGTTTAGATACAAATAAATGATAATAACAAGTGCTGAAAAACAAAAACAAGTCAACTCACCCAAGTTTTACAATGAAGATAAATTGTACAAGGTGAACTACTTTCAAGAGATCATAGGATTCAAACAATCCTAGAGCCTTCAAAAATTTAGTTAAACATAGTAACACTATATATTTAGTCAGGCTGAAAAGAAGAAAAAAAAAAGTTAAATGCTAACTTTTCAAGCAAGTCTATACAATTATGTAAACATATTCTAGGTAAGTTAACTTTCAATGTATCAATTCTAGAATTAAAATTACCATAAGGCCATAAACATTTTTTTACTCCTAATGGAAAAATCAAAAGTAAGACAATTAAAAAGATTTAATTACTTAACTTGAATATATTTCTAATGGATAACTGCATGAAATGGTTTTTGATCTATAATGCCCAATGGCTAATCAAACACTTAAGGTGTAAAATGCTAAGAGAACTAAATGCACCTGTCCTTATTTATACTCTGGAATTATATGAAGCAAGCATAATGCATGATGCATTTGTTCCTCAAAATACTATCCCATTATTAATTTCTCTGCTTTACTGTAAGTTATTTAAAACAAAAGATGCATCCTGGATTGGTCCAGTGCAGTACTCCTAATCGCAAACGTTTACTATTAGCAAATAATATCCCACTTGCATATTTATTGCTTTATAGTCCAATACAACAATTTAATATGCATGCATCAGTTACATAAAACAAAGACAAAACTGTAAGGAACTAGTTGACTTCTACAATATAGGCTAAAGTGACAAATAAAAATGAGAAATTGATTCAGTCTGTACGATTCAGTATGTTCAAGTATGGTTTTAATATGGGAGATTGAGGTCTGTCCAGGTTACCATCTAATACACTGACTTTAGACCAGAGGAAAAAAAGCCTCCTATGGCGCTTTTGGGAAAAAAAAAATCTGGGAAGAATCCAAGGATGGGGTGATTCCACTATAATAAAAATTAGTAAATTTTACCAGGTTATCTAAGTCACAGAGTATCTGCTAGGGTTTTACTGGGGTCTAGGATAAATAAAATTGGTTTTGACAAATGAAAATATTTTAAAACTGAACTGTGAATCTGGCTCAGTGTAGGCTTTACTACACTAAAGTAATTTAGTGTAAAAGAACTGTTGCTATTCTAGGTGAATAGTGATGTATGACTAAAGGAATTTGTGTATCTATATCTTTAACTGGGGAGCAGTTTGGTGTAGTGATTAAGGCAGCAGGCTAGAAAGAGGAAGCCTCTGGGTTTTAGTCTACCATTAGGTACAAAGCCATTTGGGAAGCTTCTCCTAGCTCCAGAACAAAGAGAAAAGAAAAGCAGAATTGGAAGGGACCTTGGAGGTCTTCTAGTCCAACCCCCTGCTTAGGCAGGAAACCCTATACCATTTCAGACAAATGGTTATCCAATCTCTAATTAAAAACTTCCAGTGTTGGAGCATTTACAACTTCTGGAGGCAAGTTGTTCCACTGATTAATTGTTCTAACTGAGAGGAAATTTTTCCTTAGTTCTAAGTTGCTTCTTCTTGATTAGTTTCCACCCATTGCTTCTTGTTCTACCCTCAGGTGCTTTGGAGAATAGCTTGACTCCCTCTACTTTGTGGCAACCCCTGAGATATTGGAACACTGCTATCATGTCATCCCTAGTCCTTCTTTTCATAAGACTAGACATATCCAGTTCCAGCAACCGTTCTTTATATGTTTTAGCCTCCAGTCCCCTAATCAACTTTGTTAGACGACCATGGTTAACCACTTTCGAAAATACCGCCTTAAAATTACATAGCCATTTCTCTTTCTCACACACACAGACACACACACGGACAATCTTTAATCGTTTTGCAGAAAAGAAATCTTAGCAGGTGTAGGATAACATAACGAAACCACAGGTGGGAAAGAACAGATGCTTGTTGTCCCTGTCTGTGGCTTTCACCGCAAGGAATAAAGAACCTCTGATGAGGATACGGGGTGCATAAACTGCAAAAGTCTAACGGGGCTTCCACTTTCGTAGCAGAACAGCGATTCCGTCGCCGCGTCTTCCATAGAAAGACCTGGCTGAAAGCCTTTGCTCTACAGAGGAGACGATGCCTCCACGTTAGCCCGGCTGCAGGCGGCGTCTTGTCAAAATGACCTTTAGTCCCATCAAAGAAATAAGAACCCTCCTCGCAAGCTCCGCCTGGACCCGCTCGCCCTCTCGGCTAAACGCTCCCAGGACGGTCAGTTACCGGGCGCTGGGCACATCCACAGGCCCCAGCCGCCCGCCTCTGGCCAGGGCCTCGCTGCTGCTCCCGCTGAACTTTTCTTCCATTGCCGGCTCTCTCGCCCGGTCTCTTCAGCCGCCACCGCCGCCACCTCCGCCGCCGCGGGGCCTCCTCATCCTCCTCGGACCGAGTGAGCGAACAGGTAAGTGACTGCCCGCAGCAGGCCTCAGCCCGCCGCGGAACAGGAAGAGGCCGGTGAGCCAAAAGCCACGTCCTCAGCAGCCGCCGGAACTGCAGAGAAGCGGAAAGGGGAAAGCGGGGACCGGAAGAAAGGAGACACTCGCTGCTCAACTTCCCATCTCTTCCCCCGCTCCTGCCTGAATGGATTCGCCCATCAGGGCTTTAGGAAATGGTATGAGGCAGCGCCATCTATCGGCGTATGTCTGCATCGTTTTCCTCCTGGAATGATGCTTACAGTACAATATTTATGCCCATTTTCTCTGGAGCAGATTCTCTCTGACCCGAGTCCTTCAGACACGGTCATGTCACATTGCTGTTCCTTGTAGCCCGGTTTATTTTGTTGGCTATATGGGCTTAGATTCAGAGTGAAAATCTGTGGCCTTCAAATATTGATATACCACAGTTCCCATAATCTGCAACTGCCTTGGCCAGTGGTTCACATCTTTCTAACTAACTCTGCATTTGAATCAGAAGCTCTCCAGTGGGAAAATACTTGTCCTGCTGTGGGCTGTGGCTTCTCCCCAGAATTCATTGGATTCAGTTAGAATTCTCATATAAAATAAGGTGCAAAGTTGTAGCCTAATAATAACCCAGAAGCAAGTTCTAAAGAGTTGGTGGAACAACTACATTGGATTGCAATCTAAAGTCTCCTATAAGAAGCTTTCTCAGAAATAAGCTCCATTCAGATTGAAGCCAACAGGATTTATATTACTGGATCAGGTGTTCCGCTTATGACTGCAAGTCAAGAGTCTCCTCTTAACTTACCAGGTGCCGTGGGATTCCTGGCTCACCATACTAAGGAAGGAGTGTAATTTCATACCTTGCCATCCAGGCAATGAAGCTTCAATTTGTGACCCTTGTTAGATAGTGGGTAGAGATGACAGGAGACAGACTTCCAAGCAGTTCTTTATTTCAGCTCTTGTATCAGCAACCGGCAAAGAGCAGTCTGACAGCTTGCCCTTTTATAGGGAGCTGTCAGACAGACCAGCCAATAGCGTTTGAGCTTTTTCCCGCTCAAACGCTGGACCTGGTTGGAACCATGCAACACAGTTGAAACAGTTAGAACATAACACCCCTCCCCTCCTGGATGGAGCTGTCCAGCATACGTAATCACGCAGGTAGGCGGGGCGTTTTGGAGCCCTACTAGACCTGCGCAATTCAGTTGGTGGTGAGGCAGCGGCCTGTGCAGACAGGTCTGCTGCCGCTCCGGGGCTCGAGCATGGAAGCTCCTGGAAGGTACTGGGTGTGGCCTCCACGGCCGAAGGGACCGGTTCGAAGGGAGGACATCGCTGGCTCTCGGCTTCCACA
>QLTV01004248.1:1520552-1534222 GCA_003457575.1 Thermophis baileyi | reverse complement strand
CTGGTCGGGTCGAAAGGCGCCGGCGGGTGGAAGGTGGACATAGCGGCAGAAGGAGGCAGGCAGATGTCTGCCTGGCTGGTTGAAAGTGCTGAAGAAGCTAGTCACAGTTCTCCTGGCCCAAGCCCTCGTCGCCACTGTTAGATAGTGGGTAGAGATGACAGGAGACAGACTTCCAAGCAGTTCTTTATTTCAGCTCTTGTATCAGCAACCGGCAAAGAGCAGTCTGACAGCTTGCCCTTTTATAGGGAGCTGTCAGACAGACCAGCCAATAGCGTTTGAGCTTTTTCCCGCTCAAACGCTGGACCTGGTTGGAACCATGCAACACAGTTTAAACAGTTAGAACATAACAACCCTAAATTCAATTTCACCCTCTGATGTCTTGGCCACGGTACTTACATCTGTCTGCTTGGCCCTTGTGTACTGTCTGGATTTTTTGCTGGAAAGCCCAGCCAAATTCTTGGGCAGAGTGATAAAGGTGAAAGGTGAGACTGGAGCTGACCATATCTGACCCCAGTCAGGCAGCCAACTCACCCAACGTTTGGGTACATACGTCTCTGATTTCAGTGCACCTTCTTCCATTTGAGTAAATCACAGCAAGCCAATTGGATTACATATGGACAAAGTCTGTTCCAACATCACTTCATTCAGATTGATTACCTCATAATGTACTTGTACTGGCATGTCTTCAGAGGAGAGGGAAGACACCTAAGTCTAAGCAATGCCGTAACTCGGAGGTGTACAACCGGAGTGCCTAACGCAACATAGAACATCAAAAGTTTTGGATGCAGCTCCCAAATACCTTTGAATATTATTTTGAAATTGTATCCCTTAATTACACCTGCTTTCGGATACTATAAATGTTCCCTTATTTATATTAAAGATAAACAATCTTTTCAGCTGGGGAGCTGCATGCTTTCCTCTTATTCTGCCAGAAGGCTGGAGAGGGCATTCAGCATGAGTAATAAAGTTGGGATATAACTGTATTGAATAAGGCTGTAATTATGGACCTCTTTATCCCCATTTTGAAGGCTTGCAATGGTTTTTCAGCAATTAAATTAATGTCTTAAGCCTTGCAGAGGCTTAAAACTTTTCCAAAACTATTTCGGATGTTCAGGAGGACTTGCAATTACATTAAGGCTTTGCCTTAAATCAGTGTGGTGTACTAGTTATGTTGATGGACCCCAAAGAGGTTCAGATCCATCCTTAGTCCTGAAAGCTCACTTGATGACTTTGGGCCAGTCAATCTCTCTCAGGCTCAACTTACCTCACAGGGTCATTCTTGTGGAGAAAACAGAAGGCAGAAACATTATATATACCGGTACTGCCCTGAATTTTTGAATGATAGGCAGATATGAATATAATAAACATGTAAAATAAATGTGATCTTATCTTGCACAAAGTCCACTCTGGGAGAGTTTGGGGGTTTGAAAGACAGTTTGCAGCCTAAAGGCTGCAGTTTGACTACTTTTATCTTGGATCAAGAGCTCTACAATTAACAATAAATACTGTCTAAGATCTGATTCATATAAAGCTCTGAGCTGAAACCAAGCATATTTCAAAACTGGGAAGGGCCATGTTAACACAGTGGCACACTAAATCATTATGTATATGGTGTGATTTTGGCTAAACATATGGAATGGACATAGCTTGTGGTTTGTTAATCATAGCTTACACTTGATACATGATTTGTGGCTTATTCAACTAAACATAGTTAAGCAGACCAATACTAGTGGGACTAGGGGTGGGTTCCGAAAATTTCCACTACCACTCTGTGGGTGTGGCTTAGGGTTACGCGCGCGCGCGCTCCCCCGGTGCAATTCTGTGTCCGCGCATGCTCAGTGCCCGAAACACAGCTGAGGAGCTGATCAGCTGTGCTTCGGGCGAAGAATAAAGGACAGCCTTCACCCGGGGGCTGGTGGGAGGGCCCTTCCAAAGCAGCAGCAGAGCACAAACAGCCCAAAACGAAAAAAAGCTGCCAAAAATTCCCGGAAAAAAATGGCGGCGCCCACGGACCGGCACCGACCAAGGCAGGTCCACGACGCCATCATGACGTCACCAGCGCCTCGCTACCGGTTCGGGCGACCCAGTACGAACCGGGAGGAACCCACCCCTGTAGTGGGATATGTGAACTTGGCTAGTGAGATGTATATTAGAGTAGCAATGCATAGGACTAAATAAATAAAATATCTAGAATTAGAGTTGGAAAGGACCATTTAGGTCACTGAATCCAATTTCCTGTCTCTGAAGGAATCCAATCAGAAACATATTAGACAGATTGTATTTGTTTCTAAGTGTTAATTTTGCCTATAATTCTATATATACTTCTAGGAAATACTCATTGGGGAAAAATGTGTTATTCATTAACAAACATAGCATGAGAAATATATTCCAAGTGATAGTCTCAGTTTATAGTGGCTAGTATTCTTTAAGCAAAGTTTATTTCTCAGAAGAAAACCTCAAGCTGTGCTTTATCAACAGAGATCTAAAGTTATATTTGCTCACATTTACTTGACTGAGAGCAATTGGCTCCCGTATACCTAAAATACCTCGAGCTTACTATATACCAGGGGTGGGTACTAACTTACCTCGCTGCCGGTTCGCTTCCTCCCGTGCCACGTGGCTGCGCCTCATGGGCGTGCGTGTGCTTTGCGTGCGTGCGCATGCGTATGCGCAGTGCAACCCCCCCAAAAGCTGAAAACAAGATGGTGATGCATGCGCAGTGCCGGAAACTCGGCTTCTGCGCATGCGCAGAAGAAAAAAAAATCGGAAATACATTCCTCCAACCCCCCCCAATCCAAAAAAATCCAAAAAAAAGATGGTGGCGTCCACAGACCGGCACCGACCGAACCGGCTCCGTGATGTCATTGTGACATCACCAGCGGGTCACTACCAGTTCGGGCGAACCGGTCCGAACCGGGAGGAACCCACCTCTGCTGTATACCCAAAATACTGCTTCAAAAGGATCAAGAAGGGACTTGTGCTATTGTTTCTTAGAATGATTGGTATCAAGCATGAGAACTGGGATGTGAAGATATTGATTTTCCAGTGATTCATAGCATAGATTCAAGCTCCTTTGGAATAGAGTATGCATTTCTGTTATTTGGTTTTCAATAGTAAGATCAAGGAGAATGTGTAGTGACTGTGTGGTATTTGTCAGCTTTGTTCACTTATCCATGCAAATGCTGTATTTTTTACAAAATCAAATAATCTCTTGTAAGCCAGAAGTCTTTCATTCATGAAACTCTAATACCTTTAGTTATGAGAAATGAATGGATTAAAGAGCTATCCGCTATCAGTAACCTGCAAATTTCAGTTTTAGAGTTTCATTCTGTGATAACAATTCTATATGGAACTTCGGTTTCTTGCTGAGATTACTGAATTTTCCCTTTCCTGATATTACTTAAACATTGATGGATTTTAATAGCATATAGCATAATAGTATATATTTTATATCCAGAAGGGGGAGATGTTGCCAAACAGAGAATGAATATTTAACAGTCCAGAAAACTTGACCTCCAGAAGACACCCACTAGTAATAGGGGAAGAAAAGCATGACTGTTTGCATAGTTCTTAAACTTTGGCTGCAGGCAACAACAATGGCTTTCATGACTATTTTGTACAAATAGATGGCTATGTCAGAGTAAGAAGTGTTAATGGTCCAGATCCAAAGATATTTATTTATTTATTCAGCACACTTCTATGCTACCCATCTCACTGACTCCAGGTGGCTTATGTGATATGCAATACGAAGGCAGCCTTGCTGACTTTGGGCAACACTTCTGTCACAGTCTCAAAAGGCAGCTTAGAATATACATTTCCCTCTATTTCAGTGGCATACATTGCGATCCTATTAGAGATTTGCATCTTACTTGGGCTTTGAGATACCGATGTCTTCTTAGAATTTAAAGTAAATTCTGAAAGTAGACTTTTAAAGAAGAAAAGAAAACCAAAAGCTACTTACTCTTGTTCTCATAGAAAGGCCTGTATTTATTCATACTAATGAATATATTAGTTGCTGCTATTACCGTGTTTCCCCGAAAATAAGACCCTGTCTTATATTTTTTTGAACCCTGAAATAAGCGCTTGGCCTTATTGCCATGCACTCAAAAGCCCGATTGGGCTTATTATCAGGGGATGTCTTATTTTGAGGAAAACAGGGAAATACATTTGCGATCCCATTCAATTGTTCAATTCAATTTTTTATCCAGAAATAAGAATACGGATTATTTCATCTTTTATAAATATTCTGATACTGTGGGATGTAAATATGCTGGAGATGTGTAAATTGCTGTTATTGAGAACTATTTGCTTTTTTGTTTTAGTTGTTTCTTGTTTAGGTATTTTGGTTTTTGGTTTTAGGATGATCTCAAAATGACAAGTTATTTTGGTGGCAACATTTTTTTTTTACTGCAGAGAAGGTATTTATTACAAAAGAAGAAACATTTAGGAACATCAGAAAAAAACGGAGATTCTGCAAACAAACACACACAAAAGACAGAAAAACACACATACAGAATTGGAAACAATCACAGGAAAGCAAATACCAAGTTGATAAATGCTACAAATATTTTACCAGGAATCCACTATGATCACATCCTTGTAAACAAATAAATGTAAGCAATTATGTATAAACAAACAATTAGTCTCATAGAAATAGTCCTGGGTCTTATTCTAAAACTTCCTTCAGTGCATCAATCGATGAGTGATAGGTGAAACTGAAAATTAACCCATGCACAAGTATTCATCTAGGATTTTATTCATCTTTACTACACATTTTACCCTCATGGCCCTGGGCTTATTGAGCAATAACCTTCCTTCAGAAGGACAATTGAGGGAAAGACAGCTGAATAACAAAGTGACTGAATGTGGGGAGGAGGGTTGTGTATGGCTCTGGCTTTTCCCTCCCTACCACTGCATGCTTTTGCCTGAGAGGCTCTGACATGTGTTAAGGCTTGGCTTTGTATTTTTGGTTCCCCCATTCTGCTGTCTGTGGCTGCACTTTGCATGGGAGGTTTTCAAATACAAAAATATTTGTATTTGAAGAGTGGAAGAGCCAGTGGTTTCAGGGAAGCATGCAGACGGCTGCATTCCATGGCCCTTTGGTCCTGTTTCTTAATACCACCACTAAGTAACAGGATCTCCTGTGAGAAGGGGTGAATTCTAACTCTGGCATTTGCTGATAGGAAAACAAATCTTGCTAAAACTAAAATAAAATGATGGCCCCCTCTGTAGCCTTAGAAAGAGAACGGGTATTGAATTAATGTTAATTTCCACTTTGCAAAGGAGAACTTAACGTTTTTCTTCTTTTCTTTTAAAATCTTACTCGGATCGTGTGGAATTAAAGAAAGAACTAAGCAGCCTGAATGGGATTTCCTGCCAATGTACAGAGAAAGGGCAGGTTGCCAAGCCCAGGAAGTAAGTGGTTATAGAAATAGCAGGCTTTGTCCAGATACACTATCCAGCCCTGTTATTATTACCTGTTATTATCACATTTTGTGACCTGGTGTCCTCTGGATGAAGTAGGAAGCACTTTTAAGGATTCCAGTTTGGTCACTGAAAATTTGGGGAATTGCAATCTCAACACACCAAGTGACTGTTTAGTTGGGAAAGACTGATTTAGTAAATGAAGAGTTTCTCTCTCTCAATTTGGCCTTCTAGAAAAGAAGAAGGATTCTGTGCTTTGCTTCTTTGCAGAGGTCACATTATGTTTGCACTATAGCCTCCGCACAGGTTAGAACATATAAGGCTATCTTCTTTAACATGAAACAACATTTACAGTATTTAACATTTGTGTCAATATTATATTTTTCTTTGAACGTCCAAATTTAAAGTGCCTTTGTAATAAAATAAGGGAATGGTGGGGTACAGATTTAAAACTTCATTTCTGTGAAGAAATTCTTTCTGCAAACAAATGAAGAAAAAACCAGGAACTAGCTCTGTTCAAGAAAGCAAACTGCTCCCTACTCACATGTATTAACATAGGACTTTAGCAAGCAGTGACTAGACAAGTTGGCTTGTGTTGATTTTTTTTTTCTACCTGAGCAAAAATAGTTCTCAGAAGAATGCCTGGTTAGGTTTTCTTTTCTTTTTGTTTTTTAAATTCTCAGAAATACCACTGCTCTTCGGTTCATAAATGTCAGAAGCATTTCTATGTACTGCATAGTGAAAACAAGACAGTACATGGCCAACAAGACAGGTCCTCAGATAAGTGTTGAAATGTGCTTAATCTTACATTCCTTTGAAACAGTTGCTAGCTTTTTTTATAGTAGAGCTCAGAACATTTATCATAACTACGCAAATTATCTCTCTCTATGATGGTGTCCAACACAGAGCATATTTCTTTGAAGTGGACTCTTTATTATAGCCAAAATATTCTTTTTTCTCCTTGTTCATTTCCAAAGTCATAGATATAGTACAGTAATATAATTTTATTGGGCATATCATATTATGGAATGAATGACTGCAATTTAAAGAATTCAGATTTGGTAAGACATTTGCAGTTTACATTATAACTTACTGGCTATTGGCTATTGCAAGGGTCCAGGTCAATTAAATGGCCATCTGGTACAGTCCTTAGGGAAGCATATCTCACCATTTTCTTGAGGAAAGGACTCATTGAAAGGTCTTTTTCTGGCATCATTAATTGGACCAATGTCTCTTTCCCATGAACATTGGACAACTTCTGAACAAGTACCTTATTATATGAAATATGAGATCTTCATGTTTTGCAAATCACAGTCACATGAGATCCTCTGTTAACAACCACAATTTCCTGAGCCACAAGCAATGCGGACATGTGATATTGTGCTTTATGATCATATTGCTAGTGAGGGAAATTTAGTCCTAATTAATGTTGTTAAGTGAGGACTATGGTAACACCATATATATGGTTCTGAATAGAAGACGCCTAGTGTTATAGTATGTGAGAATGACCTTGGGAGAGAGGAGGAGGATCCGCACACTTCCTCTTGTCTGCCAAGGTCATTCCCACATACTATTTACATGTAGCCCTTTCCTGAGAATGCATAATAGAATTATAAGGAACATTTTACTTCCTTCTTTTTAATTAGCCATAGTTAATTAAAAGGGACCATCCAAGAGTTTGGTGACTGGAAAAGAACAAATTTTAAAATATGTGTTAAACATTTGACTAATCTCTATTAGCCAAAATTAAGATGAAACATGATTTGGTAGTTTTATTTATTTTATATACGAAGCCCTCGCAATGGTTCTGCACTCACACTACAACTTCTTCTTTCTTAGACTATCTCCTTCAGCAATCTAAAATGTGGCTGGGAAGAATTCCTTTCTCTTTGTTTTCTTGTGAAGTGAGAAAAGATCACCTTCTTAGGGCAGAAGATCATTGTTTATTTCCCCCAGTCCAGTGGGGGAAATGATAGTTTAGAAATAGAGTTTAAAGGAGGAAAGGTCATCACTTCCTGAAGCTCTATCCTCTGACTTTGGTAGGATGGGAAGTCTAACTGGTCCCTGCCTCTTCTTTCCCAGTTCATTTTCCTTCAGAAAGTAGTTGTAATTGTGTGTGTGTGTGTGTGTGTGTGTGGTGGGGAAGGTGATTCTAAATGACATAATGCCTCTGTATGTGTATCTGTATGTTTCTATACATTTGAAAAGGAAGATTTTGGGGAACATGCTATTTGGTTTATTTCCTACAAGAAAATGACAAAAGTCATTATGTGTTGAGTTGGCTATCTTAGATATGCATGTGTAAATCATGCCCACTCACTTAAAAGTCTGTAAAAATGCAACCTGACATGCTTTGCCCTCCCTTTGTTTATTATGAGAGTTGTGTTTGTCACATTCTTGACATAAAATGATTATTGAAAAGATATGGTTATATTGTAAGTGGCTATGCTATAAAGATAAGATTTTCAATGCATATTCAAATATTTTGCAATCTCATTTATTGAAATGCTTCAGGGATTTTTGAACTATGTAGCTAATGCTGAAATTTCTATCCACAGGAATTTTCAACTGTTACATTGGCATATGCCCATTGAGAAGATAGATACAGTATAAACATTATCCAAGGTTATCCATCAGTTCAGAATCAGGGCCTACTGTACATCTTAGCTCTCGGCCAATCAAGTGATGTCACGTTCTTTCCCCAGAGTCTAGAAATTGTACAGGTCTAGATGAGAGGAACAGAGTCAGGCTCAATCCTACCAAATGAGTGACTGTAGTTATATGGGCTCTTTGGTCCTGTAGGCTTTCTATTTTTTGTCTGTATTGAGAGTATGCTTCCACAATGAAATCTGGTATACAGTCTAGATCAGGGGTCTCCAACCTTGGCAACTTTAAGCCTGGCGGACTTCAACTACCAGAATTCCCCAGCCAGCTTTGCTGGCTGGGGAATTCTGGGAGTTGAAGTCCGCCAGGCTTAAAGTTGCCAAGGTTGGAGACCCCTGGTCTAGAGGTGGTCTCAGAGTTCCTGTTCCTGGTCAAAGAGATGGTGAGCTGCAGACAAGAGGACTCTCACACAGATTCGTCTACTGTGTTAGTTATACCCATTCCTACATTGGGAGGCCCTTCAGATGGTTACTCCTGTTCTAGTCACCTCATGAATGGACTTTTGCAATATAGTCCTTAAAGATCACTTAGAAGTTACAGCTGGCTCTGAATGCAGCAGTTCAGGCAGAGTTGGGCATGTTACAACATTATGCCATAACAACCATGTTTTTATGCCATGGTTTTACAAGCTATACTGGCTACCATTTGGTTTCCAGGTGCTATTCTTTTTTTTTTTTTGGAAAATTTAAAAAATAAAAAACTAATATTAACTATAAAAATATGAAAAAGAAAAAACAGAAATATAAAAAGAGTAAGAGAATTTTAAAAAAGTGATACATAAAAGATGACTCTGGCCCCTCCAGACAAGCATAAGCAATTTCAGTAACTTAACGAAAGGACAAAGTAGCAACTACCATGCATTGAAATATCTGCAAAAAGTACCATTTCCCTGCAAGCAACAACTGGTGGGATTACAAAATAGACAAAGTAATAGAAAATGAAGAAGTTAAAGTGCTTTAGAATTCAAACAGACATCTGTCACATAACACCCCAGACTTAACAATTGTCAATAAGAAGGACAAAAAAGTGTGTACTGGACACTGCAATTCTGAAGGCAGAAGAATAGAAGAGAAGGAACTAGAAAAAAATTATAAAATGCAAAGACTTGCAAATAGAAGTTGAATGACAAGTAGTAATAGGCAGGGGTGGGCTGCTGGGGGGTTCGCAGGGGTTCGGGAGAACCTCTAGCTAAGATTCTGTGCAGTTCGGAGAACCCCCAAATCCCACTCCTGGATGGCCCTGCCCACCCCACCCCTCTACTCCCAGGAGTCCCACGCATCCCGTTTTGGATGCAGGTAAGTACAGGGTGCACGTGGAGGCTTGGGAGGGCAAAAAACGGGCCTACCGGAAGTTCGGGAAGGGCCTACCGGAAGTTCCAGAGGGCCTCCAGTGCCTGGGGAGGCTGTTTTTGCCCACCTGGAGGCTCGAGGAAAGCTTCTGGAGCCCGGGGAGGGCAAAGATGCCCCCCCCCACCATGGTGCAGGAGGCCGACTAGGCCATGCCCACCCTGGCCACGCCCACCCAGCAACCGGGCAGAGAACCCCTTGCTAAAAATTTTGAAGCCCACCCCTGGTAATAGGCATCTTGGATGCAATCCCAAAACCTCTGGAGCATTACTTGAACATCATTCATCAGCATCCACAAAATCACCATCAGTCAGTTGCAAAAGGAAGCTTTGTTTGGAACAGTCTGTGATGATATCTTCAACACTACCAAACAACAATATTTGACTATCCCAGGTCCTTGGGGAGGACTTAATAGGTGGATAAAAGTGCCAAATTCAATCTGAACATCGGCTGACATCAGGGAATTCAGGAGATACTGTATAACCACTAACACTAGTAGCTATTGATAGTCATTTACATAATGAATTATTCTGCTCCTTTCTAAAACCATCTAATGTGCCATACACCCGATGACAGCAGTTGCATAGTTTAATTATAGTTTGGGCATGGAAGTATTCCTTTTATTGATCCAGAGTCTTCCTTTATATATTCCAGTAAATGATGGGAACCCCAAAGGTGCTTTTTCAAGAGGCAACTAGACTTTCTGTTTTTTCTTTGACAATGTTTCGCTTCTCATCCAAGAAGCTTCTTCAGCTCTTCAGCTCTTCTTCAGCTTCCAGAGCTGAAGAAGCTTCTTGGATGAGAAGCGAAACGTCTTCAAAGAAAAATCAGAAACTCCAATTGCCTCTTGAAAAAGCACCTTTGGGACAACCATGACCTGGTTGACTGAGAATCTCCACAGACATTTAAATGATGGAAAATTATTATACTGAGCGGTAAGATCAGGATGCACACCTGGGCCTTATGTACTTACATCCAAATTCCCCCCAAAAATCTATAAGCTATGGGGTTAGCGTTGTGGCATCGTGACATACATTTCCTTACTTTTCATGTTCTATTGACACCTATTTCCCTCCCCCCCTGCCCCCCAATATCATTCAGCCTTTGTGAGCCACTGCAGCTGCTATGTAAAAGTAACCTCTCAGGGGAAGTCCATGGCAAGAGACAATGTTGACCCTTCCATTCACATTTTCTGTAGATGTGTGCATTGCTCTGGTCATTTGATAGGTGAGAGGACAGTAACTATTTATATTGCCTTCAGTCTCCATCGCTTGAAGAGTTATAATGGTGAAATAATATGTATGTGATGTGCATTTGGCATCAGTCACTTCTACAGCCTTCACTCTTAAATTGTCATTTGTGACACACAGTGGGATGAAAAGGTGCTTACCTGGTGAGATTTTATTTATTTATTTATTCAATTTCTATAGCACCCATTCCAGCCAAGTGATTCCTGGAGATCTTGTTTCATCCCTCATGGCTGATGCCTTATTTTTGTTGTTGTTACCTTGACTCTTTTTTAACCCATCTCTTCCCTTTTCCTAGCATGGCTTAGATTGTAGCAGAACCTGGTCAATAGTTTATTTACCACTAGGAAGATATTATAAGGAACCTGAATAGGAAACAGATTGTCCATAAGCTGCTGCGATGCAAAAAAAGAAAGGTCTAGCTCTGCTCTAGTTCCACATATATCAGCACAGAACCACAAAGATATGATTCAGATCCTGAAACCAGCCAGTATCATGGGAATGAGCAACTCCAGAATCAATTCAGAAGTGGCTTCAAGTTCACGAGTGGCAACATTTTATTTTGTAAAACACATATATTAGGAAAAACAGTATTTTGCTTGATGATGTCAGCTAAATGATTTTCCATTAAAGAAATACCTTTACTGCTACTCAAGGACATAATCACATACTCTTATGTTTTAACCATGTTCTTTGCTATCATTTAGTGTTATCCTGTATTTGTACTTAGAACATCATTGTGTTACAGAAACTAAGGCTTTAGGGCAGCGGTTCGCAACCTGTGGGTCGCAACTCCTTTGGGGGTCAAACAACCCTTTCACAGGGGTCGCTGCGCGCGCTAGCCCGCCATCTTGGTGCCACCGTCAGCAGGGGTGAAATGCTCCCGGTTCGGCTGTGCCTGCGGGTAACCGGACAGCCGGTAGCGACAGAAGTGGGAGACTTCGCCCAACCGCCCGGACCCCGCCATTTGGGTTCTTTTATCCTCTGCGCATGCGCAGAACGCTTTGCGCATGCACAGAGGGTAAAAGAACCCAAATGGCGGCGTCCGGGCAGGTGGGCGAAATCTCACGCTTCCATTGCTACCAGCTGTCCAGCGACCCACAGGCACGCCCAAACCGGGAGCATTTCACCCACACCCGCTTTGTCACCTCATAGCGCATGGGGCGGGGGTCGCGGTGGCGGGGTGGGGGCTTTTGCCCCCCCAGCGGGGGGGGGGGGGGGGGGGGGGGGGGGTTGCAGCAGCGGGGCAGGGGTCGCGGGGGGGTGGTGTCGCGGCATTAGGAAGGTTGAGAACCACTGCTTTAGGGCAAAGGATAGGCTGTATGATCTAAAAATAGAGAATTGCCATACCTCTTGTCAGATTTATTTACCGTAAACATGACATATTTGATCTTTGTGCTACCTGGAAAACATTTTCATAAATGTCATTAAGAATCTATTGTTGAGAAAGCTGAAATCAATCAGGAAATCAGTTTTAGCAATATTTAGCAATGTCCATTTTTATAGTTGAGGTTGGAACAATAATAAGTGTTATGCTTTCCAGGATTACTCCTTTAAACCTATATTTTTTCCAGTCCAACAGTAGAATAGAATAGAATACTTTATTGGCCAAGTGTGATTGGACACACAAGGAATTTGTCTTCGATGCATAAGCTCTAAGTGTACATACAAACAACAGAGTAATATAATCATAAGATACCAATAGGAGAAGATAGTAGAAAACATGAGAAGGATAATAGTAATACAGCCATACTACATGGATATATATCCTTAAACATGAGACATACTGCGGGAATTAGGTGTTCAGCAGAGTGATTAGTCTAGGAATTCCATAATAAACGCATATAGTTATTTGTGTAAATGAAAAGAAATAATGATTTGTTATTACAGATTGAGTCTAGCAAGGAGAGGATATTTGAAAAGAATGCACCAGTTTTGGAAAGAACAACACCCAGATTCAGAAATAACAGAACAGAGGCCAGCATATCAACATCAACTGATAATGCAAAATAAAGTATTCACAGAAGCAGAATTGGAAGATTTGCAAAGGACTACCCAGGGCAAAGAACTCAAAGCCTTGCCAGAAGTAACTCAGATTGTAGAGGCAAACCAGGGGAGTTGGCAGTAGAGAAGCCAGCACAACTATTGAATTGTTTTCATTCCAAAATCAGGCACCCTCTCTTCTGCCTCAGAAAGAACAAAGCCTTTTAACTAAAAAGTAGAATAATTTAAACTAAGAATTGCTGAGAGTGTAGAACAGCACAAAAATAACAGAATAAGGTTGCCTGTGTTGCAGCTTATTCCAGAGAAACAGCTAACACAAACATTAACATACGCCAATACTGCAATATCAAATATAAGCACCTGGTCACTGCAAGAAACAAACCAAGTAATGTACAGCATAGCTGCAGTTATGACTGAATACTTGGGGATGCAAAATCAACAAAGAAAAAAAAATCCAAACAGTGCATCACCAAAATGGAAGATCAGGTTGGAAAATAAGATTAGCAAGCTGAGATCAGATACAAGCAAACTAGAACATGTCAGAGTTTGTTGCAGAAATTAAATCCAGAAAACACACACAGCAGGGATGGGTTCTAACTTACCTTGCTGCCAGTTCGCTTCCTCCCGCGCTGCGTGGGCACGCGCACGCACGCTTTACACGCACGCACATGTGCAGTGCTGAAAAATCCAAAAAAATCCCCCCCCAAAAGCCAAAAACAAGATGGCGGCACATGTGCAGTGCCGGCAACTCGGCTTCTGCGCATGCGCAGAAGAAAAATAAAATTAAAAAAATAAAAAAAATTCCAAAAAAAGATGGCGGCGTCCACGGACCGGCACCGACCAAACTGGCTCTGTGACATCACCAGCGGGTTGCTACCGGTCCAGGCAAACCGGTCCGAACCAGGAGGAACCCACCTCTGACACACAGGCAGACTGATGCAGCAGGATTCATTAACTTTGTTATCTTCTTGATATACAAGAATAA
>QLTV01004248.1:1508099-1520254 GCA_003457575.1 Thermophis baileyi | reverse complement strand
GGCTTGGTCATTATGTCTGCCATATTGTCCTCTGAAGAACAGTGAAGCAAGCTAATCAATTTACCTTTGATGGCTTCCCTGACATTACAATATTTAATGTCCACATGCTTGCTTCTATTCTTTACTCTGTCACCTGTTACCATTTTAATGCAGGCAGCATTATCTTCATACACTGTTACAGCTTCAATTACCTTTACATTTAAATCCTGTAACAGCTGTACATACCAGGTGACCAGCACATATTTTGCTCCTCCCAAACTGGCTTGCATAGGCCTAACCAAATCTAGAGCTTTTGTTGTCTGCCTTGTGCTACTCTTGCTTACTGGGAATGCCTTGGACTTTGACGATTTGCATACTACACAGTCCAAATATGCCTTACATCCCTTTAAATTTAACCCTTCTGCAAACTGTTGCATTTGTTGCAAAACTGTGAAGCTGGCATGGCCAAGCTTTCTGTGCAAGAGATGAACACATGAATCGTGCTGTGCCACATTTCCAAATGTTTGTGCACATTGAACCTTTTGTCCCTGCAACACGTAAAGATTACCTTCTTTTATGCCCTGTGCACATACATTCCCATTTCTCTTTATGAGATACCTCCCATTTACAAATGTGGTCTCAAATCCTTGCTTGTCTAAACTAGAGACACTTAGCAAATTATACTCCATTTCAGGCACACATAATACATCATTAAACCTTGATTCTAAATATGGAATTTGCACACTGCCTCTTCCAGTGACTTTAGCCTTCTGTCCATTTGCCAAGGCTACTGCATCTCCAGCAGCTGGATCCATTCTGAAAAACAATTTAAAATTGTTAACAATGGTTTGACTTGCCCCATTGTCTATCAACCATTTGTCTCTGCTATTGCAATAGCTAACTTTTGCAACAGCAATTTGTCCATCAGTGGATTGTCCTCCTTGCAAATAATTTCTTCTTTGCAAACAGCTTTTTCTTTGCAAACAGTCTCTCTTTAAATGTGTTCTTTCACCACAAAGGAAACACCTCCTCTGTTGCTGGGCTGTAATCTGATATCTTCTGCTGCTTTTCTCTTCTCTGCAGACATCTTGTCTGTTGCTAGGGTCTCTGGAGACAGCCAGTCTGTGGAATTTTCCACTGCTCTCTCTCTCTCTCTGCTCCTTGGGCCCCCACCTCAGGAATTTTTCCTCGTGGCTCTTTCTAAACTGGCGTTTGTTCTCTTCAGAAATCAAACAAGCCTTTAACACCTCCAAACGCAATTCCTGCTCTGGTTTGCATTCAAACACTGCAGAAACAATGTCCCACATTTCATCAAGGCTGTTTAACACTAACAACACCTTTTGGGACTCAGGAATATTCATTCCATACTGTTCCAATGCCACAAACAAAGTTTGCATTTTTACAAAATGCTGTTCCACAGATTCTCCTGGTTGCAAACAGGTTCTGTATAATTTTCTTGATAACTGAACAATACTGCATGCTGACACACTCACATGCACATTTCTTAATTTCAGCCAGACTTCATGTGCAGTCTTTAAATCAGCTACATTGATAAGCTGTTCATCTTCTAAACTTAAGATGATATAAGCCATTGCTTTATCATGTTGCTTCTGCTCAGCAGCTGTAAAAGCCTGAGGTTGATTTACAACAATATTCCACAGCTCCTTAGCCTTCAGGAAACTTTCCATCTTTGCAGCCCAAATTATATAGTTCTTCTGCCCCAAAAGAGGCACAGAGCTTTCCTTAAATTCCACTGCAGCCATCTTGCAATCTTTTTCTGCCTTGATCTCTTTAAAACATAGGCAGTCTCTTAGCTTAATTACAATTCAGTCTTCTGTGTGCTCTGGGCCCATAACCTGTCAGAGTTTGTTGCAGAAATTAAATCCAGAAAACTCACACAAGCAGACTGATGCAGCAGGATTCATTAACTTCTTTATATACATATAATAACAGATGAGTATTTACAATACCAGTAGCAGAGTTCTTCTTTAACGTAGCAGCAGTTACAAGCAGTTTCTAGTTCAGAGCAGACAGAGTACAGAGTGGGCTGAGCCACGCCCAGCCTTCTAGCTTAAGTTTCCGTTTCGATTCTCTGCACAGACTCAGATGTGTTTAAGCTCCCATTGGCTGACTTAGTTGCTATGCCTATTCATTGGCTGACCTTGTTACCATGTCTCTCCCAGTTCATGAATATTTTAACAGAACAGATGAAAGAAAAGCAAAGAACAAGAAGACCAAAGAATATCTGATCAAGAATTATCACCTAGAAACAAGGAAGATCAAGAAAGCATTGGAAATAATAAAGTAGCAAATAACAGCTACAGCCAAGAAGATCAGGAGATATGAAAGCTGAATTGCAACTTATAGGTAGACTCTCCAATTTCAATCCAACAGAAACATTTCTTCTACCAATCCATCAATGGAGAGGCTACAGTGAATGAGTCAATACCTGACAAGGAAGAAAAAATGCAGTTCTGAGTACAGATAAGATAACCCAAAGAAGTCTAACAAGAACGCAGCTTGGTTAAAGGAGGTGGATAAGAATAAAAAATCTGAAAAGAACAGCAGAAATGGTGGAGAAACCATTTTGCAGGAAACCAGAAGTAAAAGCCAGAAACTGGAAAATAATATAGTATATTAAAGTGAGCTGGTTGCTAAGGGACCAAATTAAATGACCACAGGTGTGTGTGTGTGTGTGTGTGTGTTTGTATACATTTTTTGGGGGGGGATCCATTGTCATTTCAAATGGCTGTTAAGTGACTGGTCATAAGTTGAGGACTATCTGTAGTACCCCACTATCGAAATATTGAGAGAATTCTGACATGGACAAAATCTTCATGCAAATACAAAGCTAGATAAGACATTGTGTGTAAAACATGACTTGTTGAATCTGCACTTTGATAGACTCAGTCCTCTTTTTCAGTTTTGCATCCACAGTATCATCTTCTGATCAACTGATATAAAAGAACTCTGAGCACAGCAGGACAGATATAGTGTTCCTTTACATCAGTGATGGCGAACCTTTTAGGCACCGAGTGCCCAAACTGCGCGCGCCTGCATGCCCAAACTGAAAGGTGCTTGCGTGCGTGAATGCGTGCGTGCATGCATGGACATGCGTGAACACGCGTGAACAAGCACATGCATGGATGTGCAGATATGCACATGCATAGACATGCACACACATGTGTGGACATGCGTGCACATGTCCAGACGTGCACGCATGCACAGCAGAGACCCGAAGACCGGCGGGCGGGAGGCGGGGCATCCCAACACCGGCAGCGCGGCAAGAGGTAAGATCTTTTTCTTTCATGAGCTTTTGTTTCATTGTTTGCAGGGAAACAGAAGCTCACAAAAGAAACGCCACGGAGATCTGACCTGGGGCGACAGCGTGTGTGCCAGCAGAGAGGGCTCTGCATGCCACCGCTGGCACGCGTGCCATAGGTTCGCCATCACGGCTCTACATCTAGCAATCTTTTGAATCAGGGTCTTTCCTTTCTATGAGCTCTGCCTGCACTTGAATTTCTTGGTAATTTTAGGACACATCTTTGGAGCATAATTTGCAACCAGGCATTCTAAATTTAAGTATCTTATGGTTTGTTTTTAATGTTCTTAGCTTTCATTATAAGGTAAAAATATTAATTTTGATAATATAGATTCCTGACTTCCTGTTAATAGAGTTTAAATAGAAATATATTTTGTTGTGTTAATGCAGCAGATTTGAATTAGAGCTGACAAGTTTATTATACATTTTAAGCTCTATTGTGCTGGCTAGAATGAATCATAAGATATATTGCACTGTACCTGACCAAATGTATTTTTAACAAAAAAATAAATACCGTAAAGCATAACAAACCAGACAGGCTGCACTAATCTTTTAATCCGTTCCTTATTTCAGTGTTTTGAGGCCAAGCTCTCATACTTCATTTTGTAACTATAGTCCACTCCGACATTTAACATGCATGAATACAGAATAATAATGATCTCTTGTTCACATAAAATGTTGCAGACACTGATACTACTTCTGGATTTCAGCTTTATGTGATATTTTCATTTTTTAATCTGAGAATATACTGTAGTTCTCCACATAGTATAATGTTTCACCCCTCTGGAGACATTACTTTTCCAAAATTATCTGGAAGTAAAATAAAAGTTTTGTTTAAATGCATTTTAAATTAAAAATACTTCATATGTGCATATCCCACATTAGTGCTTGAACTTGGCACATAAAAAAAAGAGAGGCCAAAAAAGAGTATTTGGTAGTTAGAATATTTTGGACATGTGATGCGACACTCAGAAAAATACGGCATACTTCACTTAATCCTCCAGGAAAAAATTAAAGGCAAACAAAGTCCAGGCAGAAGAAGAACATCATGGCTTCAAAATCTAAGGAACTAGTTTGGACAAAACTCAGCACCACTTTTTTGTGCGGCTGTTGATAAAAATAGGATCGCCAACCTGATAGCCAAAGTCCAATGATGGATATGGAAGAAGAAGAAGAAGAAGAAGAAGAAGAAGAAGAAGAAGAAGAAGAAGAAGAAGAAGAAGAAGAAGAAGAAGAAGAAGAAGAAGAAGAAGAAGAAGAAGAAGAAGAAGAAGAAGAAGAAGGTATTTGGTAATTGGACAATTGCAATGCACTTACATAGAGCTTCCACTGAAAACTACTCAAAAACTGCACTTGGTGATTATTGACAATTTAGAATTGCCGTAGTCATATAACATTGATATTGTGGATGCTGAACTAATTTCTGTAGTAAGAAGAAATTTTATGGAAGATATTATCCCATGGAAATCAGGTGGTTAACATGATTGTATTATTTCACTTGCAAGTAAATTTAAACCCCATCATTGGGAGGAAGAAATGGTTTGTTCTCAAGAGATTGGGAACAAGTTATTGCTATATACTATATATATGAGCCGCGGTGGCGCAGTGGTTAGAGTGCAGTACTGCAGGCTACTTCTGCTGACTGCTGGCTGCCTGCAATTTGGCAGTTCGAATCTCACCAGGCTTAAGGTTGACTCAGCCTTCCATCCTTCTGAGGTGGGTAAAATGAGGACCCAGATTGTTGGGGGCAATATGCTGACTCTGTAAACTGCTTAGAGAGGGCTGTAAAACACTGTGAAGCGGTATATAAGTCTAAGTGCTATTGCTATTGCTATATACGGGTACAAATAATGAATGGCCATCACAGAATCTGCATGTGTTAGATATATAATAATTTCTTATAAATAGTGATTGGAAGCAAGAAGCATGGTTTTAGGTTAATTAATCTTAGTATGATCAACTTATAAAATGCCACCCAAATATATGGGGCATTGGGATTCATCTATGGGCTCCAGAGTGGTGTATTTGGTTTGAACAGCTCCTTCCACAAGGTTACCTTAATCCTTCTTTGCAGGTTGAATATTGATAAATAAACACTAATTCTTTTTTTTCTTACCTCAGTGTGACTGTAGTCCTGCAATCTTTGGCTATGCAACACAATGCATTCCAGCCCTTTTGGTTAAGTACACAGCAGAGAGCAAGGAAGCTATTTAAGGCAGATTGTACATATTTAACAAATTTGCCTATTGAGTGCTACATTGTTTAGAGGGTTTCCAGTTCTGGGATGTTAAAGTTGATAGTAGGTTTCCAGGTGTGATCCAGGATAGGTGTAACTACAGAGGCTTGATATGGCTTGGCTCGTGGAAATTTATAGGACCCCTTTCTCCAAATAGAATGAACCCATTTTCGGTCAGAGGACCCAATACGTTAATTCACAGATGGCCCCTGTTTTATGGAATAACCTGTACCTTGAGGCCAAGTTGCTGCCCAATTTAAGGATTTTATTTTCTGTAAAAAAGGAAGGGTATTCAGGGTGAGAATGCAGGGGTTTGCAGGGGTTTCAGGGTGAGAATGGTGCTATCAAGGATTATGGTTGCATGTTTTCTTGTATGTTGTATGTTTTCTGGTAGCCTGATTATAGTTCATGCCGAACCTATGGCGAACCTATGGCACGCGTGCCACAGCTGGCACGCAGAACCCTCTCTGCAGGCATGCGAGCCATCGCCCAGCTTAGCTCCACTGCACATGTGCGTGCACGCCTCCAACCAGCCAGCTGATTTTTGGGATGTGTGGGGGGCGCATGCGGGAGACATGCGTGCATACATGGGGCGGCGGCAGGCAGCGGGGGGGGGTCGCACGTGCATGCACAGGGTCAGGGGGAGCATGGGGGTGTGTGGTGCACCCCACACGGCCCGTTTTTGGTCCCAGGAGGCTGCAGGGAGGCCTACTAGGCCCAAAACAGGGCGTGGGGGTGTGTGGAGCCCTCCCCCCATGGCCCATTTTTGGTCCCAGGAAGATGCATGGAGGCCTAGGCCCAAACAGGGCATGGGGGATGCGGCGCGCCCCCTCCACAGCCCATTTTTGGTCCCAGGAGGCTGCAGGGAGACCTACTAGGCCCAAAACGGGGTGCGGGGGGGTCATGCATACATGTGTGGGGGGGGGGGGAGCAGGGGGGTCACATGTGTGGGGGGAGCAGGGGGGTCATGCGCACATGCACAGCCCCCCCCGCATTGCATTATGGGTGTCAGCACGCGCACACGCTTTTGGCACACGACAAAAAAGTTAGCCATCACTGTTATAGCTACATACAAAATCAATCAATAAGTAAATTACCGTATTTTTCAGAGTATAAGACGCACCGGAGTATAAGAAGCACCTTAGTTTTTGGGGAGGAAAATAGGAAAAAAAAATTCTGCCTACCAAGTATTCATCTGGCTAGCGTCCTTAGTCTGGTCAGCTTCAGCACATTAGTTTGCTGGTTTTGAGCTGGATAAAAAACAGCTTCTAAAGCACAGCTGATAGAGAGGAGCAATGAAAAAAGCATGCAAAGCACAGAAGATCTCTTCACTCTTAGCACCTCATTAGGGCTGGAAAAAAGCTTCGAAAAGCTACATTCGGAGTATAAGACGCACCCAAATTTTCAGCCCCTTTTAAGGGGGAAAAAAGTGTGTCTTATACTCTGAAAAATACGGTAATAGATAAAGAGACAAAGAGTATCATAATTCTGGAAAAAAAATCAGAATGAAAACAGTAAATGTTCAGGTTATTGTGGCTTCATTAAAAGCACAAGCTGTTTATTAAAAGAAGGCCCATAGAAAGAAACATGAATGAAAGAATTTAATGAATTCTTTTGCCAAATAACTCCTCTTAAAAATTTGAAATTATTTGGCTAAATTAACATGAGACAAATAAACACTGTTCTTCTCAAGCAGAATTCCATCTTTTTTTAAAAAAAAGGGGGGGGGGCTGGAATCCAGGGGAAAGGCACTGAAACCCCATGCATTCAGATTATTAGGGACATGGAAAGCAGCCTTATGGCACAGAAAGTAATTGGTCCATTTCACCTGGCATTTCCAGTTTTCAGTATTAAAATAAGCCAAAGTTACAGCTATCATCTTTGGTATCTTAGGTGCTGTAAATTTAGTGTAAAGAATTTAGTTGCACTGTTTCAGAAATACAGTAGTACTGCAGGCTACTTCAGCTGACTGTTCAGCAGTTCAGCGGTTCAAATCTCACCGGCTCAAGGTTGACTCAGCCTTCCATCCTTCTGAGGTGGGTAAAATGAGGACCCAGATTGTTGGGGGCAATATGCTGACTCTGTGAACCGCTTAGAGAGTGCTGTAAAGCACTGTAAAGCGGTATATAAGTCTAAGTGCTATTGCTATTGCTACATCCAGAATTATATGCTCCGAAAAAAGAACGTAAAAGAGCAATAACCATCAAGATTAAGCAGAATAAAATAGATTGTTCCAGTTCATGCAGTCACTGAAATAAAAGGCACAGTACTGTATAATTGATGAAGCCAGGAACAGCTCCAGATATGAATGTATATTGCCATTAAACACTATAAAACATTGGATGAGCTATCCAAAGTTAAGATTTTTTTTCTGTTCTGTTGCTTGATCTCATGCCATGATCCAGAGCTCCTCCCCTGCTCATTTTTTTTTAAATGGTTGGAATTAGTAAAGTTTTCCAATATTTCAGCAATCTCACCCTAGGATCTAATGTGATATCTTGTAGGAACACTGAAATCAGTAAGTACATTATACAACATCTTATAAGATTTGTTCATTTTAATTACTTCTATTTTTATAATTTGTTTGTTGAGTGTGAAATTATTTTCATGTGAAAATGACATGCCTCAGCATTATGTTTATGAATTAGTCCAAATAGTAGGTAAATTGATTTCAAAAATTGAGATCAAAGTATTCCCTCCTACAATTTGAAGTTCACATATTTTTATTTCTTGCCTAATGTCAGGGTTCCAAGTAACACCCCCAACGAAAGAAGACTCGAAGTCTTGAGGCTTGAAGTTCCTCAAAGTTCCATTTTATTAGAGATGTCATATTGGCACATCTGGGAAAACCCGAATCTGAGAGTTCTGGGTTTTCCCCACCCAAAAGAAAGTCAAAGATCCAGCCCCTGCACCCACAAGTCCATCACATGGTCCAATCAATTCACCATCCCAACTGGAGAAAACCCCCAGTCACTCCCATCCAGGTGCAGGCCGAATGCCCTTGACTCCCAAAGAAAGGAATGTTGTTATGACTAATTCTCCACCACTCCCTGTTATCCCCCCTCCCATTTTCCCAGGCACTAAATGTGGCAGCCCTGAAGCTCCAACGAAAAAGATGGCTTCCAGGGCTGACACCTAGAGAATTTTGTAAATTTTGTGTATCAAAATTGACTTCTGTGCAGTACATGGGATTTCAAAGATCTGAACTTTAGACATATTAATTTGGAAATCCAGAAATGCAATGTTCAGTAACTTCAATAATATTTGAATTTAAAATTCAAAGGAGAAATTTATATGTGTATAGGTGTATACATCCTCTCTCTCTCTCTCTCTCTCTCTCTCTCTCTCTCTCTCTCTCTCTCTCTCTCTCATACCATACTAGATTGATAGTGATACAGTCTCCTTTCTGTACCCCAAGGTGCCCATTTAAAAAAATAATAATCTATTTAGTATTCTAGTAGAGAAATCACTAAGATGTACACATTACGAACTGATCAATATGCCATAAAAGATGATCATTAGGAAGATGATACTTCCCTAGCTTGTAGGCAATTATTTTATACTATTTTTGATTAATGATTTCATTTTAGCTGCTTCAGTGTTCTGTGGTCTTCATTTGTTAGCAATAATTATAGGACACCGTGCCTTGCTTGGATCTGAGTAATTCTGACCAACAAATATGAATTAAAATCAATAGAAATGTCATTAGCATCCCACAACCATTCCTCATGCATTCACTTTATTAAAATTTGCTAAAGTGTGAAATATGTATGACAAGTAACGATGTTTTAATCTTTCACCAAGGTAACAATTGAAAGCTGATTGATTCCTTTCAGTATGTCATTCAGTAATTATAAAATCAAAATGATGGAAGATTGTAATCAAGAAAGATTCAGGCCCATATACCGTTGTTCCTCCATGCAAAATAAAATTCTAATTTGCATCCTGATTTTAATCTGAAAAGATAATGAAACTCCCATTTATGCCAGTATAAATAAAATAGATCAGTAGATAATAACATGCTGGGGAAAAGTTGCTTAGTTTTTCTTCGGTCAGCTTTAGGTCATCTAATAAAAAAAGCTCTCTATTTTAACAGGTTTACAATGTAGAACAAAAGATGGATAAATCAGAACTGTGATCATAATAGAATTAAACAACAACACAGTCAGAGCTGGTATTCAGCTGGTTCGGACTGGTTTGGGCGAACCGGTAGTGGCGACCTGTGCCCCGGCGCTATGTCATTCTATTTACGCTCATTTTGGAGCCGTGCGCATGCATGCAAGGCGTGCACGTGAGCACAGCACATGCGCGGTAGGCCGTGCGCATGTGTGGACGCATGCGCGTGTGCTCACATTTGCGAACCGGTAGGGAAAGTAAGTGAATACCACCTCTGAACACAGTAATAGATCAAGCAGTACAACAATAAAACATTTTAAAACAGAACAAATGGGTGAAATATTGAGTAAAATGTTAGATCTGTAATCTTATTTATAAATAATTATATATTAATATTTGTGACTGTCTCCTTGTAGTTTTACACTTATTTGCATTGGATGAGGTAGAGTCTGATAGTTGCCACAGCTATCTTACTGGTTTTTATTAGTACTACTTTTTTCCTTCCTCTTGATTGGCCCATTTGAGAAAACCACTAGCCATCCACATAATTTAGGCAATTGTGTGCATCTATTTATGCTGATTCTGAAAGATTTGGGTACTTCTAGATGAGATCTTCGTGGCACAAACATCTTGCCTTATTCAAGGAATTTTTGGTGTCCTGCCTGTCTTTCTCTACCATTCAATTTTCTCTTTTGTTGAATGGCATCAGAGCTGTCCATCCAGAAGAACCCATAAGTCCCATGTTTATTAATAACTTTCCCCATTTTCTCTGACTTCCCTTCTGGTTATGCTATCAGGTTAGAGCTTCTTAAAGGTTATTGAGATCTGCTGGGGTTGTCAAAATGGAATTAATGCTGGGGAGATTGGCTACCCCTGGCTGGGATAGTTTCTGGATTGGTAGGACTTTTGTTGCTCCTGATCTCTGTGATTTGCTGCCTTCAGTGCTGCTTCAGTTTGTGGTCTGTAGATGGAGCTTCTTTCTGCTTCAGCTGGAGGTTTGTTGGGCTTTTGCCCTTCTCTAGTCGGAGCTTTGCTTCTTCCAGATTGGTTCAACCACTTCCCACAAGTATCTGGTTGTCTTCTGACTGCCTCTGCTCTGGTTTCTCCTGTGCTAACTGATTCCCCAGTCAAGTTTCCTCCCTTGTCTGCAGTGAGGAGGTGAAAAATATTCAACATGGTGGCTGCAACCATGCACTTGGAGCCTTTCCTTTTTTTTACCTGGGTTTCTGGATCCTGCATTGACCTCCTCTAGCTGACCTGCTAGCTGAATTTCTGGGACTGCTCCTGCCTCTGTACTGCCATGGTTCAACTTGCCAACTCCAGCTCTCCATTGAAAGATGATTCTAACTCACACTCCTTAGCTGGCAGGGTACATGTACTATATGAGTCAGCTGGGTAGGAGGAAAACCATGGAGGCTTCTAATCATATAGCTAGCCTCTCATATACCCAACATTTGTTTCCTTTCCATGTTATATATATATTTTGGCAACATTATTTGTAAACTGCCAGCTTCATTGCCTGGCCTCGTATTATGATGCTATCTTCATGTGCTTTTGTAAAAATGTAAAGATGTCCAGAAGAAAAATGATGTTAAAAATGATGTGGGCACATAGGAACCAGATTGACAAAACATAATAAATCATTTCTGGGAAGAAGAGCTGGACTGCATGTGTAATGAAATGCTTTAGCATTACATCATTTCTATCATATCTTCCAATGTCTTGTATTTTAGTGCAAATTCTGTAGCACATTAGTAGATAAAACAAAAGCAGCAGATGTACAATAATACATTCATTTAAGAATTGCTTTTTAAAAAAAATAGATATATANTATATATATCATCATAAATTTGAAAAAAAAATTTTTTTGTTAGAACTATGTATCTCTGTCTTGAGATGAAACAATTCTGGGATAAATTGTTGTATATAGAAGTCTAAAAGAAACACAACTTTTATTAGGTTTTACAGTTTCTCACCATAAATTTTAATTAGGCCCAGGATGGGAGAGTCTCCACCTTCCTGAAATCCCATCGATTGTAAAATTGTACTGTATTATTAATCTTTGGGAACTTTTTCAAAAGTAGACAATACAGATTCACTATTTGTCATACAAGACACTTTGAGTTTTGCTTGTTAATGGTACATCTGATAATTTGCAAAGTTTCTAAGATGTCAGTATTAAGAAAAGACAGAATATATTAAAAGCCAAGAAATGGTTCTTACATACTCTCATTCATGGAGTTAAAGTATAATCAGAATGGGAAGAATTATGAAATGGTAGCAATTTGAAACATGGATTATAGTTGAAAATATTTTGGTATTTTTTGGGGGGAAGTCCCATTGGTTTTCCATCCCATTTATTGTCATAGCATTCTCTTTTTTTCATTTGGTAATTACACACACACACACACACACACACTATATTATAATGTAATGTAATGTAATGTAATGTAATGTAATGTAATGTAATGTAATGTAATGTAATGTAATGTAATGTAATGT
>QLTV01004248.1:1494255-1507896 GCA_003457575.1 Thermophis baileyi | reverse complement strand
TACAATACAATACAATACAATACAATACAATACAATACAATACAATACAATACAATACAATACAATACAATACAATACAATACAATACAATACAATACAATACAATACAATATATAATTTGTCCATGATGCTCTCTGAGGTTGGTGGTTTTCTTGCAAATGTTTCCTTACCAAACTAGGCAACATCATCAGTGCTAGAAGGGGGAGGGGTTTACTTATTTTTATATACTAGTGGCAGTAGTGGGTTCTAAAACCTTTTACTACCGGTTCAAGCATCCCCGGCGGGTGGGCGGAGCCTCCCACCGCCGTCACTACCGGTTCTAAGAACCGGTCCGAACCAGGAGCAACCCACCACTGACTAGTGGCTTACCCTGTCAGTGTTGATGGGAGGTTCTTGGTGGTTTTTTGAGTCAGTTCAACCTTGAGCTACAAATATTCATGTATATGTATATGTGTATACACATATATGTGTATACACATATACACCCAGATACCCATACAGTATATACACACATATGTCAACTTGCAAAGATTTCAAGTTGCCATGAAAAGTGTGTGTGTGTGGGGGGAAGCTGGAGGAAGGCTGTTTCCCTAACTGAAAATGCATTCCACAAATGTTTCTTTTACTGATTGTGTCCTAGGCTACCGGAGTCAGAAGGAGGGGTGTGTGGGTCACAACCCGCCAACGTGATTAATTGGACAATGTGATTTATGACATGGCCAATGAGAAGGGGGGAAACAGGGTCAAGATGACGTGCAGCCGGGTCAAATTCAGTTCTGGCTGCACCGGAGTATTGCCGAGATGTTGCTTTTAATAAATCTTTGTATATCTTTTGGACTTTGGCTCACGGCTCCTGAATTAATTAGGGCATCTTTCAGAAACTTCGCAACATATATATATATATATACACACACACACACATTTAAATTTTCAGGCATCTATACTTAGGACATTGTTGTTTTCTATAAGAAATGCTTGGGATTTTCAAGCTTTGTACTGTTTCCTGAAGTCAGATGACCTGCCACATTTTACACCCATCTACATACTCTCATATCTACGTGATTGTTTGTAACCTTCAATCGGACAAAACAGTGTATTATAAGGCAACTATTTTTGAATCAAAATACCTTAAATGGACTAACTTACAGAATTGTCTAAAATCCAGGACCTGTGAGACTGAAAGTTGGCAAATCTGGGTACACTGCATTGCCACTATCAGTTGTGATCTTTTGATTGTCATTTCCAATGCTCTCTGCCAGCTTTCTGCAAGGAAAGTCAATGGGAAAACTGGCAGGAAGTTGGAAGTTGCTCCCGCTCCTACTGCTTTTTGCTTGCCTGTGGTCATTCTGTTTTTCTGTTTAGATAAGGAAATATCCCTGAAACAATGACACAATAGGTTACGGGTTGTCTGGTATTTTATAAGCATTAGGCAGGAGTTAAACCAACTCCGTTGCTGTATGTTTCTGATTAGAGAGTTTTCACAGCTTGTAACATGAATTTGATTACTAGCAGTGAGATCATGATTCTAGCTCAAGCCTTGATATTGGACTTGTCAGAGCACCATGTCAACATACAAGTTAACCTAACCCTAACCCTCTGTAGATTCCTGGTATTACCAATTTGAAAATATGGTGTTGAAGTTGTACCACCATTTTTGGGGAGGATTTGTGTATCTGTGTGTGAGTGTGGGTGTGTATCTTGTGGGAAGCCCCCCACCGAAGAATGAAATATTTTGAGGAATATTAAAAAAAGGCAGGATAAAATATTTCCCCTAAAAGAGAAATAAAAATCTTAAGGGAGACAGAAACTCAAAGCCCCAGCTCCCTGCCCCCAAGCAGATACTGAGCTGGGGCAGCTTTTAGAAATGCAGATTTGGTAATCCATTACTCCCTGCAGCAAATTCTGAACAAAGGCAGATTAGCCCTCAACCAAGAGCCAAAACAAGGCAAAGCCATTAATTATTGCATCACCCTCAGAAACTTCAACCAAACTTAGCTCAGACAACCTATAGAGCCAGCTATGACCCCTACATAACCCCTACAACAGCCAATAGAATACATGTTCTTGCACAGGAACAGGAAGCTCAAATGCAAAGCTCAGAGAAGGTATAAAAACCCCCCACATGGAGATTGCTCTGTTCGGTGAGCCAGGCTGGGTTGCAAGAACTGAGGCGAGACAGCGTTAAGAGGCTAACACTTAACGTTTATTAACAATCAGCTAACAGGAACAGCGCTAACATGTCAGACTGAACTAGCCGTTTGACAGCTCCCTTTTATAGTCGGCTGTCAAACGGGGCAACCAATCACATGTTCGGCTGCATTGTAATTTTGAAAGGTTGCTGAACAAACGGTTGTAAGTCAAGGATTACTTTTACTATGAAAGAACTCATTGTAACAAAATTCCAGAAGCATGTGGTACAGTTGTTTATTAATTCATTGTAGAACAGAAGACATCATACATAGAGCTGATACATTCCTAACCAAAGAAAGAAAGAAAGAGCTATTGTAGAGATGGATAACGATTTGTTTTATGCATGCTGCCTTAATCATTAAAGAAAGTATAGGCAGTTTACATAATGGAGTTAGGCAACAAGGAAAACCAGGAAAAAATTAAAAAGCAAAATCAACTATAGAATTGCATTGAGGAAGACAAGCAGAAATATGGTTCCAGCAGTCAAAAACACCATTGGGAAGTGGGTCACTCCATCCAACTTAAGGGCTTTTACAGCTTTATGAAAACCCATCTGCTAATTTGGAGCAGCATCTGATTCTGTTTTCCTTGACCTGTTGAGACAAAACATAATTGATGTGAAGATTATTTGGCTGTTTGTCTTGATACGATTCCACATGTTGCTGCCTACAAAAACAATGCCATTATCAGACAAAACGGACATTTGGAAAGACATTGGATGGCAATACAGACTGTATAATCAAATATATGGGGTTATAAAAGTCAATGGCCACAATGATGTGATCCAAGCCCTGCAGGTTAAAAAAAGGCTTAGGTTCAATCATTTAGTTCTAGCTGCAGTCTTAACTTTTTTGTCTTCCTCACTATCACATCCTTGTCCTATCCTGTTCTTGTACTGGTATGATAACAGTAGAAAGATACATCCTGGTTGGGAAGGAAATACAGACAGTCAACATATTCCATTCCTCTCGCCCTCCCAATCTCTCCCAAACCAGTTTCAAGCTGGCCTTTGATCATTTTCTCCTCTCCTGGCCTCAAACCCTGAAATCAGGGCAGAGGCATCATGAGTCACCCAGCTGTCTCTCCAAAGGATCAAACAAGGATTGCCCTCTGACCTTCACCACTCTTACAGTAACAAAAATCCTCTTGTCCCAACTCCATAGGAAAAAGAAAAAAAGAAAGTTTGCTTAGACCTCCTCCATCCATGTTTGCAGGAACCTGATGTACCTTTTCAACAATTTGCAAAGGAAGAAACAGGAGGAGGGCAAGAAGAGGAAGAAGAGGGGAGGCTTCACACATGGAAGCCACATTGCTATGAAATGCCCGTTTCCCTGCATCTATTAAAAAGTCTCTGGAGTTATCCTGTTGGATGAGTAACATGGCAGGCTATTGTATAAAGTGTGTGGATGGGCAAGTATAGTGCTGGGGGAGGTATAGCTTGCTTAAGGCCAAAACCTGAGTAATGAGGTGAAGTTAGAATTCAGGGCAGGCTACTGATGTTTTAAGCAGAGAAAATCAAGCCAGTGAGGTTGGAGCATACTTGTTTGCATTCATCCAAGGGCATCTCAGGGGAGAGGGAGGTGTAACAAAGCTTTAGGTAGCATCTATGTGAAGTCCTGCACCTTGCCACCTTACTATGGACAAGAACACCCTTGCTAGCATCTATACAGCGGAAGGCCTGGTGAAACAGGGAAAAAGCAAATAGAAAATCAGACCATTCACAATCCCACAATTTGCCAAAAAAAAAACAAAAACAAAAAAAAAACAAAAAAAACCACCACCCTCCAGCTTTGATGGTTTCAACTAAACTGGCAGAGTCAGAAAAATGCTGTCTCCTAAGGAGTCATCCTTATGATTCATAAGGATCCCTTCTGTCAGGCTTGAAAGACCAGGACCACATGCAAAGTTCCAGTTAAATTGATTTATTACTACTCATGACTATGCACAGGAATGTACTCAACTAAGGGTTAGCACTATTTTGGTGCTAGATAAGGGTCAATGTAGTTCAGAGGGGTTAGACTTAGTCTGTTTGTGGCTGTGTTTTGTCTAGGCTGATTCCTCTTCAGGTTCTGCCACACTCCCTATACCTCCTCATTTTCCTCCCAAACAACCATCCTGTGAGGAAGCTGAAGAAGATGGTAACTGTTCCAAAGTCTTCCAGTGAAGTTATATACAGTAGATAGTCATGAAGTTGAATCTAGTCTCCTTACTCCAATTCCAACACTTAAACTATTACACTACATGGTTGCATTATAAGTAATTGTAGTATGGGTTGAGGCAATGACCATCTAAATGCTAAGTTTTTTGGAATAGCAATAGCAATAGCACTTAGACTTATATACCGCTTTACAGTGCTTTACAGCACTCTCTAAGCGGTTCACAGAGTCAGCATATTGCCCCCAACAATCTGGGTCCTCATTTTACCCACCTCAGTAGGATGGAAGGCTGAGTCAACCTTGAGCCGGTGAGATTTGAACCGCTGAACTGCTGAACAGTCAGCTGAAGTAGCCTGCAGTACTGCACTCTAACCACTGCGCCACCTCGGCTCTGGAAATGTTGGGTTTTGTATAAAATCCATTCACTAGTGTTTCTCAACCTCAGAACTTTAAGATACGTAGACTTCAACTTCCAGAATTTCCCATCCTGGCTGGAGAATTCTGAGAGTTGACGTCTACACTCCTTAAAGTTCCTGAGGTTGAAAACCGCAGACTAAACCAATGTGGAATCCAGATTAGGGTTAGATTAGGAATGGAGATTCCCCAGGTTCGAATCCCCACTTAGCCTTGGCTTGGCTTTGCTCCAGTGTTTAGAGTTTAAATTCTGGGTTTAGAATGCTTCTGGAACCCCTGTCATATTTTTTGACTGTTATTGTTGTTGTCTTGTCTGGGCAATTATGTTTTGAACTGTGTTTTAATTGTGCACTTGATATTTTGTAAGATGTCAAGAATCTTTTTGGACCTCAGGAGCTTTAATGTCTAATAAATAATATAATAATATAAAATCCCCCCCCCCAATCTATTGGCCTACTTGTAAGGGATGTTCTGAGGATAAAGTTATAAAGGTGGACATGTTATGTGCTCCTTAAAAATCAATTTCTGTAAAAAAAAAAAGGTAAATAATGACAGGAATGTTCTATTACATGTAATAAATATATAAAATAATAAAATCCAGCTGGGTGAAATCTCACTGATACCAAGAGTAGAGTTAAGCTTATGTGTAACTGTCCTTGAAATTAACAACATTTAATTATGTCTGGATTGCAGTTAAAGTCCCTATTCTTCATCTTACAGAGTTTATGTAAACTATCAGTCATTCTTTGCTGCACATAAATTATCTGATAAGAGGCTTCTTGGATACTCACATATAGCATTTATTTACCAAGGATTTCTGAGGTCTTAGGCTTCCACAGAGGGATTACTGATGTTAATGTTCTGATGTATGCAGATCATTCATCCTGAAGGATTTATGACAGTGATAGTCAATAATGAGGCAAGAGTATATAGCAGATAAAAATATAATTTCTGTGCCTAAAAATAGGTCCTTTTAAAAAGTACTCCCTTCTACTCAGGAAGCAGCCTTGGTTTCCAAAGTGAAATCATAGATTGTTTGACTTCTCTTTTGTTAAATAAATATCACACAGATAAGGTTTCTACCAGAAATTTCCTATGTTTGCACAGTAATATGAATTTTGATGGGACATAATCAACCTTTGCTTATCACAGGCGATTGTAAACGTTTTACCAGCTTCCACCAGCTGGTACAGAATGTTAATTTTTTCTTTTGGTTCTCAAGGCAAGAATGGCAAAGTAACCCACTTAGATTGTTGAAACGAGATGATGGAAACTACCAGGGAGCTTATAAAGTCACTGAAGCTTTATCAAAATTAATTCCATTGTATATATTAATTTACCAATTCATATACAAGTCTGTACTTGTGCTTTACTTTCATTTCAAACTTTGGAAGAAAGAAAATGAATACATATATACATACGTATAACAGGTATATGAACTTTGGGAGTTTCCCATATAATTATTGAATGCTTCTTGTATATAATCCATATGTTTGCCTCACTGTCTGCCCATCTGTTTTATAGATGTTGCATTTTCCTCAAACTAACTGGCAAAAATGTTTTCTTACTGCAAAATGTATTTTTTATGTTACAAAAAATATTGTGGAGATGTGATTAATGAAATAGGTCCCTACTTGGCAATGTCCGTCATATCACTTAAAGAGATGAAGTGCAGTTCTTCCCTTTCTCCACCTCTTTCACTTTTTACATTTAAAATATTTATTATTCAGTTTTGGAGGACTTTGGAGGTCTCTTTTATATTAAGCTCTAGCATATGTTTATCCCACATTAATGTCAGCTTTTCAAGGTAAACTAGGCTGGAGACCAAAGTCATGTACTGTAGGTCAATACCACTTTATTGTAGTAAAGCTGTAACAACAGAATCTTGCAAATTTAAATGTGCTTCTTCTTTCTTTCCTTTAATTTCAAGAGAATTTATGAATTTAGGACCTGTCTAAGTTGTTTATTCATGCTACATTTTTGTTCCACACTCAAACCTCTTTTATCATTGCCTTGCTGGTGATTATGATTCCTGTTCCTCAAGGCCTTTCCCTTTTCCCTCTACAACTGCCAAAAAAGAAGCAGATGCTATCAAGCTATAGATATGTTTGAAATTTATTGTTTGTAACTGAGATGCATAGATTTCATAATCCTGTTTCATATTTCTGAAAATTCCAGGATTAACTATTCCATGTTCTTTATGTCTTGGTTTTCCAACATCCAACATTTACAAATCATGTTTTAAATTGAATTATTATTAAAGAACCTGAAGAGCTGAAGAGCTGATGCATCTCTAGTTTTAAAACTTTGCTTCTTTACATTTGCTGTCTGCTGTCTTCTATTGTATTTCACAGTCTATATATTTTATTGGCAGGACATCTTGCTGTTGTTGTGTAGGATCATACATTTTCAGTAAATGATTCTCTATTATTTGATTTTTTCTTCCCAGTCTTCCATATACTACAGCAAACTAATATATCCTGTAAGTAATATTTCCATAGATTTGAGGGATATATGTTATTTGCCATTCACCACTTGCAAGTGATTTAAAAATATACTGCAGGTTACTCTGGTCCAGCAAATGTTAAATAAGTTGGAGAGAATGGATTGTATTTTTCAAACATGCCACAAAGGTGCCATTAAACAAATGTGGACTATAATTGACTGTAATCTATAACAAATGCTGAAGTGATAAACTGCACAGTTACCTCAACTTGCCTGTATGCCAAAATTCATTTGGCAGCCATTTTGACTTTTAAGACTGCCAAAGCAGCATTGCTAAAATGATTATTTAAATAATGCTGTGATACAAAGTCTGCTGGAAAAAAAACATGGTGTGGAAATGACTTCACAGTTAATTACAAATGGGACTAATATCTGTGGTCACTCTGTGGCATAACTGTCAGTTTCACTGGCAAGACCTGAGCGACATTGCCTGGGCACTTCATTTAGTATGGTTCTAGACTATCTGACGCACGATTTGGTGCAGCTAGATAAGAATCCTGATTGCATATTAAAAGGAAGTTATTGTAACAGTTGATTGTCCTTTGTCACCAGGAAGATGCAATTCTTTTTTTAAACATGCTGTCCCCATACACAGAGCCAGCTTTCGGCTGAGTAGGCACTGACCGAGGGTGCAAAAGTTTAGGGGGTGCTGATCCCCCTTCTTTTGAATCATTCTAAGAAATGCAAATGTCTGTTTGGAGGAGGTGGCACCATCAGTCACTGTGACTTGATTATGTGCCAGCTAGTCATTTTTGACTCCTTAGCAACCACATAAAGTTTTTCCATGACAATCTGCTCCCATCCTGTTCTTTCAAGTGTTCCAATGGCGTACTCATTGCAACTGTAATTGAGTCCATCCACCTTTCTGCTGGTCACCCTCCTCTTCTCTTTCCTTCCAACTTTCCCAGCATCAGAATAGTTTTAAGAGAGTTAGGTCTTTGCATAATTGTCCAAAGTAGGATAATTTGAATCTAGTCATCTGTGCCTGTGGTGAGAACTCTGAGTTGATTTGTTCAATGATCTATCGGTTTGATTTGCTCAACCTCTCAACATGTGATGATACTGACAAGCATGTGTGTGTGTGGCATGCTGTAATCTAACCCTTTCCAGCCTTTTCATGACTTTCTAGGTTAGAGTTGTGGACAGGTTTGTTTTTATATCAGCAAAGGTTTGTAACTCGAAAGTTCATAAATAGAGGACTGTCTGTAGCAAGTTCTGGCTGAGAGAAAGAATGAACTCTTTTGTGGGAGAAACTCAATGTTTGCTAGCCAAGAAAATCAAACCACCATCAAGCTTTCATTAGAAATATACTGGAGGGTTGTGTACTTGAATGCCTGGAAATTATTCTTCACAAATTAAAACAAAATGATTTAAAATAAATTAAAATAATTTAATTACTGTAATTGAAACACTGAAAAATGTTAGTGATTATATTTTCTACTCTGTTTAGTTCTGGTGGGGTGGAATTGAGAAATGAGCCTATCAGCAGAATGCAAAACTAAATACTAAGTTTACAGCTTTTTCCCATTATTATAGGACAGGTGCAGAGTCAAAGACACTACCCAGTATTAAGAATGTAGGTGTATTCACAAAGCCCTCCACAACGTTCAATGGAGCCTGGCCTGAACAGTCACCCTGCAGCTGCAGCACTGTGTTAAGTATTATATAGAAGACACTGTCTTACTTATTCTTCCTTGGTTAACCTGTGAACTTGGCAGGGTCACCAGGCTAATTGTGTAAGATGAAGCAGGGCAGTGGCATTGACAAAAAGGTTTATTGTAGTGCTGTAGTAAATGGATAATAGGGGGCATCTGATGACAAGCTTTCAAAACCGTTTTCAATACTCACATTTGTGTGTAAATCTGCGGAGGATGGAAAGGAAGGAGAACAAATAGGATGGATTGGGGAGAAGGATTCATGGGGCAAATAATAAAAGTGGATTGTTGCCTGTTAAAGCCAGGGAGTGGCAGATTGGGGGGTGGGGGAAAACTGTGCTCATTCTTCTACAGTCTAAGCTTACACTTTCCTTTATTTTCAAAGAACAAATCTTGGAGGCGCTGGGAATAGAGGGCTTAATGGTGACCTCAACATCCCTGCTGTTAATTTTGATCACGATGGGGATTTATTCCGCAGAAATCAATAGAAAGCAGTGCATCAGTCATTCTGACAGAACTGCTTTAAAGTCAACATTAGGAACAAAGTAATTAATTACTAAAAAGAAGCTTTTCCTTTTTGGCATGCTAGGGAGACCCATGCAACTTACTTTGTTGCAAAGTATATCTCAATGTCAATTGAGCTTTTTATTCATTTTTCAGTTTATGGGCAGTAGGCCAAGAATTCATTCTTACCCAAGATCCAGCTGTGGGTCTCACAACTGCTGTCGTTTTACCACTTAAATTGTTTGGAGTCTATTTTATTTGTGAAAAGCAAATAAAATAGACCCCTAAATTTTGTGAAAATTCTAATCAATTAAAATGGAAGAGTATTTAATAGTAAGTGCTGAAAATGTGAAAAAAAAATGTCTTCCATGCCTATCTCCCCATCCTCCCGAGAATGGGCCCTGTAAGATGAGAAGGAAAAGGGAAGGAAGGAATATTTTGAAGATTCAGAGTTTGCCTATAACTGGAGGGAGGGAGAAGAAAAAAAAACCCCCCATGAAGGATGGGTGGCATCAGATATTGGAGTATAGTACTAGGGAAAGGCAGGAAGATTTTACGCCCCCCTCCCGAAATATATTCTGCTTCAGATGCCAAAATAGTTTAATTGACCATGCATGTTCTGTACCTTTGTTTGGAGGTAGGGCCATGCGCACCTGCAGGAGAATGCAGGGGGGCAAATTATAACACACCTGATGATATGATCATGCAAATGCTACATTTGCATTCTTGCCTCAGTACCTATTGCCATATTGACAACACCACTGGTCAGGGCTAGGAAAAAATTGTCACTGTACTTTAAGAATGTCATGAGTTCATTTGGATGAATGTGTTTTATGAATATATTCCAATTGAATGCTCTACGAATGTAAATACATTATATAGGCTTACGGCACCTCCATACCAATGCTTTGTACTACTTTGGGATTGATTGCTTTGATTGATTGATTACAGTTTGATCTCATGACATCTGTTTTTGCTATCTGAATCAATTTATTTCTGAATGCTCCAGTTTATTGGAAACAGAAACAAAGCTGGTATTTTTCTTTGAATTATTACAGCTCTGTGGAGTTTACAATGTTATATTTCATATTGGTGGGAAATCTAGCCATGCCCTGCTTCCTGGGCTCAATCCAGCCACTATTTCAAATACATTTTATTTACAATATTTCTTTCTCATCCACATCTCATGACTCTGAGCTAGTGCTCTTATCTATCCCAGAAATTCAATATTATGTTCATGGACATTATGTCTTCCTGTACACTGGATAAAAACTGATTTTCCTCTCCCCAATTAAACTACTATAATAATACACAACTATGGAGTTACTGTGAAAATGACCTGACAGCCTAGATTTACAACTGGCTGATTTCAGCAGTTGGCTTCAGTCCATGTCCTTCAAAACTATGATCACTATAGTCTGTAGATCACATGGCTTATCATACATCCTATGGTGAAATTTAAAAAGTGCGTCTTCTTCAATTTTAGATGATTGCTAACCTATATTCTTGAAAATAAAGATTTGTAAGAAAAATATTGCAATTTAAATACCAGTCTTTCTGATGTTGTAAAAAGTAGGCTTAAGATTTATTTAGCTTTTTTGTAGTAATTTTTGTCACAGATGCCAAGAAAGTTTGTTCTCCTTTCCAGTTGTCCATGTTGTTTGTCACTTCAGATTTCTGGTAACCCTGTGGAAGGATGGGGCAGTTTTGTCACCCCAGTTCCATTTAGGAAATAGGACACTAAATAAATGGTGGTCTTAGCATTACTCTGTTGGTTATCTGAAAGAAAAATGGATAGTTCGTGGTGTTTTTTCCACATGTTCTACTTTTCAAGGACAGCAAAAGGGAGGGCAATCACAAACTGTGTTTTAGGAAGTTTGGGGCACTGGAAATGCTGGTGGCATGGAAATGCCCTCAATTAAATTATCTATTGACAATATTGGATGCTGACTTTTGTTACATTCATGAACAAGCTATCATCGTGGCTGCAGTAAGCTTGCTTGAATATTTTTTTTTGAAGGATATATTTATGTTAATTTAGACTTAATTGCCCTGGTATTATCAAAATGTGTACATTATTAAAGCACAACACATCTGGAAGTGCCAAGTTGTGGAAGGTTCCTTTAGTGCATTAGTGTAAAAAATTTTTTTCACAGGATCTTACCTTGTTATAACAGCTGCTTGGGAAAAAAGTGAAACCCAAAGAAACAAAGCAAGGAACAGTCAGTAGGCTGGAAGAAGAAAGGTGCTCCTGTTTGCCAGACATTCCTTTTCATTTTTACTGTGTCATCTTGCTGACCCAGAGTCCCCCCACCCATTACTTTTACATCCCAACAACAGTATATATACTACTTACAACAGTTCATTTAGTGACCGTTCAAAGTTACAACGGCACTGCAAAAAGTGACTTAGGACTGTTCTTCACTGTTACAACCTTTGCAGCATCCCCATGATCATGTGATCAAAATTCAGATGCTTAGCAACTGGCTCATATTTATGACCGTTGCTGTGACCCAAGGTTATGTGATCACCTTTTGTGACCTTCTGACAAGCAAAGTCAATTGGGAAGCCAGATTCACTTAACAACCAGGTTACTAACTTATTAACTGCAGTGATTCACTTAATTACTGTGACAAGAAACTCACTTAACAAATGTCTCACTTAACCACAGAAAGTTTGTCGTAAGTTAAGGACTACCTGTATTGATTACTGATTTAGAAACTCTTGTCTATCCTATGTTACTGTTGGCTTAAATACTTTCTCACTGACCTGGTGATGAATGAAATTGTGATGTACGTGGATCACTTGAAAAGCTGAATGGAGCAATAATGCTTGCTGTTTTTGTTAGAATTGCTGAACTTGTCTATTCTTCTAATTTATTTCCTTGGCTTCTATTAGAAAAAGCTCTCTCTTAAAGTTTCAGGCCTGGATTGCTCTCCTCCATACCCACAAACCAAAGGAGTTGGTTTTGAATTATAGGAAACGACAGGTTAGCCCAAGAAGCCTATTGTCATAATAAAGTGATTTTAATGTCATTACAGTCCTTTCATTCTCTGCATGAATATTTTCATTAAAATTATTTTTCTTTAACTTTAAATAGGTTTTGATTTCTTAAAAACAACTTAGTAATATGAGGAGAGAGAGACAGAGAGAGATAGAGAGAGTGAGAGAGAATAGCAAAGAATAGCAAAAAAGTCAGAAGGGAAAGAAAAGTTTCAGTTTGGGCAATAAACAATATTTTCTGTATGCTTTTTTCTTTTCTGCATTTGCTGGAAACAACCAGAACCTAAGAAACAAGGTTCCCCCCACTTTCTTATTCCATTTACTTGCTCTTGACAGAATGCAATATTTTTTATACCTAGTTGATAATGCTGTTCTTGAAAGGATTTCACAAATTGTATATGTATTTACAATTATATTCATGGTCTTTATTGTATTTGTAGTATGCTTGGATGTCTTATTACTATTTCAGAAGGAATTTTTATATGTAAGAAAATAGTCATTTTTTAAAAATGAAAAACTTCAAATGTATTGTTGAGTAGTGTCCAGATGAAGATAAATCATTGTTCATATGGAATTGAGAAATCGTAAACCAATTAATAAGATTATTGCATTATCTCTATGATTTGTTATTGTGAACTTTATATTCATTAAATGAATCAATTAGCTGTTTAACACAGAGAAAATTATAACCTGGACAAAAGTTCGATCCATATAAAGGAGGAGACTGGAAAGAAAGGAAGGAAAGGAGGAAACAAACAAAGAAAGAAAAAGCCTTGGACAAGAAATTTAGGTTTTATTATTTGAAACAGAAAGGGTTCAAATGCTAGAATTTAAAATAATTGAAAATTGCATTATTGACAATGAATCAAATAGGAGTGCTCTGGAAAATAATTTTAAAATATTCAAATTGGAGCTAAAATCGCCAGATTCCATAATGACTACAAATTCTTAGAGTTGCTACTCTGGTGCATCTGGTGCATATTCATATATATAAGCGCTCTCTCTCTCTCTCTCTCTCTCTCTCTCTCTCTCTCTCTCTCTCTCTCTCTCGTGAAATGGGCATGGCTTGGTGGGCGTGGTGTGGCTTGGTGGGCGTGCCTTGGTGGGCGTGGCAGGGGAAGGATACTGCAAAATCCCCACTCCAGGGGAAGGATACTGCAAAATCCCCATTCCCTCCCCATTGCAGGGGAAGTATACTGCAAAATCCCCATTCC
>QLTV01004248.1:1475368-1492868 GCA_003457575.1 Thermophis baileyi | reverse complement strand
GTAAACTTATGCAGTCTTGGTACACAACACCCCTCCCCTCTTGGTTTGATCCAACCATTAACATACATAGTCACGTAAGTAGGAGGGGCATTCGGGGAGCTGGCGGCGAGCAGAGAGGATGGGTTTTGTTCCCTCTCTAGCGCCGCCTGTGGAAGCTCCGAGAAGCTTTTGGGCATGGCCTTGGGATTACCCGGAACCGGTTCGTGATTGGGACAGCGCTGGATCTCCGGTTCCCCAGGTAAGTACTCCGCCTCTCTTGGGTCGTCTTCAGCTGTGGGGGAATAGGAATGGTTGTGATTTTTATTATTTTCGCGATAGTCTGCATTGGGAAGTTGGCGGCTGCGCAGTTGGTCTATGTGGCGCCGCCATTTTCTTCCATCCGGAACTGCGACTATGTAAGACCTGGGACCCGAGATTCCTGTTATTTCCCCCGGCACCCATTGTGCACCTTCCGCAAAGTTCTTTGCGAAGACTAGGTCCCCGATTTTGAAGGACCTAGTGTGTTTGCTATCGGCTAGCTCTGGTTCATGCTGAGAGTAGCTCAGGTGCAACCTATCTAATTTTGACCGAAGCCACCGGCCCATTAACAGCTCGGCCAGGCTTCTCCCTGTGGCCACACTCGGGGTTATATGCTGGGCTAGCAAGAAGGTGTCCACCCAGGCTTGCCAGTCCCCTGGGCCAAGCCAGCCTAGCCCCTCTTTGGCCGCTCGCACCATGCGTTCCACCTGGCCATTACTCGATGGATGGAACGGGGCGACAAGTGCGTGTCGGACCCCAAGTTCTGCCAGGAAGCCCTCAAATTGTGTGGCTGTGAATTGTGGCCCGTTATCGGAGACCAACACATCGGGTAGGCCGTGTGTTGCGAATAGTCTCCTGAGCGCCCTGATTGTGGCTTCTGCTGTGGTGGACACCATAAGAACAATTTCCAGCCACTTCAAATAAGCATTGATGACAACCAGGAAGGTTTGCCCGTGGAATGGGCCTGCGTAGTCAATGTGAACCCGGGACCAGGGGGCTCGGGGTTTGTCCCATTCCTGCACGGGGCTTTTGGTGGGGCGGCCCTTGACTCTTGGCAGGGAGTGCAACCCGCTACCCATTTCTCAATCTGCTTGTCCATTTTTGGCCACCAAACATAGCTCCGGGCCAGAGCTTTCATTCTAACCACCCCTGGGTGCCCTTCATGTAAGGCCCTTAGAATTGCCTCTCGAAGCGACAGAGGTGCCAGGACTCTATCCCCCCATAACAAAAAACCCCCTTGCGCCGAGATTTCATGCTGCCAGCTGACATAGGGTCTGAACTCTGGGCTAACCAGCCCTTGCGGCCACCCCCTCCACACCCAGTTCAGAAGCTTGCAGAAAACCACATCCTTGGCAGAGTGGGCAGCCACCTCAGCCGAGGTGACAAGGCCCGAGTCCAGGCAGTCAATAAGAAGGACTGGGACGCCCAGAGTGGGGTCGTCCACGAGGTCTGGCAAGGGGCAACGGCTGAGGGCATCAGCATGTCCAAGAGTCCGCCCCGACCGATGGGTTAGGTGGTAGGAGTATGCCGAAAGAAAAATAGTCCATCTGGTGAGGCGCGGTGACAGGTAGGCAGGCGTGGGGCGATCCCCTGCAATCAGCCCTAACAAGGGCTTGTGGTCGGTGACCAGCTCAAAGTCTCGACCGAATAGATACTTGTGGAAACGTTTTACGCCAGCGACCGCAGCCAAAGCCTTGCGGTCCAACTGGCTGTAGTTGCGTTCGGCACTGGAGAGCGTCCGCGAAAAATACGCGACCGGAGCCTCCCTCCCATCGGGCAGATGGTGGCTGAGCACAGCCCCGACCCCGAAAGGAGAGGCGTCGCATACAAGCACAACTGGCAGAGTCTCATTGAACTGGATGAGGAAGCTGTCTTCAGACAGGAGGCGCTTGACAGCCGCAAAAGTGGTGGACTCCTTATGCCCCCACACCCAGGTAGCTTTCTTGGCTAGCAGCCTGTGCAAGGGCTCAGCCACTGTTGCTTTGTCCTTGAGAAACATGCTGTAAAAGTTAAGTAGGCCCAAGAAAGCCTGTAGTTCGGTCTTGTTGGTTGGCGTGGGGGCCTCTCGGATAGCCCTCACTTTGCTGGTAGTGGGGTGGATTCCCCGATCGTTTATGCGGTATCCCAGGAATTCAACCTCCGGGACCCCAATTTGGCATTTGCTGCCCTTTACTTTGAGGCCAGCAGCTCTGAACCTGCTCAGGACTTCTCGCAGCCTGGACACCAGCTGCTGTTTGTTGGCGGCCGTGACTAACACGTCGTCAAAATAGGGTACTACCCCAGGGATTTTAAGTAAAAGGTGCTCCATAATGCCCTGAAAAATCCCTGGGGCTACACTGACTCCGAATTGAAGGCGATGACATTTGAATGCCTTGCGGTGTGTGATGATGGTTTGCGCCTCTGCCATAGCGCCATCTACCGGCAGTTGCTGGTACGCCTTCGCGAGGTCCAGCTTGGCAAAAATGGCGCTCGGGCCCAAAGTGTGCAGTAGGTGCTGGACTACAGGCACGGGGTAGGCATTCTGCTGCAATGCCTTGTTTATAGTGCATTTATAATCCGCGCAGATGTGGATGGACCCGTCGCTCTTGATAGGGGTGATGATCGGGGTCTCCCAATGGGCGTGATCAATGGGCTCGAGAACCCCTTGGCTGATCAATTTGTCAAGCTCCCTGTCTATCTTAGGCTTCAGGGCGAAGGGAACCCTGCACGGCTTTAGTCTGATGGGGGCAACCTGGAGGTCTAGGTTGAATGATATAGGTGTGCCCACATACTTGCCCACGGGGTCTCCCAACGGGCGTGATCAACGGGCTCGAGAACCCCTTGGCTGATTAATTTGTCAAACTCCCTGCCTATCTTAGGCTTTAGGGCGAATGGAACCCTGCGCGGCTTAAGCCTGATGGGGGCAACATGGGGGTCTAGATTGAATGCAATAGGTGTGCCCACATACTTGCCCAGCTGAGTGTCAAAAACGTCCTTGAACTCGCGGAGCAGGTCGTCCTGCACAGCTGCCGGACACCATGCTGATACCGGTCACCCCGAGTCCCAAGGCGTCGAACCAGTCCAGGCCGAGTAGTGTGGGCAGGTCCCCTCGAACCACCGTGATGGGCAGGTTGCCGCTGAACTTGCCGAATTGCACCTGGAAGCTTTGCCAGCCGAGCACTGGGATTCTGTTGCCCTGGTAGTCGTTAAGGCTCAATGGCTGGTTCTTCAGGTGTTGGTGACAGAGCGCCGGAATGGCCCTTTTGATGACAGCCCAAGAGATGATTGATATGGAGGATCCCGTATCAATCTCCATATCACAGGGGCACCCTTCGATCCTTACGGTGACGTGGATCTTCTTGTGAAGGGGGGTGCTCGCCTGCCCGACCCAGGTTTGGTTAGCCTCAGGGTGGCGGTTCCCTTCTGGCCGGTGTTTAGGCTGCCATGGCGACTTGGATGCTTGCCGTGTGTTGGCCTTCTTGTATTCGGTAGGGGCCTGTCCTCCCGATGGTTGGCTGGCCCAGCAGACCCTGGCGAGGTGCCCGGTTCGGCTGCAGCGGCGGCAGACAGCGTCCCTGTATTTACAGGAGGCTCGCTGGTGTTGCCCACCACAACTGGAGCATGGGTGGTATTTGGGTTGCTCCGTGCTGCGGCGTCGCTCTGTCTGGAAAACCTCCTCTTCTTCACTCTCCTCGGACGGTTCATCAAGGCATATGCTTTCGTGCACCGGAGCGGACGGTTTCAGTGGCACTTGAGGAGCTTGGCATCGATGTAGGGTGTCAGCTCCCTTGTTTGACGCTTCGGTTGCTCGGGCCTCATCTAGGGCTGTCTGTAGCATCAGGTTCACCTTGGCCAGCAGTCGTCGTTGTAACCTCAGGTCCTGGACCCCGCAGATAAGTTGGTCCAGGAGTATATCGTCGAGGTCTCGGAACTCGCAATGTGTGGTGGCCTTACGAAGCGCTGCCATGTATTGGTTAATAGACTCCCCGTCCTGTTGGAGTCTCTGCCGAAATTCATGCCTCTGGACCATCCTGGATGGTACCGGGGCATAATGAGTTTGCAGGAGGTTCTGCAACGTAGGCCACGGGATCGTTTCGACCGGAGTTGGCTCCGCGAGTGATTCAGCCATGTCGAAGACTTCGTGGCCGCAATGGCTGAGGAACAGCGCCCACTTCCTATTGTCAGATAGGCCGGTGAGGTCGTTGGCCTCTAAGAAGCATCGAAATCGGGTCATGTATGACCCCCAGTTCTCCTTTGTGGAGTCAAATGGAGTCGGCGGGTGGAATGCTGACATTCTGGCGTCTTCTTGCGGTTCGAATTTACCGCCGAAAAATGGCCACCGATCGTTCGCCACCGGGCTGGGTCTTCAGTGTCTTCAGCTCTAGTTGCTCTTCTGTGATCCCACCCTCGTCGCCAGTGTTAAGTTCTGGGACAGAAGAGGCTTCAGACTTACTTGGTACAACAGTTCTTTATTCACAAGTATTTACAGACTCCAGCAACACTCCAATCTGACAGCCAGCTTTATATACAGAGCTGTCAGTGAAACCAACCAATCAGGTCTCTCCATTCTCCCGCCAGAATGGAGGACCTGACTGTAAACTTATGCAGTCTTGGTACACAACATGCATGAAATTACTAGACTGGAAAAAGAAAAAAGAAATTGTGGTATGACTCCCTCTTACAGCAGAAATATTACCTTGTAACTTATGACAGTTCTGTGTGATATTTATTTTAAAATAAATATGGTATTCTTGCCCAACTGCAGAAGTGTGCACAGAATCATCAAACTTTAAAAAGAAACAACAGTACTTATCACTGTGAAAAACAGATTCACCACAAACTTCAAAATCTCAGAAGGAAGCTCAAGATTCTGTGGGCTCAGAGACTATTTTCATCCATGGGATAGTCATGGAAGAGGATCATCAAGGGAAAGATTCTTATGGCTGAAATAAAAAAAGAAATTATTTTAGGACTACTCCTTCTGTGACAGAGAACAGGTTCATTCCCCCCATTTCTATAATCCCATCTACTTAAGAAAACCATTCCATTCTCCCCACCATTCTTTCTTTGCTGAAAAGAAATAAAGTTGCTTACCTTAGCAGGGATAGAATGAAATGGACTAGAAGCTGCGGAGGTTTCAGCTTCATTGAATTAGTTTAAGACATTATTTCTCAAAGTTTAGTCCGAGGACACCTGGGGTCCTCCAAGACCTTCTCAGGTTTGTGTGAAATGAAAATTATTTGTCAGCCTATGTTGAAAAATAATTCAATATTAAAATCCCATCAAATAGTTGTGAGAAGCAGTAGTGGTAAGAATGTGTCAATTTTAATTTTTAAAATGGTAAGTATCAATAAATATAACCCATACAAATAAAAAACTCTTTTGTGATCCTCCATAATTTTTAAAAGTGGGAAAGGATCCTGAGAAGAAAATTGATCCTGAGGAAAAAAAGATCCTGAGAAGAAAAAAGATCCTGAGAAAAAAACTGATCTTTCTTCATGATCCCAAAATCTTCAAAGTAAATCAGAGCTCTAGAATTTCCTGGTCTAGAAATCAAAGTTCTGGTAAAATATTATCTTCCTATTGTTATCTGTTCCTCTTCTTCTGTAAATTGGAATCCAATGATCATTGTTCCAATGAAGTGTGTGAATTGTGTTCCAGTTTTCACCATCCATGACAGAAGAAGATTGAAATTTGCTCATGTGTTAAACAATGGTATTAGTGAGAAAGATATTTATTTAGGGACCCATGATTTGAGATACCTAGAACAGCTTTTAAAAGTCTTTTTATGCTGGAGTAACCTTTAAAATATTTTTCAGGTCTCAGGGAATCCTTGCATAAAAATACAAAAACTACAATAAAATACAATTCACTTTTATCCTGCACAATTCATATTTTATGATTTTTACACAGCAGTGAAATGGTAAGCTGGCAGTTGAGTATGTGACCTATAAAAATTCCCACCACTGTGAGCATGAGTATTACAGTTACAATCTTTTCTTGTTTTCAGCCACAATCTCTAGCGGAAGCCCTAGTGACCTCCTGCAGAACCGCAGTCTGAACTGATCACAAGCATACATTGTTTGAAGACATTTGTTAAGGGCCAATCTCTCAATAAGCACTGCAAATTATTGTAAAAAGGTAAACTAATAACTTGACTTATGACCATAATCAAGCCTGGAAGTTGTGCCAGTTGTTACCATGTGACCATACCTGATTTTATGACCTTTTTGCAGTGGTAGTTAAGTGAACAGTTGTTAAGTGAATCCATTGTTCACAATAGGCATATTTTGTCTGGAGACTGGAATTAAACACTGGCTTCTGGAAAAAAATGTCATTCATGCTCATGTGACTGCAGAATGCTGCAAACTGCTGTAAATGAAGTCTGGTTGCCAAGCACCCAAAATATGATCACATGATTGTGGGGGCCTCCAGCCATTGGAACTTTGAATCTGGGTTGTAATTATCTGTCATAATTTCAATTGGTGGCTAAGTGTAAGTTGAGGACTACCTGTATCTCACCCTGTCCCTGATTGTTATTAATAGCTCAAGTTCTAGAGTGCCAAAACCCACTAAAACACGGGTGTCAAACTCGCCACCTCACGTTGTCATCACATGATGTTTCGTGACGTTTTTCCCATTCACAGAGCTGGGGTGGGCGTGGCCTGGGCATGATGCATCCGGCCCACAGGCTGCCAGTTTGACACCCTGCACTAAAAGGTTCCTTCCTTCACTCTTTCTGTGATTTCCTTTCCTTTATTTCAGCAGCCCCCAACCTTTCCGGCTTTGCGGCCGGCAGTAGCAGCAGTGGCGGTGGTGGCAGTGGCAGGCAGAGAGGGGATGGTTTTGTGTATGCGCCTGCCGCTGCCGCAAATGGAGCTTTGCACGCTCGCGTGCTCACCTGTCACTTGCACGGCCCGGTTCCCAACAGGCTTCAGCCCAGTACTGGGCTGTGGGCTCAGGGGTTGCGGATTCTTGCTTTATTTGCATTGCTCTATTGGTTTAAACTTTACCACTGTACAAGAAATGTATAAAATTTGTATCAAAATACTGAAGATGCAGCAAAGTAAGGAGAGACATTTCTATGTAACACTTCTCCCAGTTCTGGAATTTAAAATGTCATTGCCTTTCATTCTGTCTATAGGTGCTGCAAATTTCTTTAACCACATTAGTTTTTAATCCGGAATCTAATCCACATTAGTTTAAATTTTAATACAAATTATTATAAAAAAGATTGTCAGATGCAGCACAGAGAATGGATCTGAAAATTATGAAGGTAAGAAAGACCAAGGTATTTATGTTTGATGGGGAAATGGAATGAATGATTATAAATGATTATACACAAATAGAAAGTATATGACTTTGGATGCCTTGATAAAATGTTCTTTGCATAAGAAATTAGGTGGAGTTCAAATGGTGAATAGAAAGGTCAAGTGTACTATGTGGTTCCTTTGTAAGAAATGAATGTTTATTGAAATAGGTGAAAATGGCTGTGTTTAAAAACAAGAAAAGTTGTTGTTTGAAGTAAGGAGATGTAAAGAAACATAAAAGTAAGTTGAGAAGGAATACTTTAGAACTATAGGTAGTAAAACACAAATTATAGAGCCGTGTTGGTGAACCTTTTCGGCACCGAGTGCTGAAATGGGAGCGTGTGTGCGCGGGAGCGCCAGAATGTGCATGTGCGCACCGGGTGGCTGCTCTTCCGGTTTCCGGCGCACCTATGCGCACCGCCGAGCTGGTCTTTGCGCACGCATGCATGCCAGAAACCGGAGGACCATATGGCCGGAGCGCATGTACACACCGGAAACCGGAAGAGCAGCCGCCAGGTGCGCGCATGCCCACTGGGTGGCTGCTCTTCTTGTTTCCGGTGCTCCCACGCGTGTGAAGACCAGCTGGCCGGCGCGCTGGAACCCAGAAGAGCAATGGGCGACGGCTCGCGTGCCATAGGTTCGCCATCACGGTTATAGAGGATCAAGTATGAATGGCCACTCAGTGAGCATGGACTGAGTATAATCATGACTCACCTGAGAAAGTCATGGCTGAATTAAATTTATCAGATCTTCTGAAAAGGAAAAATGTGAAATTTAAAGAACAAAAGGCAATGTGAGTGGGCCAGGGGAAGGAATGCTGGTTTGCAAGAATGGAAGATATGAAGAGAGAGGGAGAGAGAGGGGGAGGGAGAGACCTAGTGAATGAGTTCTAGCTGTGTTTCCTTTCTTTTTAATCTTAAGCTTTAGTGTTTTGGTTTACTATTTCTTCTCCTTTTCTGAATCCTGTACAGGTAATCCTCAATTTACAACTACAATTGAGCCCAAAATTTATGTTGTTAAGTGAAAAATTTGTTAAGTGAATTTGTCCCATTTTACAACTTTTCTTGCCACATTTGTTAAGTGCAGTGGTTAAATTAATAACACGGTTGTAAAGTGAATCTGGCTTCCCGATTGACTTTGCTTGTCAGAAGGTTGCAAAATGATTCCTGAACTCTGCAACTGTCATAAATATGAGTCAATTGTCAAGCATCTGAATGTAAATCACGTGACCATTGTGTTGCTGCAATGGTCCTAAGTGTGAAAAATGGTCATAAGTCACTATTTTCTGTGCCGTTGTAACTTCGAAAAGTCACCAAATGAGCTGTTGTAAGTCAAGGACTACCTGTATAAGCATTGTTTGCCCTGAAATAGAATTGTATGATGGGCTTGTATGCATAGAGCAGAAATATTCCTATTTGTAGAAAGGTGGAACAATTGTTCATTATGCTTTATTGTATAACTTGCATTCTAGTTCAGAAAGAAATTTTTCCCTCCCATTGATTAGGAAAATGTATGCTAAGATACCCACTGAAATAATTAGTGGTGTGCTATCAGTTCATAATATTTATGTAGCAGTCAGATGGCTTTATTTGCAGTTGCTGTCAAGATTAGGATAAACTCGCTAAAAATAATGCTGTGAACTGTGATTATTTTAATTAATGTGGAAATTATATGGTAGCGTGCTTAATCTTGTGGTGTTTTAATCAATTTGAAAGTCATATGGTAAGTTGTATTGATCCACGTTGTAATATTCCAGGCCACTTGCTCTATTGTAGATATTAGAATTATGAACTGGACTGAACCTGGCTACTGTTGAAATAATACAAACTGAACTGCTTTAATTCCCAGTTAAATGCTCTTTCCGTTGGTTAATTCTTCTGAGTTAGCCAGGGATATATTTTAAATATATATATTTCTTACTCCTGACTGTTGTGTACTGCCCTAGCCTGAGCTTGTATTGTCCAAAAATGAGGAGTCAAAACTTCTTAATTCCTGGACAAGCCAAACTTCCCAATGTCAATTTATTTGGAAAATGCTGAATTACACGATAAGCCAGAATCTCCTAAAAATACTAGGTCAGTCCAAAGACTGCAGTGCATACATGGAAGGCCTGTGGAGAGATAAATAGGCAGGTTGCAGATTTCACATCCCTCTCTCTTTGAAGTGAACAGGTGTCACTCTGGGTTGATAGGATTTTGTAGATCTTCAGGATCTCTCTTTCAAATCAATGCTTTGGATCCAAGCCATTATGAACATATCACAGACAAAAACTGATTTTAGGATTCTATGACAAACTGAGTATTATGTCCTTAAATATGACTTGTAAGAGGAAGTATCATTTCCAGTAATTTAAAAGTATAGATAGCAGGGGTGAAATCCAGCAGGTTCTGAAGAAACGGTAGCGGAAATTTTGAGTAGTTCGGAGAACCGGTAGCAGAAATTTTGAGTAGTTTGGAGAACCAGCAAATACCACCCCTGGCTGGCCCCAGAGTGGGGTGGGAATGGAGATTTTGCAATATCCTTCCCCTGCCACGCCCACCAAGCCACACCCACCAAGCCACACCACGCCCACCAAGCCACGTCCACAGAACCGGTAGTAAAAAAGTTTGGATTTCACCACTGATAGATAGGTAATACATATATAAATAACCAGGGGGACGGACGGACTGCATGAACTAAGTTAAGGCAAAATACCCTGGGGGAGGCTTGAAAAAAGATAAAACAAAAAACCAAAACACAGATAAAAATTCCTGTGCAAAACAAGGTGGCAGATTAAAATCCAACTCGTAACATTTCCAAAAGAATGCTGATTGAAAGGAATAAGTTTAGAGTTGAAGTTCTGTACATTTTCTGTAACTTAGTTCTGCAAAAAACATCTGTTTTGAAAATTGGCATATCAATCCTTAAATAAAAAACAAAACAAAAGAATTATGGAAAAGTTGTTCAAATGTTGAATTCTTGGAGGGGCCATCACTTCCCAGTAGAACACATGAATGATGACTCCAGCATGACTCTAGTTCCTTATACAGGTAGTCCCTGACATACAACAGTTGGTTTAATGATCATTCAAAGTTTCTTATGACCGTTTTTCACACTTATGACTGTTGTGGCATCCGTATGGTCACATGGTCAAAATTCAGAGGCTTGGCAATTGACTCATATTTATGATAGTTGCAGTGCCTTGGGGTCATGTGAACACCTCTTGTGACCGTCTGACAAGCAAATGGGGAAGGCAGATTCACTTAACAATCATGTTACTAATTTAACTGCTGTGAATCACAACAAATGTGGCAAGAAAGGTAATAAAATGGGGCAAACGTCACTTAACAAATGTCTCACTTAACCACAAAAATTTTGGGCTCCATTGTGGTCCTAAGTCGAGGATTATCTGTATAGTTACTTTAACTCTTTTCTTGAGGAAAGAGGAAAGAGACAAACTGTGAGCAAACTGACTTTTCCTGATTCTTATTTCAAATCGAATAGCATCACCCCCCCCCGCACCCCATTTTGGCTGCCAGAGTGCTGCAGGAGGCCGTCCAGGCCAAAAATGTTTTGGCTGGCAGAGAGCTATCAAAACTAAAAACAAAACAAAAGAAGAAATGTTTCCCCTTTTGCATTTGAGCATGCAAGAAGGGGCAGGAAAGGAGAAAGGGAAAGAGGAAAGAAAAAGAAAAAGAAGAAAAGATGGGAAGAGAGCAAGGAAGAAAAAAGAAGGAAAGAGGGGAAGGAAGAAGAAATTAGAATGAAGAGGGAAGGAAAAAGAAGAAAGGAAGGAGGAAGGAAGGAAGGAAGTAAGGAAGGAAGGAAGGAAGGAAGGAAGGAAGGAAGGAAGGAAGGAAGGAAGGAAGGAAGGAAGGAAGGAGAGTATAATAAGAGTGAGGGAAGTCCTGCCTTAGCACTTGGCCACCATAGGTGCCCCCCCCCGACACCAGTCCTGTATCATGTCCATCAAGGCCACACCCACCCAGCCATACCTACCATGACCACTCCCACCCCAGCCACACCCCATGCCCCCTCCGACCCTCCGAGGTCAAACACAACCCTGATGTGGCCCTCAATGAAATCGAGTTTGACACCCCTGTTTTAAAGAATCTTAGCAGGACATAAATTGTAATTCTTTCTCTGAAACCTTAATAGCATAAGCTAGAGCATATAGACTGCTTTGTACGTATGTGTTACACTTCATTTTGCTGCTAGGAAGCATAAATTTATTAATTGAGATGAGACGGGGGAGAAATAGTGAGAGAAAGATTGCATGAAAGTTTGTACTTGTTTATCTTACAGTACATATGGCTATGTACATACAGTTTGTACATATGACTCTATGGCTATGCCCTTTTCATGGAAAAGAGCTTTCTCTGCCATGGCTCCTGCCCTTTGGAACATCTTACCCCTCCAGAGTGAGATCTGCTCCTTCTGACCTTCTGTAAAGACCTCAAAGGGTTTAAATCAGTAGTGGGTTCTAAAACCCATTGCTACCTATGCGCAGAAGTGGGCGGAACCTCCTGCCGCCTCAGCTACTGGTCCACAGAACCGGTCCGAACCGGGAGCAACCCACCACTGGTTCCAAATGTTGTATACGTTTGACTTAAGCTTTGAAGTTGTTTGATATTTTGCATATCCTCCACAGATCAACAGAAATCATGCTTATCATATTCTTTTGATTTTTAAGATGGGACTAGGTTACCAGCTGGGGACATAGATAATTCCTTCTCCCCTTCAAATCACTTGAAATCTCATTGCATCTTGTCCAAGCATGCCAAAAATCATACGACCTCTTGTATGGAAGCTTGGGATTGCTATTAGACTTCAGGCAAGATCTTTTGAACATGACAAAATTGGACAAATTTAAACTGTTACAACGTTTAATGTATAGATGATGAGGATTATGATGCCAATTTTCTGCTTTCTGTTCTAAAGCAGAAATTGGCTACCGCAGTGGTTACCGCAGTGGAAGGAACTTGCTCAATGAAAATGAACAGGGTCAGATCTGTGGGGCATTTGGGATAGTACATTTTCCATGGTGGAGAATGCGCAGCTTGATATAATTGTGCATTATGTGCTGTCTGTATATATTTTTTTAACATGTCCTGCGCTGACCTTGCAAGAGCAACATATATCCTTGTGAACACTCGGCTTGATTAATCGTCTCATTGATCACAAGGCTTTTGATAGGGCTGTCCTGTTGCTGGCAGCTGTTTTTGGAGTACTTGGCACACTTCCTCATTGATTTGTGCTATCATACGCTTGCCCAGCATTCTTTACAAAGGTGACGTATGAAGTGGTGGGTCAACATTAAATTGGCACTCCTGGATGTTAAAAAACCTTGAATTATGTTGACCCTGGCAACATTCAGTGCTTGCTCATTCAGCCCCAAGCTAATAAAAATCTATATTCACATCACACCAGCCATTTAAAAGACCTTGCAATGAATCATACTCTCTGTATGCTAAACGTATGTTCTTGTTACACGTTTCTTTATTCTTAAGTTACTAATCTGTCTAGGAAAACATTTTAATATAAAATATTTAGCACCAAATATAACTTGTTCAGGGTAAAGGCTTATCCCAGGCTTCTCACCCTGGGTCTCTCCAGTGATTTTTATTACAGGCCCTCCTGATATTATATCACTATTCCCCTCATCTCCAGCCACCGTTGTTGTATCTGAAACATCCTAGAGCAGTGATGGCGAACCTTTTTTGGTTCGCGTGCCAAAAGGGGGGGAGCGCGGGGGGGGTCGCATGTGTGCGTGCCCACACCCATAATTCCATGCGCCCCCCAGCGCATGCGTGTGTGACCCCCCCAGCTCCCAGCACACGATGGCACGCCCATTTTTCGCTCTCACCAGGCTTCAGAGCCTTTCTAGGAGCCTGGGGAGGGCGAAATCGGCCTTCCCCACCCCCCCGAAGGCCCTCCGGAGGCAGAAAATGGCCCGTTTGCCAACTTCTGGTTGGACTGGAAGTCACGTTTTTTTCAAGTTGGGAAATGGGCCATTTCTGGCCTCAGGAGGGCCTCCGGAGGGCCTCCGGGGGGGTGGGGAAGGCCGTTTTCGCCCTCCCCAGGCTCCTAGAAAGGCTCTGAAGCCTGGAGAGAGCAAAAAATGAGCCTTCCCCACCCACTCTGGAGGCTGGAAACATCCTGTTTCCTGACTCCCAGTGGGCCCAAAAGGCCCAAAAATCAGCTGGCCGGCGCACACATGTGCGCCGGACCTGAGCTCACGTGCCCACCGATATGGCTCCGCGTGCCACTTGTGGCACGTGTGCCATAGGTTCACCATCACGGTCCTAGAGTCTCAGGTAATGGATGGCTGGTCTTTCTCATCTAGCATTCTGATTCTAACAATGGTTGGTCAGAGTCCTCTGAAAATTCACCTGAAAGACGTAAAGGCTATCATTCTCTTTTACCATTCCTAGTGCCTGCTTTTTAGGAATAAACTAGCTTTGAACATGGTGGCCCTTTCTACCGGTTACAGTGAATTGTTACAATGAATTTTTTAAACCAAACGTGGCTAGATGCTCTATGTGGATATGCTAAATTAATATGTGTTCTAACAGATTTGTTGATATACCCTTCCTTGTTCCTTGTATGACAAATCTCCAAACTTCTTTATAAATTCTGCAAAGTATGAAAAATGATATAGTTTTGGAGCTGAAACCCCTTCCAAAATAATAATAATAATATGGTGGAAAAAAACATGCTACTACTGCTAGTGCAATAACATAACAATTTTGCATCAATACACACACCCCTATATAAGTCTCTCCCTCCCTCCCTCCCTCTCTCCCTTCCTCTCCCTCCCTCCAGTAAACATTGTTCTATTCTAGAAAATACAACTTAACCACTGGGGAATCTTAAACCATCATCATTTTTATGATATTGTACTCCTCTCTTCCTAACTGAAGCTACTGTTTCAGAAGGAACTTTTCTTTGACCAAGTTTCAATTTCTAAGATCCTTCTTGAGATGCTACAACTGTAACTAAATTAATGATCGAACTGTAACTTAAATTAATGTAAGTAGAAATATCGTGTAGCAAGGGACTATTGATATGTCAATATTTGAGGACTTTCCAGAAATACGATAAAATTTTTTTACAGGTTTTTTAAAACATAATTTACCAGCCCTTCTTTTCCAATTATTATTTACTCTGTTCTATTACATATACTTTTATTGATTAGTTCACTACAGTCACATCCACTAAAAAAATACTAATCTAAAATCTTAGCATGATTTGCGAATGCTAAATCAAATACATGCCATAGTATGGCATTGTATGATGATTCAAAATGCTGCTATTAGCCATTCTCTCATTTTGCTAGGTTTTACTTAGTTTTCTTTTGTCGTCTTCATTTTAGGAGTTTGTGTTTTTAATGTATTTCAATTATTTTTTTGCTTAAATTTTGATTTAAAAGTGGAACAAAATAGTTTCATCTATGCATTTAATACATAAAAATAACCATCTGTCTGTGGGGAGAATGGAGCAGTAATAATGGCATTTTAAAAAGAAAGTGAATTTCCTCACTATGTCTATGTATATGAATTTAATTATTTTTGCCACCTTTTCTGATTGACTCAATTAATCTCTGGTGTAAAACTTCAGAGTTTTGGATTTTTTTTAAAGACAAAGTGGCTTTAGGTTTGACTATAATTAACATTTTTTAAACTTTCTGCACTGATATAGCCTGAGCTACTGTGCACTTACTTTGGGCTCATCTGAACCTTGAATGGATGAGAGTCATTAGCAGTTCTATCTCTAGCAACAGATAAAACCCATGTGCAGTTGTGCAATCAAACTTGGGAAAACAGTTTTAAGAATTTGCATTCATCTTCTTTTTTCTGCATAACATAGATTCCTGTTTAGCCTGCAATATTAAAAATAGTTTTGGTCCTGTTCATATTATATATAGTTTTAAGAAGCAATCAGAATGTACACAAAATTGTCTCTAATATCTGGGAATCACAGGAACCCATAATTGTTGACACCAAGAACAAAAATTAATAGGTGATTAGGGGACTGGAGGCTAAAACATATGAAGAACGGCTGCAGGAACTGGGTATGTCTAGTTTAATGAAAAGAAGGACTAGGGGAGACATGATAGCAGTGTTCCAATATCTTAGGGGCTGCCACAAAGAAGAGGGAGTCAAGCTATTCTCCAAAGCACCTGAGGGTAGGACAAGAAGCAATGGGTGGAAACAAATCAAGGAGAGAAGCAACTTAGAACTAAGGAGAAATTTCCTGACAGTTAGAACAATTAATCAGTGGAATAACTTGCCTCCAGAAGTTGTGAATGCTCCAACACTGGAAGTTTTTAAGAAAATGTTGGATAACCATTTGTCTGAAGTGGTGTAGGGTTTCCTGCCTAAGCAGGGGGTTGGACTAGAAGACCTCCAAGGTCCCTTCCCACTGTGTTATTCTATATTCTATAGGTGAAAGTTCAGTTGTTTTACCATACTTTTTTTTTAATCTTGATTCAGTTTACAGAAATATTGCAATCTCCTAATGCCACACCTAGTTTATTAACCCATTTGGGATTACAGATAGCCAGAAGGACTACAAAGACATAAGATGAAACTGAATGCTTTAAAATAAATAAGCAACCCACAGACCAGGTTACTTGCTAATAGAGAATAATTCTAAGCTTTCTAATTTTGAAGGAAATAAAGGAAGAAAGAATATTAGGAGCAAGAACATCCTACTTCTTTGCATCATTCAGTTCATCAGTTGGTAACTTTGGTAGTTTCTTAACACTGAAATCTCAAACTTACCATTAATCCTCATACAGTGTATGCACCACTTGACTGATTACCCTCTGGTTTATATTTTTACACATGATCTGGTAGCTGTCAACTAAACAAATGGAAGATAACATTGTCTGGGTCTCCATAAATTCAATATTTCAGTGCAATATTTTAACACTGAGCCTTATTATATACCGACACTCTCCATCTTTGTCTAAGCACTGTGCCATTTTTAAGACATTCATAATTTGGATCCTGGCTGTTTCCCCATATCCCACCCAATAGCTTGCATTTTAAACAAGGGTTTGTTCATAGAAATGGGTAGTAGTAGTAGTAAGTAAGTAGAGTAGCCTATCAGCACTCACTTTTTCTGCTTCTAATTTATGGATTGTTAATTTCTCTCACCACCTGTTGGGACCTTCCAGTGTTCCTTGACTTAACTTTTTTTTATGTCTCAAATATTATACAAGAAGCAAGCTTTTCCCTTTCAATCCATGTACTTATTACTTCAGATTTCTGCACATTTGCCTAGTGAGCTGCAAAATATTCCCCATGTGGGACCCAGTTGCACAGGAACATTTATTTCTGAAACTATTAAGAAATGCAGAGCAGGATGAAATGCCTTCTGTCCTCTATGGTAGGTTAGCAGCAAGTCCTCTGACTTTTTCTTTCCAGAAAATCAGATAACAGATGACTTAATGATGGGGGTTCAGGATGACACAGGCCCTTGACTCACTGCTGAGTTGAAAGGCAATCCATCCATTCTTGAATCATTCATTCTTGAATTTTTCCCTGCTATATAATTTAGTTTTATGAGGGTAGAAAGGACCCATACCTTTCATGGGTCTTAACACTGATTAGCATTAGTCTGTTATTTTGCAAATTACACTATGAGAAATGCACTGACATTGATGTGGGATGATGGAGCCCCATAAAAGACTCATTTGGCAGCACCCCAATTGTTTCTAAAAATGAAAAAGTCAAGATCTGAGGTGAGACGGTCTTATTCTAACAATCCTGTGTGGAAGGTTGTGTAACTATGGTTACTGCTGAATTCTGAGGAATATTTAATTCACTGCTCAATACAACAGTCTTCAGGGCATCACAAGGTACGAGGTCTTCCTTTGAGAATCTTTTATCCTAGAGGTACAACTTTTAGAAATTCACTTTTGGGAATCATAAGATATAGTTGCTTCATATATTTGATTTATTTGACATTGGCATAATATGTTGCATGAATGCAGCCAACTAAGGCTTACAGTATTTATTAAACCACAGTTAATAAAAAATATTCTTATGATACACAAAGCTAACCAGCATGTAAAATAACAGCACCTTCCTCTAATCAGTCAAACTATGAGTTGTACAATGCTTTAGATCAGTGGTTCTCAACCTTTCTAATGCCGCGACCCCCCCGCGGCCACCCCCCCCCCCCCAGCGCGCCCCCGCCCGCCG
>QLTV01004248.1:1404067-1457777 GCA_003457575.1 Thermophis baileyi | reverse complement strand
GAGCTCGTGTATTGTTATGGTTGAAGCTGAAGTAGTCATTGAAAGGTAGGACATTGTAGCATATAATTTTGTGTGCTACACTTAGGTCAGATCGAAGGCGGCGTAGTTCTAAGTTTTCTAGGCCTAAAATTTCAAGTCTGGTTGCATAAGGTATTCTGTTGCGAACGGAGGAGTGTAGTACTCGTCTCGTGAAATATCTCTGGACATTCTCAATTGTATTAATGTCTGATATGTAGTGTGGGTTCCAGACAGATGAGCTGTATTCAAGAATTGGTCTAGCAAATGTTTTATATGCTCTGGTTAAAAGTACAATATTACCAGAGAAGAAGCTACGCAAGATTAGGTTAACCACTCTTAATGCCTTTTTGGCAATGCTGTTGCAGTGGGCTCTGGCACTTACATCATGTTCTCATGATGTAGTTTAAATATGAGGCTTCTGTATACAATATATTCCCTAATCTACTTCATGTATAAAGAATTCCTACTAGCATTTAGTCATAGCTGAGCGAAGGCCATACTCTGTTTCTAAGGCAAATATGTTGTGACACCCCCCCTTTCTAATGGGATTTTCTGCTACTTATTTATTTGGTATTCTTTTTACACTCTACATATGTTCAGGAGCACATCCTCCAACAATTTGCTGAATTCAAATCTCCAAGAATAATTTATACCACAACACAGAAAAAGAGCAAACAGTTTTGGTTTCTGTAATTTGCCTAATTATAAAGATGGACTTTTAATTTATGATCTTTTTTAGACACCCAGGTGTGAGATCTGCTGTAAACAGCCTTTCTCTGTGTTAGTCATCATCATCAAACCACAGAAGCAGCTTCTGTTCCCAGCCTCCAGATGGGGATTGAAAAATGGAAAGAATTCTGAGGCAGAAGACTTGGCTCCATTCAGTAACATCGATTAGAAAACTGCAAATGTAACAGAGCTAACTTTTCACATTGTGAAGTAATAAACATATATCAACCAAAGATGATAAAATCAAACATTTATGTGTCCCATTTATTTAGTTACAGTGTCTGGAAACCATAAGGGCTGCATATGGAGAAACCAGCTGCAACTGAAGCTTAGCAAGACAGAGTGGTTGTGGGTTTTTGTCCCCTTATGGTCAGGAGAGTTGACATCTCTGACCTGGGATGGGGTAAAACTCCCACGTACAGATTTGGTGTGCAATGGGGGTGGGGTGGGGGTCAGGGGTGGGTTCTTCTTTTCTTTGCTGCCGGTTCTCTCAGTGGTGTGGAAGGGGGGGGGGGGGGGGGTCGGGGGGGGGTTCTTCTTTTCTTTGCTGCCGGTTCTCTCAGTGGTGTGGCGCGCGGGCGCAGTGCTTAAAAAAAGCTTCTGCGCATGCGCAGAAGCAAAAAACAAGATGTCGGCGCCTATGGCGCCACCAAAAGAACCGATTCGGGGGTGTGGCAGGCCTGGGTCGCTGCCGGTTCTAGTGACCCAGGTCACCAAGTTACTACCGGTTCTATAGAACCGGTCCGAACCAGGAGGAACCCATCTCTGGTGGGGGTGGGTCCTCTTGGACTAATGGCTCCTGTTGCAAGAGCAGGTGACAGCTGCGGCTGGGGAAGAAGGGGGTTGGCTTTGTACATATTTATCTTGTATGCCAATTACTCCCATTGCTGGACTGGGAGACCTTGCTCACAGTTACCCATGACTTTATCATCTTCTGTTTGAATTACTGCCGTGTGCTATACAAGGGGCATCCCTTGGAGACCATTCGGAAGCTGCAACTGGTTCATAAATTATAATGGACTGTGTGAATGACCTTGGGGAATGAGGGGCAGAGGTGCTGCCTAGGAAACAATCAGATAAGACAGACTGGAACCCCCAATGGATTAACAGTCAGAGAAAGAAACTTAGGAAAAACCCACCCTAATTGGTCAAAAGGTTAAAAGCGGCAGTGAGAAGTTTGTGTCTTCAGATTTGCAAGATTCTGTTAATGTAGCCTTACAATAAAATAGAATTAGATCATCCAATTGTGTTTTCTGTGTGGTCTACCTGACAAGGCTGATGCCAATCTTACAAGTCTCAAGATTTAAATCTCCCGCTGTCTGTTTTTACAGACCGATAAGTTAGGTAGGATCCTTTCTGAGTTTCTGTCTGTCTGTCTGTTGTGCAGCTGCAGGTTGTCCTCCCTATCTGATAATTCTTTAGGTAACATCTTTCTCCCCCACATCTTCCAAAGTCATTCCTACATATTGTCCCAGCCCTTTGGGACAGCCTCCTACCTGAAATCCCTTCCCTTTTAGCTTTCAGAAGGCTGTGAAGATGTAGAATTCCCTCAAGCTTTGGGCTAGGATGAGGGTTTATTTGTGAGTCTGTTTGGTCTGGGGCCTGAAGACAGGCACCTTTGTTTTTAACCATGTTTTATGGATTGTTATGAGCTGCCTAGTTATTGTACTTATTTATTATTAAATTAATTGGTTGCCCATCTTACCACAGGGAAACTCTGGGTAGCTGTTGTATGAGATAGGTGGCCATATAAGTCCTACCGTTAAAATAAATTTGCTTAAAATTGCCTAACCACATTATTGGAAACCTTCTGTGCATTGTTAAAAACCAACCACCTCATTTTTTCTCCTTATTTTCCTGATTGGCCAGGTTTGTCCACCAGAGAGGGCCAAAAAAGTCATAATGGTAGTAACTGCATGATCAAAGCGCTGCCCTTTTTTACATGATAAAAACAGGGAATTTGTTCAGTTGTAGCTGCCATCTTGACTGTTATAACCTCTCCTGCAGCTGCCAATGTTCAATCATCAGTGGGTCAGGTGGAACTGAACTGGAAACAAAAACGTTTGATATTTTTATTAAAGATTTTGCCAATGATAATTGCCATGCATATAATTTCTGAATGAGAAAAATGAGACCTACGCTTCCAGAAACAGTTTATGATTGGTGAAATAAGTTACCATTAAACAAGATTGTTGCTATACAGTGGAAACGGGGTCACTTTAAAAAGCCTAAGGGGGAAGTTATTACTACTTCCATTCAAGCCAGATCTGTTCCACATGGGCATTCTTTTATAATAAGAAGTACAACTTTTAATGACTTTGCGTAATCCTCATTCATTCTCATCAACAAACCATCTGTTCCTAAATGGTAATTTCTACTCCAGCAATTTTATGCTGCAGCACTGAACTTCAATATTTAGATTGAAGTAGAACTACTAGATTTGAGCTGCAAAAATCTGGATTTCCCTAAAGGCAGTAAAGAGATACTATAAAAACTCTGACCTTGGCTGCCATCTATTGGTTGTCTGGATGTTTGCAGTCCAGATCTCATAGCTCTAAGGCACGGGTGTCAAACTCGATCACGTCACAGGCTGAATCGTGACGTATCGCGATGTTTTTTGCCTTTGCGGAGCTGGGGTGGGCATGGCCTGTGAGTGACGTATCCGGCCCGTGGGCCGCCAGTTTGACAGGGCTGCTCTAAGGCTTAAGCCATCCTTATTGGCAAATAATTTGCATTAATTGAAAACCTTCTAGCACAAATCAGCATGCCAGGTTAATAAAGCACCTTCAGTGTTTTTGGGAAACCTAAAAATAACATGATAGAAATATCCTGTGGGACTGGATTTTTTTAAAAAAGAAATTATTATTATTATATCAATAAATAAAATTACATTATGATAATAAGGACTTACATGCATATGACTACCGGTATATAATAATGATATAATGTTACATTTAAAAAGAAAAAAAACATGGATAATTTTATCATGAAGAGTAACAAAAATATAGCCAAGTTGTTAAGAGCCTCGGTGACGCAGTGGTTAGAGTGCAGTACTGTAGGCTACTTCTGCTGACTGCCGGCTGCTGCAATTTAGCAGTTCAAATTCCACCAGGCTCAAGGTTGCCTTCCATCCTTCCGAGGTGGGTAAAATGAGGACCCAGATTGTTGGGGGCAGTATGCTAACTCTGTAAACTGCTTAGAGAGGGCTGTAAAGCACTGTAAAGAGGTATATAAGTCTAAGTGCTATTGCTATTCTTCAAAACTTTTTTTTTGCCCATGGATTGAAATAAAAACCCCTCCAAAGGACTAATTCAAATATTGACAAACAACTTCTATCAAGAATATGTTACTGCAAATTAGGTATAGATTTATCCTTGCAGTATTTCAAAGAATATACTAATTATTTGAGTTAACCTATGCATGAAACATTCTCAAGCCTTGATCTGTTGATAGATGTCAAATTCCGGAGACATAATTTGTCTCCAGGGGACTGGAGACTAAAACATATGAAGAGCGGTTGCAGGAACTGGGCATGGATAGTCTAGCGAAGAGAAGGACCAGGGGAGACATGATAGCAGTGTTCCAATATTTGAAGGGCTGCCACAGAGAGGAGGGGGGTCAAGCTATTCTCCAAAGCACCTGAAGGTCAGACAAGGAATAATGGATGGAAACTGATCAAGGAGAGATTCAACCTAGAAACAAGGAGGAACTTTCTGACAGTGAGAACAATCAACCAATGGAACAGGCCTTCGGAATTTGTGGGAGCTTCATCACTGGAAACTTTCAAGAAGAGATTGGACTGCCATTTGTCAGAAATGGTGTAGGGTCTCCTGCTTGAGCAGGGGGTTGGACTAGATGACCTACAGGGTCCCTTCCAACTCTGTTAATCTGTAAATCTGTATGCAAAGGTTTAGGCACCAAAGTCAAATGGTATCTTTTAGTGAATTCCTTAATGAACATAAATATGTAGACACAAACTCTACATATTACAAACTTAAATACTGCATTTTTTGCAGATTTGAATACATGCTTACTATGTATTCATGTATTACTATGTATTCAACTATGTGCAGTTGTTTGCCGTTTCAAAAAAGAAAACTGTAAATATGATAGATGCAAAGGTTTGGACAGTCTTTCAGTCAGTGCTTTGTAGCAACCCCTTTGGCAAAAATCACAGCTTGCAAACATTTCTTAGGGTAGAAAAGTGGCTACCTTTTATTTCATTTGGCATTCCCCCTCAGTCTTCTTGCTGGATCTAGCTGAAATACATTCTCAGGCATCTTTGCATGCACTGTATGTTTGAGATCTTGTCACAGATTTTCATTAATATTCAAATATTGGGAATGGGAAGATCATTCCAAGGTTTTATTTTTTTCTGTAAAGACTTCACAGGCAATTTGGAAGTATGTTTCAAAATCACCGTCTTGCTGAAATATTCAATCTCTTTGTTCTGTTTGTATGGGTTATTAGCCTGAAACCAAAAGAAAGAAAAATCTGCTAGAATTGTACCCAAAACTAGTCAGAATAACGAATGAAAATCCACACGTCACTGCAAATGGCTTCCAATAAGCAGTCAATGGGGAAAGCTGGAGTCACTTAACAACTGCAGTGATTCACTTAACAACAGTAGCAAAAAGGTCATAAAATTGGGCATGACTCACTTAACAACTGCCTTCTTAGTAACATATATTCTGGTCCCAACTATTGTCATAAGTTGAGCACTACCTGGTACAACCACCACCTTGACTTCTTATTTCTTAACTTCTTTTGTGAATATTCCTGCGGTCCAGAGGTGGGTTCCTGCCGGTTCGGATCGGTTCTATAGAACCGGTAGTGGGAATTTCCCCCTGCTCACCGAACCGGCAGCGATGGCTGGCTGGACACACCCCTGAACCGGCTCTCATTTTGTTTTTTGCTTCTGAGCACGCGCAGAAGCTTTTTTTTGCTGGGTTTTTAGCACTGCGCATGCGCGCGCCCACACGGCGCATGAGGACGCGAACCGGCAGCGAGGTAAGCCAGAACCCACCCCTGCTGCGGTCTCCTGAAAGAAGAAGGGAGTAATGAATCAGGAACACCTCTTTCAATTGTGGGGTGCTACGTTTGGGATCACTCTGGACTTTGGGATCCTATATATTTGCTATATGAATGCATTTAAAAATGTTTACTTAATCTTTTCTTTTGCCTATAATCTGAAGAGAATTCATTAGCATTTCCCCAAAGCTGTTGTTTGCAATAGAAAGGGAACTCTGATTGCGACTAGTAGTAGAGAAGACCTTGTCCTCAATACATGTTGTAGCTTCCGAGATAAGGAGCCTTTTTGTTAACGAATTGGCAGAGAGAAAAAAGTCCTCTGTAGTCCTGTTTGATGTCCGTCATGTCATATCTGGTTTGTTATTTTCCTTAGATAGAAAGATACATTTCCTTAATTTTTCATCAGAGAATGGAAGAATATCATTTTGAAATGGCTCTTCGGGTGCTTGTAGTCAAATTCTCTGCATCTTGTCTATAGTCATGCATGTCAATGATATCTGGGTGATATCTAGGTGCATATATGAAGTTGTGCTTTCCAGTTATCTAAAGATATTTTTTCAGGAGGCAACTGACTTTTTTGTTTTTTCTTTGAAGATGTTGAAGACTTGGAGGTGCTCATGGACTCTCTAAAAGAATGCAAATGACCAGATGTCTGCAAGGAGTATAAAACCTTCCATTCCCCACCATCCAGTCAGAGCTGAAGAAGCTTCTTGGATGAGAAGCGAAAAGTTTTCAAAGTAAAAACAAGAAAGTCCAGTTGCCTCCTTGAAAAAACATCCTTGGGACAACCATGACCTGAATGACTGAGAGTCTCCATAGACTTTCCGGTTATCTAGGAAGTTATCTAGAAGACTATTTGAAAGGAATGGAGGCAGCCCACAAGATCTCTCTTCTTGTTAATAAGTTTGTTCTGTAGGAAGTTAGCACCCACCCCTCTCCTAGGAAAATGAGATATTTTAGGAAATATTAAAAGGGCAGAATATTTCCCCTAAAAGGGAGGCAGAAACTCATCCCCCCACCTTTGTCAATGGGCCATTAAGGGCCAGTCTATTCTACATAACAAAGATCTACCTCCTTCAGACAGAGCCATAGTAGAAATTGGCCCTTTCATTACATCATCACCCAGGAAGGCTCAACCAAGCCTGGGACTCAGGACAGCCTACAGAGTTGCCCCTGCATGGCCCCATGGGAGTCTGACAACCAATCAGAACACAAGCTCAAATTCAAAACCCAAAAGAGGGCATAAAATCTAGGCACTCCCAGCATCTCTGCCCTTTTTTTGCCCAGCAGCCATGTGATCCTGTTCATCAATAAACCATCTTTCCAAGCAGTCTCCATGTTTCCAGTGTCTTTCTCCCCACTTGGAACTGAACCCAGATGGACATTTCTTTCAACAGTTCAAAAGGACACATCTTGGACACATCTTTGAGTGCTGTCTGTGAGTGCTTTCTATAAGCAAAGTTGTGCCAAGAAAAGGAATAAAAGGGCCTCTACACTGATGATTTTGATTGAATTTGTTTTGTTGTAAATGGTAAATCGCCAGCCACCTACCTTTCAGCTATTCAGGTTTTTGATTGTGTAAGAAAAAATGCTCTATGTACTCTATCGGTAATGAATCTGTCTTTAGAAGAAGAAACACAATGAGATGTAATGCTTCATGCATGAATATTCAAGTTAGAATATGACTCAATCAGTTATGAAAGCAATGGACAATATTCTCTTAATTGTTCCCAGAAGGTTCAATACAATTCTGTTCTAGTCTCTAGACACACTTTAAAAACGAAATTAAATCAAGTTGACTCTCTGCCCTGTGTATTTTGCAAATAATCACCTCCTTGAAAATATCTTGACACCATTTCCTTGCTGGTTTCCTGTCCTTATTCTTTGAAGAAAAAAAAACAACAACCACCCAAAAGCTTGATAATGTTAAGAAAAGGAAAAAAAAAAAGAGTAGAAAAAAATTATCAATGCCCCACAAAATTGTCTTCAAACTGTTTTCTCTTCAGCGGCTTTGGTATAGATTTTTTGTTGCATGAATGAATCTGTCATCTCCTAACAGGGTTTTGGGGGATGATTTGGAAACTTTGCAATATCAAAAACTGTTTTGTTGTGCAAAAGTTTGATTTCAGAAGAGAGAGGTCTGAGAGGGTCTAAGCCAGTGGTGAAATCCAATTTTTTTTACTACCAGTTCTGTGGGCGTGGCTTGGTGGGTGTGGTGTGGCTTGGTGGGTGTGGCTTGGTGGGCGTGGCAGGGGAAGGATACTGCAAAATCTCCATTCCCACCTCACTCCAGGGGAAGGATACTGCAAAATCTCCATTCCCACCTCACTCCAGGGGTAGGATACTGCAAAATCCCCATTCCCTCCCCACTCCTGGGGGAAGGATATTGCAAAATCCCCATGCCCCCACTCCTGGGGGAAGGATATTGCAAAATCCCCATTCCCTCCCCACTCCTGGGGGAAGGATACTGCAAAATCCCCATTCCCTCCCCACTCCTGGGGGAAGGATACTGCAAAATCCCCATTCCCTCCCCACTCCTGGGGGAAGGATACTGCGAAATCTCCATTCCCACCCCACTCTGGGGCCAGCCAGAGGTGGTATTTGCCGGTTCTCTGAACTACTCAAAATTTCCGCTACCGGTTCTCCAGAACCTGTCAGAATCTGCTGGATTTCACCCCTGGTCTAAGCATATAGAAATAAATAGAATCTAGAAAGGTTTTCAACAGTGCTAGCCTAGACTGTATAAATGCTGGGTTCTAGAAGTCAAGGTTATTGAGGAATTGATATAGATGTGGCTTTGGTGGGGAGGAGTAACTAGGCCAAATCCTGATTTCCAGAGTTATTTCAATATTTTGGGCTTCCCAACAAGCCATGCTTTCTCAGTCATTGATTTCAATGGACAACAAATGATGTAGAAAAAAACATGTTGACATAGGATAGACTAAGAAAAGTGGGTCTGAGTCTGAAGGAACATTCTTTCCTCTTGAAAAAAGGCTGAATGTGTCTTAATAGAAGAAGATTCAAACTCTGAGTATCTTGACTAGACTTTATGAATGTCAGGGCAGAATTAGCAATATGTCAGGAAAGAACAGGAGCTGAATATGCAAGTATTAGGAGGAACTAGTACTCAGGTCAGCAACTATAAAGTTTTTTCTTAGCAGGGATAGATTAAAAATATGAGAACAGATAGATTGCTTTTATACTTTAAACCTAGATAGGTTCATACAGATGAAGGACTCGTGGAACTCCCCAAAAATGGTAGAGTTTATTCAAATATAATATATAGCTATTTTGTCTTTTGCTTCTTAACATATTGTCCATGAAGAGAAAAGGACACAAAAGTTTGAACCCTAAATTTGTCTAAGAAATGGAGAAGATATTTTGCAAGTTTCGTATGAGGAATAGCTCTAACTGGTTTACATAGATTTTTTTTGAAAACCTTAAAAACATCCATTTTTACTAGTTTAGATTCTAGAATAGCTTCAAGGAAGTAGTTTTTCTGACTTTTGCAAAAAGGATGCTTGTTATATAGCCACTCCTGTTATTCTACTGAAAAACATTTTCAATTAAATATTTAACCTGCTGATATAACAGCAAATATAAACAGTGGGTATAATAACAGTCGAAGTCATAAAGGGTTTTTTGGGGGGAAAGATGTGTGTTATTTCTATAGTTGCAAACCATGGCCCTTAGCCTGTGGTGTGCAGGTCCATTAGCAGGCAGTACACGGAAAGATAGGAGATAATGTAATAGTGATATAATCAATCTTCTCATTTGTTAAGTCCTACTGCTTGGCCAACTGCTGACAAATCCAATATATTCATGAGTGAACATAAATTATTAGACATAGCTACGTTTTAAATACACCTTGATATATCACTTCAATATCTGTTAGACATAGATTGTGTTTTAGTTGTAAATATAGTTTGATTTTGTGGTAGTTCACAAAGGCTTTAGGTGATGTTATAGTGGTCTGCATAAAGAAAAAAAACATTGGGAAGTGCTGCTACTAATCTTTATCTTATTCTTATATGGAGCATATATATTTAAGTTTTAATGAACAATAGTTATTTGGCAAGCAATATGAATGTTTGAATTTCCATTTTCTCAATATCATAGAGTCACAGAAGGATGGTTCATTTATCAAACTGTACAGGAAGTAATGATTTATAATGAACACCTTTGGATTTTAAATGGTTTATTAGCTTGGCCATAAATTAGTTAGTAGAGTATGTTAGAAGTGAGGGGCTGTAAATTAGGAACAAATTGATCTCAAGAAAAAGAATATCTTGCATGTAACTTATCACTAAAGTTAAAATACAGCCAAATGTCTTGCTGTACTTTGCTAATCTAGGTTTGAAGATCATCATGCTATCTAGAGATTGCAAGCTTTTTGGGCAGTGAGTTAGGAGACACTAACAATGGGAGAAGTACGCAGACCCAGGAACTGAGTATTGTTTGCAAAGGGAGGGGATCTGGAGTTCGCTCTTACAAAGCTCTTGGCTTTGCTTAATTAGAGAAATTAATGCACAGTACCTCAGTACTGATCTCTGCTGCTCAGCTGGTTTTTCCATTGGTGGCATGATTTATGTCTTTGGTCTCTCCTCTTGCTATCTCAGTCAGCAGCCACTGTACTGGGTGTGACTTATCACACACATAAGCAAGTCTGAACCTCATCAAAGAATGTGCTAGATTCTCCACCTCAGCCTCAGAATCAGAAGTTTCCATAAAGAGTTTCTCCAACATAGTGCCTATGCTGTGAAAGAAACTCCTGGTTGAAGTTGCTACTCCCTAGTGACCAACCTTTGGAGGTTGATGGCATCCAAACTCTTCTGGAGGAGTTGCAGAGAATGATTGTTCACCATTTTGTGATTGGCTTATTGTTCATCCTGTTATTTATTAATAAATGCTGCACTGCTATTTATTTAATGCTGTTTAATGTTGTTTGTAGTTCTTTGTATATTGTGGGATTTTTGTAATGAGGTCTTGTAAGCTACCATTAATCTTATAGCATTAAATTTAATAAATAACAACAACAACAACAACAACAACAACAAAGAGAGCTTGTGTGATTGAACTTAGCTTAAATTGTCATTTCATTTTCAGGTAATGTGCATTGATTTCAAATTGGTTATGGTGAAAATGTTGAGAGGAAATCTTTCCATTTTTGACTATAACTAAAGATAACACAATGTTGAGAAGAAGGCTTAGAAAAAAGCTGAAAATGAAGCACTGGTTTTGTACACATATAAAAAACTCTTCGTGCTATTACCTCTCAAGATACACAATATTAGCAAAATGCAAAACGGAAATAAGAAATAATAAACTAAAAAAAAAAAAGAAGGCAGGAGACCTGGAAAAGAAAAAGTAACAGCAAAGACTAATTTGCACCAACATTAATTGCTGTCCATCACCACATCTTTCCATCCTTGCAAACCATCCTTGTTTTCACATGTCAGCATACCATTCACATATGGTTTTGAGTTTTTTTTTTTTTTCAAGATCTCATCAACTCTTTCTAACCACAGTTTTCTTGCTGTTTCCCTTCTTCTCAAACAACTTACTCTTCATACATTTCTTTTGCAATTTGATTTCAGGGTACTATTAAACTTAGGCACCAACTGGTTCCAAAAATAAGTTATGTTAATATTTCATAATGAGAAATATCAAAGTAGTTAATAATCAGGATGTATGAGTATATTTTCTTTAAAAGCCAATATTATTTAAGCAACCATAACAAATATAACAAATATAAAAGCACATCAAGGCACAACCAAGTCAATGAGACAAAGTTTCTGAAACTTTGTGGTATCACTAGTTTTTCATATAGGATTGATATTTCCCATCACTTTTATCTCATAAATTCACGAATTTGCTCTAAATAGTACACGTTAGCTAATGTTTATGTGTTCCATGTAAGGATTTCCTTTTCAGTTGGAGAACATGAGGTGATAATAAGAGATCTGGTCCTGGTTGGTTTACTAAAGGAACTGACCATATAAGGAGAAATAGTTTGACATCCCTCTTGTGTGTGAATAGGGAAGGAATAAGTATTTTTCTCCTTAACTCTTCCCTTTTAATATTTTAAATTTGTTTAATAATTTTAAAGTTTTACTAGTTAGAAGGCATCATTCTGCTTAGAACTGTGTTGATATTAATATAGTTTTGTCCCAAGAGTCCTTTGAACTAAAAGACTTATGAACATATCAAAATTGGGGGGGGGGAATGTCATTTATAAACCAGAATTCTACACATCTGGTGCTATTAAAAATGAATCAATAGTAGTTAAATTCTTCATTACATGCTCACGCCTCAATATTTTCACTACAATTTGAGCTAAGGTATAATTTTTCTACTCTGCCTAGACAAGCTGAGTGTCCAAAAAACCCAAAGCCTTATCTGGTTGGGATTCTAGCTTTGCCTGTGCAAATAAAGCCTGATCCCTTCCAGATGTCCTCCAGCTGATGTAACTGAGGCATCATATAAATTGGGGAAGAAGAAAGGAAGGAAGGAAGGAAGGAAGGAAGGAAGGAAGGAAGGAAGGAAGGAAGGAAGGATCTGAAGAATTGGAATGGCTAGATAATACCCCTGTTCAATTCTCATTCATTTTTGAAAACCAGTTCAGCATATTTCTTTCCTACTGCTTATATCTCTTTGTATTCAATCTACATTAATTCAACAATCCTTTATTTCTGACCCCATCTCTTCTTGTTTTATGTACCCATTTCAACACCTCATGACCACTGGGTTCTCCTGACATAGCAGTTAGCAATAGCAGTTAGACTTATATACCGCTTCATAGTGCTTTACAGCCCTCTCTAAGCGGTTTACAGAGTTAGCATATTGCCCCCAACAATCTGGGTCCTCATTTTACCCACCTCAGAAGGATGGAAGACTGAGTCAACCTTGAGCCGGTGAGATTTGAACCGCTGAACTGCAGCTAGCAGTCAGCTGAAGTAGCCTGCAGTACTGCACTCTAACCACTGCGCCACCTCGGCTCTTCCCAACTCTCACTGTATCTTACAGTGACATTCCCAACTCTCACTGTATCTTACAGTGACAAAAGCACTGTTGCAAAACCATTTTTGCTTAGGTAGTGGAAATCATACCCAAAGAAATTACCAAAACAATAGAAGATTATTGTTTTATTGAATATAATAAGTCATCAGACCTTGTCTGGAGGAATGTTGGTATGGGGCTTATGTGGTTAATATGAATATATGTAGGTTATGCCCATGTAGTATGCATGACACATGCAGTAATGCTGTAAGGCAATGATGCAGGTTACATCTGTTATTTTTTGGCTATTGCTTGGTAATGATGATGAGATAAAAGTCCGTACGTTCTGAGTCTGAAGACCTTATAAGGAAATGCTTTGATATACAGGTGGTCCTTGCTTAGTGACCAGCTGCTCAAGGACTTTTCGAAGTTATGATGGACCTGCCCAGAGCTACTTACAACCTGGTTCTGGAGTTCCAATGGCTGTACCACCTGCAGTCATGTGATCACATTTGGAGTGTTAGGCAACTAGTGAGCATTTGTGGCTGGGGTGTGCCACAATCATGTTACCATAATTTTGTGGTTTTGCTGGTTTTTGTTTACTTCCGGTTTCCAGCAAAAAACATCCATTGAAGATAATGGATTTGTTTAACAACCTCAGTGTTCATTCAATAACTGCAGTGTTCACTCAACAACCACTGCAAAAAAGGATGTAAAATCAGGCATGGACATGGGGTGAACTGCTTCACTACTGCCATGACTTATGTCCCTAATTACTGTTGTTAAGTCAAGGACTACCTGTACATTGCTTATACTTTGTTAGGGAGGATTTGATAAGGATATACAAGCCATTCAATCATCCTTGAGGTATCTGGTCTCCCAGGGAACAAATTCTAACCCAGAAATAAGGAAATCTTCCATCATGTTTAATTATACAATTAATTCATATCATAAAAAAACCTAAGCTACTATTTTAATATGCAATAATATATATATGTAGGTCTGTGGTTATTCGGGTTTTCTCCCGCATGAAGTTGGAGATGTCGTTGCGACGTTTCAACGAAGTCTCATTCGTCATCATCAGGCTGGTTATCAGGCTTGTGTCTTCAGCCTCGTGTTCCTAGAAGCACGAGGTTCTAATCCCATAAGGGTGTGGCTAGCTGATGAGAGCTAAATAGCTTGAAATAGATCTATACTAGTCTCCCTTTATTTATGTAAAAAAATATAACATATAGAAACGGACTGTCGTTTGTAATTAACTGTCTGGATGGCCCCTGGAGGGGCCGAAAGGCAAAAAGGAAGCAGTATGCTTTCTCCCATATTTGGGTATACCAGGTGATTTAACAGAGAAAAAAACACACATATATATATATATATATACACACGAAGAGGAAGAGGGATGAATGAGGGGAGGGGGCGAAAGAGGGAAGAAGAGAATGAGAGAGGGAGAGAGAGAGAGAGAGAGAGAGAGAGAGAGAGAGAGAGAGAGAGAGAGAGAGAGAGACACTATTATCTTTGTGTTTCTGCTTTCAAGACAATCATGTCAATCTCCCAAGTAAATCAGACAGGAAACATAAGATGAACTAATTATACTATATTGTAAGACTACATTTACAGAATCTTGCAAGTCTGAGAGTACAAATCTCCTGCTGTCTCTTTTTACCACCTGATAAGTTAGAATAGATCCATTCTAAGTTTTTTCCTCTGCCCATTACTTAGTTGCAGGTTCCTCCCCCTTACCTGATTGTTCCCTAGGCAGCATCTCTTCCAGGGGTGGGTTGCTACCGGTTCGGCCTGAACCGGTGACGTCACGATGACATCACCGATCTGGTTCGGTCGGTGCCGGTCCGTGGCCCCGCCATCTTTTTTTAATTTTTTTTTAAAAAAATTTCCGAATTTTTTAATTTATTTTTTCTTCTGTGCATGCACAGAAGCTGAGTTTCTGGCACTGCGCATGCGTTGCCATCTTGTTTTTCGCTTTTTAAATTTTTTTTTATTTTTTACTACGCATGCGCGCACAAAAGCGCGCGCGCCCATCCGAGGCACGGCCATGTAGCGCGGGAGGAAGTAAACCGGCGGGTAGAACCCACCCCTGATCTCTTCCCCTATATTCCAAGGTCATTCTCACATTCTATTACAAATCTTACAAACCAGGAAACCAGAAACTCAGCCTCCTGGTTTCTAGCCCAGTGTCTTTAATTGCTACATCAAATTGCTTCTCACATATAGTGTGTTATAGCATTTAAATTCACTTGATTAAACTGAATGTATGGAATATCTATTTCTAAATAAAATGGTTCCAGTGACAAATGTATGCTTAAGTAATAATGTCTTCTACAGTCCCTCATTTCTTCACTCCAACATGTTCTTTCACTCAAGAACAATGTCACTTGCGAATGGAAAAATAAAACATCGACTCTTTGCAGACTCAACTGAATTAACAAAGGAATGGGATAAAAGATCTCCTTCAAAGAAACTACCAAGATAGGTTAGAATAAGCTTGTTAGAAAAACGTATGCCTATTGTACTACACAGCCTAGAATGTGTTTGTGGTCTTGGTAAAAATAATCGGGTAACTCTACTTTGATAATTCTGTGATTGCTTTACAAATATCCAGCAATCAGCAACATAATAGAGAAAACCTGAAAATAAGAGTAGAAAATAAGAACAGTTTTGGGTCCTTTCTAATATCATTCTTCCACATTGCTACTAGAATTACTGTGTAGAAGGTATAAATGAAGAGACCATTGGAGGCATCTCATTTTTCCTGCAAATTGAGGTTCTCTCCCCAATTAGACATGCCTGCTATACCTTTTCTTGTATATAATGCCATCAGTGTTATTAGAGAAATAAATAGTATTAGTATTTTCTGACCTCTTGGTTTGACCATAGAAGTGTTTCTACCAACATTTCATCATCTTTAGTAAAAAATTATATCAAGATATACAAATTCATCTAATTGTAGTATTTTTATCATTCATGTATAACTTGCAATGATTCATTTTTTTGTCATAAATACCTTGACCTCTGATAAAACAATTTTTCAAATCCATATTCATCCAACATTCTTTCAAATTCTCAGCCAGCAACATTATCTACATGCAAATATCCATATTCAAGAGTTGAATGAAAAGTAATATTCCAATGAGTCACCAATAGATGGCAGTACTGATGTGTTAGAAGCTCTGACAAATTCTTTAGTAGTATCTCTCTGTCATTTTAGTTGGGAGGAACTTGCTGTGAAAAAAAGTTGTATTACTATTGTTGATGAAATAGAAATCTGCAGTCACATTGCTTTGTGCCATCACAATATGCCTTGACTAAATTTTTGACTACCCAAAAAGTCCCTTCAATTTCAATTCACTGCCAAATGCAGAAAATGACTGTATTGATGTAAGAACTATGTTTTACTGTGCTAAAGAAATATAAATATGGTGAACTGGGAAGAACTGATTTATATGATTGAGAATGAAATGGACAACCTGGAACAGCAACCAACATGTTTTGCATTAGAATGTTAGATGAACTGATTAAAGAAAATCAGATCTCTCCAAGAGAAATTACTGTCAATTGGCATTGGCAATTGGCATTTCTTAGGAACATGTGGATCATATTATTGAAGTTCTTTAGTACTGGAAAGTTTGTGTAAGGTGGTTTCCTTGCATGATTGAAGGCAGAGATGAAAGCTTCAAGAGTTGAAATTTATTAGCAATTGTCAAGCCATGAGAATGAAAGTGAAGAATTTCTTCATGACAGTTGCTGAAACATTGGCTCATCATTATGACTCAGAAATGAAGCATCAGGCCATGGGATATTATTACAAACCTACACAAAGCCCAAGCTTCAATAGGATCACTCATGTTTACTATTTTTTGGAATGCAGATGGTGTTATTCACATGGCTTTCCTAGAACCTGGCACCACTATCATCTCAGAGTGCTGTATTGCAACACTCAACATTTTGAAACAAAGATTAAATGGAATTTGGAAGAACAAGATGGAGATTTTGCTGCGAGATGATAATACGACGGTAGGCTTTATACCTCAGAAGCCTAGTAATTGTGAAGTTGGAGCTCACCATTTTATTCCATCCATCATACAGTCCAGATTTGGCATCATGTGAGTTCCACCTTTCCTAGAATTGAAGGAATACCTATCTGTCTGACTCGGATGAAGAAGTGAAAAGGCCAGTCTGGATGTAGTTGAAGAGACAAACTATGTAGTTCTTTTGTAACAGCTTTAAGAAACTTGTCCATTGTTGTCAGAGAGTGAATGGTAATGATTATATGCAGGAATAAATGCAAGTAACAGAAGAGCTCACTTCAATGATTATTTGACTTCCATTTATTAAAACTTTCCTATTTAAATTAAAGTTATGGAAGTGGAGATACTACATGTCATTCAACCCTCATATATTCACGCCTCCAACAAACAAAGCTCTAATATCACTACAAGCATTCCTTACATGGTTATCCATAAACACATTAAATAACCAAAGGAACCTCACACATCCCTGATTTATTCTATGTTCAATGTTAAATCATTTATTAAGCAATTTGTTTTCAGGCCCAAGCCTAGAGACAACACAGTGAAATCCAATCAAGTTCAATCCTTACACCTAATGGTGTAATGGAGAGAATTTTGTTAAACTAAAGCTATAACTTTCTAATCTACTAGCTACAGTATATCCCGAGAGATTCTAGGAGATCCTAGACCTGTTCCCCTATCCTCCATCCAGCTCAGGATTGTGCAGTCTCTTAGTCTCAGCCTCATTCATGCTTCCAACATACTTTGTGTTATCACAATTTAATTTCACATTCATAAAAAATATGGAAGTTCATAGGCACAGTTTCTAAATTTTATACTCTACCACTTGTACCTTTCTGATCAGAATTTTGTCCAACATATCCCAGACATAGTTAATTTTTGTAACAGATGGAAATAAATCTAAAAATGAGTAAATTGCAATATAAATAGAATTACTCATAAAAAAAGGAAAAAAGTGTGAGAAGGGTAAATGGATAGGATTGGATTGGATATGTAAATCTTGAACATGGCTTCTGGCACAAACTGGATTGGTTTTAGTTTTTATCTAAACCTCATAGCATAGTCTCCCAAAGAGAAAGATGTGGTAATTCTGATATTGCATATGTTGTGTTCTCTAATTACATTTTAGAATTCGTCTTATTAGCTGATTTTAGTGGAATTCAAGCCTGCCCAATGTAACAATTTGTTGATTTCCTATGTGTTTTGAACTTAGCTAACTAAATGTGCTGCCCAGGCAAATATATAGTTTAAAGATAGCAGTTAACTAATGAATGACATTTGTTTCTGAGATACAACTCCTTCCTTGTGTGAACATCATTTGGGCAGAGGAATTTACCAATGAAATTCAAGACTAGCCTAGTCACCTGAACAAGCTGTCCTGAATGGAAAAATATAATCTTAAAACAGATTAGATTTCTTTTTCATGGTACACGAAGTCTTGGGATAAAACTACTAAAAGTATTTACTAATTTAATGCCTTCAAGTCAGTGCTGACTCCTGGCGACTCCCTGGACTAGTCCCTGCAGTTTTCTTGGCAAGATTTCAGAAGTGGTTGCAATTGCTGCTTCCTAGGGCTGAGAGAAAGTGAGTTCCAAGGTCACCCAGTTTGGTTTTTGCCTAAGATGAAATTGGAACTCATGGTCTCCCATCTTTTAGCCTGATGACCACTATACCAAACTGGATTTGTTATTGTAGCATGGGGATAAAATAGGGTTAGTATTATGTGAACAGAGTGGAAAATTGGTGTTGGCAGGCCATGTTATTATTACTGAAAATCTCTGACGAGGAATAAATTACACAGAGTATTTTTCCACCACTTGGCTACATGATCATGTCAGAAAATGTTTGTCAAGTTTCTTTAGATTTCTTGAGGCAAGGGTCCTGTAAACCACTTTTCCTGAGGGCTCCTAAAGACACTGCAGTTAATTCTGAAAAACAGAATTTTCCCTTTGGTAGATACCATTTTTTAAAAGACATATTGTTTTCACATATGCACAATAGGCTGTAATTTTAACATTTAAGAAGAGGCTCTGTGATGTGAGAACTACAATCTTTGTTATCACTTCTTTGGTGGTGTCCTTGGCCTTGGTGGATGTCACTCAACAGAGAGGGAGAGGGGGGAGGCGGGAGCAGAGGGGGGGTGCGGGGGGGGCGAGAAGGGGGGAGAGGGAGAGGGAGAGGGAGAGAGAGAGAGAGAGAGAGAGATATCCAGAACATACATCACACATCCAGAACATACACTTCCATTAGTGCTTCTTTGCCACTGTTGAAAGGTTTTTTCCCCTTGCAAATAGCATGGCTATGTTATTTCAACATACTGATGATTGCCTAATTTAATTTCAGCAGAGAAACAGGCACAACAATGCATTGAAACAATGCAGTTTTTCAAGCCTGGAGTACTCAGGGCTTTCAGAGTATCAGTGCAGAACAATATGTTATGAAGAAAACATGATTTTTAGGGGGGAAAAACATTGTCGACTTAATGTAAATGTGGGGGGTGGATGACACTTGGAAGGAAGGACTGCTCACAAGGATGCATAAATAGCCAGTCTACTGTAAATTTATCTCTCATGTGTTTGATTTCAAAATTTCCCTTCTTCCCACATATACAGAGAAGTTAATTGGGGGGCGGGGGGAAACACACCTTCTTTCACGTTAACAGAGATTCTTTTTCTTTTTAAAAGTGTTCAAATGTGGTTGTAGGAGGTGGTTTAAGGCCCTACTCAAATGCAGTGGTAGAATTCCCTTGTACATTCTATAGTAAAAATAAGGTCAGTTAGGTTAGGTTCATTGCATGTTATACAATGAGGTAACTTATAGAAGACATGCTAGCAAGCTTATTTTTGTTTTGGTGAGTATAACATTTAATGTTCTATCTATTCTTGCTGACCTTTATTTTTAGAGACCATAATACTGACTTCTCTTCTGCCATGTATATGAGATCAACAGCATCTGATAGATTAAAAGAGTCCTGACTAAAAGAAGTTCTAATGTAAGCTATGAATAATATCTTAAGTTTGCTATGAAGGCTGCATAAACAGAGGAATAGAATCAAGTTCACGTGAAGTGTTAATACCACTTTATAATGCCTTGGTAAGGCCACACTTGGAATACTGCATCCAGTTTTGGTTGGTACGATGTAAAAAAGATGTTGAGACTCTAGAAAGAGTGCAGAGAAGAGCAACAAAGATGATTAGGGGACTGGAGGCTAAAACATATAACGAACAGTTGCTGGAACTGGGTATGTCTAGTTTGATGAAAAGAAGGACTAAGGGTGACATGATAGCAGTGTTCCAATATCTCAGGGGCTGCCACAAAGAAGAGTGAGTCAAGCTATTCTCCAAAGCACCTGAGGGTAGGACAAGAAGCAATGGGTGGAAACTAATCAAGGAGAGAAGCAACTTAGAACTAAGGAGAAATTTCCTGACAGTTAAGAACAATTAATCAGTGGAAGAACTTGCCTCCAGAATTTGTAAATGATCCAACACTGGAAGTTTTAAAGACAAGATTGGATAACCATTTGTCTGAAATGGTATAGGGTTTCCTGCCTGAGCAGGGGGTTGGACTAGAATACCTCCAATGTCCCTTCCAACTCTGTTATTCTATTCTAAGTGTGGTACCCTCCCTTTATGAATCTATTGCTCTTCAGATGTTTTGTGACCACAGGTCTCAGAATTCTGTGGAGTGGGCTGGTTAGCAATACTGGGAGTTGCAATTTCAGTGCATCTGAAAAGCACCAAGGGGACAAAGTCTCAAGAATACGATGCTAGTAAGGTCTATGATTGTGAAGATACAAATACTATGACCACAATTTATTGTTTTACATATGATTATGGATCCTAGGGAAATCAGTATGCTTAGCTATAGAGCTGAAAAAAATATAAAACTAAAAAAAAAACCCCTTCATTACCAGAAAAAAAAAAAAGGCTGAAACACCCAAATTGGGTGAACCCAGGGGTGAAATTCAAAAAATTTCCCTACCGGTTCTGTGGGCGTGGCTTGGTGGGCATGGTGTGGCTTGGTGGGCGTGGCAGGGGAAGGATATTGCAAAATCTCCATTCCCACCCCACTCTAGGGCCAGACAGAGGTGGTATTTGCCAGTTCTCTGAACTACTCAAAATTTCCGCTACCAGTTCTCTAGAACCTGTCAGAACCTGCTGAATTTCACCCCTGGGTGAACCTCTTTTAAGTAAACAACAACAGAGAAAATAAAAAAAAACAAAGTGGCTCATGATATGTATTTTCATAGCTACTTCCATACTATTATCATTTCCACAAATGATGATAAAAGAAATGGCCCTCATCATCTTTACTTCAAGTTCCAGGCATTTGTTTAATTCCAAGAGGCTGTCCAGCCATCTTTCCACTTTAAAGGCTTGCTATAATGGCTGAAGTCTCTAGGATGGAGACTTAGGGAAGAATTTCTTCAAAAGGGGAAAAAGTGGTCCATAACCTCCAAAGAACAACATTGTTTCAAGAAAAAGGGCTTATTTTAAAACCACTATATCTGAATCAGAAATTAAATCAGTTTATGATCTATAAATTGAATTTTGAACAGAAGTAATGTTTTGAGATCACAGAGGTTCAGAGCTAGTTTTGAAAAGCTACAAAGTGTTCGTGGTGCCTAGAAACAAGCATGTCTTCCTAGAGAGTTTTGTATGACAAATGCTGTCCTTTGTTGTCCAGGGGAAACTACCCTCTATTACATGTTTGTTCATCTATCTCTAGAAAGTAGGCAGCGGCAATCTGGATAAATGAGCAGACCGGTTCGGACCGCTTCTATAGAACCTGTAGTAACTTGGAAGCCTGGGTCGCTAGAAACGGCAGCGACCCAGGCCTGCCACGCCCCTGAACCGGTTCTTTCGGCGGCGCCATAGGCACTGCCATTTAGTTTTTTCCTTCTGCGCATGCGTGGCGCATCACTGAGCGAACCAGCAGCGAAGAAAAGAAGAACCCACCCCTGGAGCAGACAGCATAAATATGTGAGTGGGAGAAAAGGATTTCTCTGTCTTTTACTATAGGATAGAGGTTGTTACATCCGGACGGCGAGCACGGGGCCTGGAGAAGCATTCCTATTGGTCTCAGCTGACAAATACAGCTGGCGGGAGAATAACGTTCCCTGATTGGTCCAGCCACTGACAGCTCAGTATAAAAGAGCTGTCAGTGCCTCAGAAGCTCGCTCGCTCTCCAGATTGTTAGTGAACGGAGCGAGTCACTGTTAGAAGTCACTGGTAGCGTTATTTGTTAGAAATAAACAGTTGTAAACTGTAACCTGCCTCGCCTCATTCCTATGCCTTGTTCAGCAAATTGAACACTGGCAACGAAGGATGGGATACTGAGGAGGCAGGTTGAGCGAAGCCACTCGAAGAGCTGAATCACTGAGCTGTCACTGAGCTGAGCCTGGCGATGAGACGTCGCAATACTATGAGCCAGACGCTGACCATGGAACATGGCTACTCTCTCCACATTCGTACCCTTCAGTCAGGCAACAGAAACCTGGGATTCTTTTTTAGATCGCTTTTATTGTTTCCTAGCTGCTAATGACTACAAAAGCCTACCGGGGGATAGGAAGTTAGCTGTTGCGGACAGCGTCTGCGGACATGATATGTTTGAGACGGCCAGGGCACTAATGGCACCTCAGAAGGTGCAGGAGGCACCTTGGGAGACAGTATTAGCTATTTTAAAGGGACATTACACACCCTTGCCATCTAGAGTTGCCAGGCAGTATGTGTTTCGCCTCCGGTTCCAGGCAGACGGGGAAACCATAAGTCAATTTATGGCAGCATTAAGAACCGCTGCCTTATATTGTAAATGTAGGGATCTTGATGACATTCTTTTAGATCAGCTAATCTGTGGAGTTAGGGACATTCAGTTGCAGCACCGCTTATTAGCTAAGACGGACGTTACGTTGCAAACTGCATTAGATAAGGCTCGAGCCTCAGAATTATCTTTTAAGTCAGCCTCTGAGATAAGGAACCTTAAACCATTCAGTCAACAAGATGCCCAGAAAGCTACTACAGAGTCCTTTGGGAGTTGGGCAGCATACAAATATAATAAATCTAAATCTAAATCTACTACTGTCCACCAAGAGGAGGTTGTCCCAGAGCATTCGGAAGAGGAGGACGTAAGTCACCTCAAAACAACCCAAAGAAAAGGTGGGAGTTTGGAAGGGAGAAAGGCACAAGCACCTTGTACAGGTTGTGGGGGACAGCATCACCGTTCTGAATGTAGATTTAAGAACGCTGATTGCAGGAGATGTGGAAAAAGGGGCCATCTCGCAAGGGTCTGCAATCGGCCGGTAGAAAATAATTCAGCAAGACCCACTGCTGACTATCAACCCCGAAATAGACAAGATAAGAAAGGGGAAGACTGTTTCACTATTTATAAGGGTGCCTACCACCCCGAGACAGTCATAGATCAGACCAGCTCCAATCTAAGGAAATTTTTTTTCCTCACAGTTATAATTAAGGGTAAGCCATGTAAAATGGAAATTGACACTGGCTCCTCTGTGTCCATCATCTCTTGGAGCACCCTTAAAAGAATAGTGCCCTCAATGGCTAAAAGGTGTTTGGCCTCGTGTCAATTTCACCTTCAGAATTACCAGGGTAATCACATTCCTGTTTTAGGATGTGGGATGTTTCAAGTACAATACCAAAAATTCAGCGGTCGCCTGAAGGTAATTGTTGTTGACGGCTCGCTGCCTAGTTTATTAGGATTAGAATGGTTTGAGGCTTTAGGGTAAGCTGTGATCGGTATTCATGCCACTACTCCTGGAATATTCTCAGCGTTGGTTCATGAATTTTCTGATGTTTTTTCTGAGGGACTTGGCAAGTATACCGGCACATCTATTTCCTTTAATTTGGACCCTAGGATTGCCCCAATTAGGCTTAAACCATGGAGAGTGCCTTTCGCACTTCGCCCAAAGGTGGACAAAGAGATTGACAGGCTAGTAGCACAGGGCATTTTAGAACCAGTGGACCATGCCCACTGGGAGACACCAATTGTTCTCCCATTAAAATCCAATGGGTCCATCCGCATCTATGTGGATTATAAGGCGACTCTCAATAAAGCACTACAGGCTAACCCCTATCCTGTGCCAGTAGTGTAGCATCTACTGCATTCTTTAGGACGAGGCACCATTTTTGCAAAACTTGAAATGGCACAAGCCTATCAGCAGCTCGAGGTGGACGACACAACTACTGAGGCGCAGACAATTGTCACCCACTGTGGTGCTTTCCGTTGTCTCTGATTACAATTTGGGGTATGTGTCGCCCCTGGCATTTTTCAATGCCTCATGGACCGGCTCCTACAAGCAAGACTGAGCTACAAGCCTTCCTGGGGCTTTTAAACTTTTATAACATGTTTTTGCCTCACAAGGTTACGATTGCTGAGCATCTCCACCGCCTCCTGGACAGTCGATCACCTTGGATCTGGGGGTGAAAAGAAGCCAACGCTTTCCGATCTGTCAAAACGTTGCTGACATCAGACAGCGTTCTGGTTCAATATGACAGCGACCTTCCCCTTACTCTTGCCTGTGACGCGTCACCTTACAGGGTGGGAGTCGTCCTGAGCCACCGTTTCCTGAATGGAACTGAGGCTTCCATCGCCTACTTCTCCAGAACTTTGTCTGCCACTGAATGGAATTATGGACACATCGACAAGGAGGCGTTGGCAATTGTAGCCGGCATTAGGCGATTTCATGATTACTTATATGGCCATTTCTTTGACATTTTTACAGATCACAAGCCTCTGTTGGGAATCCTGGCTGGCGACCGGCAGACCCCACAAATTCTGTCACCAAGGATGACACGATGGACCATGTTCTTGTCTGCCTACAATTACAAGCTCACCCATTGGCTGGGTAAAGCCTTGGGGCATGCCGACGTGCTCAGCCGGTGTCCCCTCCCTGTACCTGTGGAAGACCCTGCTCCGGCTGCATCAATTCTTCACATCGATGACCATAACAGCCCTATGTCAGCCTTAGACGTCACCAGGTACACTGCTAAGGACACAGTCCTTCGCCAAGTTCTGGACTGGGTGAGAAGGGGGTGGCCCATGGGCCAGGTAGCTCAGAATTCCAACCCTTTAAGGTCAGGCAGCAGGAAATATCCACTCTAAGGGGCTGTTTGCTGTGGGGCATGAGGGTGATAATTCCCTTAGAACTGCGGTGCCAGATTTTAGAATCCTTACACGATGGCCATCCGGGCATTGCCCGAATGAAAGCTTTAGGCCGTCGCTATCTATGGTGGCCCAAGCTAGACGAGGACATAGTGGCCTGGGTCTCCGAGTGCCAGCGGTGCCAGATAACCTCCTGCTGCAGCACCGGTTAGAGAATGGGAGGTGCCGAGGGCCCCCTGGTCCCGTATACATGTGGACTTTGCGGGGCCATTCCATGGACACACCTTTATGGTCATCGTGGATGCTTACTCCAAGTGGGTTGAGGTGGTCTCAATGACCTCAACCATGACCGAGGCCGTTGTTCAGGTTCTGCGAAAGTTGTTCGCGACCCACGGCCTGCCTGATATATTAGTGTCAGATAATGGGCCCCAACTAACGTCGGCCTCATTCCAGTTGTATTTGGCCAAGCTTGGCATCCGGCAGGTATTAGTGGCTCCTTTCCATCTGGCCAGTAATGGCTGGCTGAACAAACTGTAAGATCAGCCAAGGAAGCCCTCACCAAACTGAGACCCGGGGACTGGCAGGCCAAGTTAGACACGTACCTATTAATGCAACATGCAACCCCCTGCCCAATGACAAACCGCAGCCCAGCCAAGTTGTTAATGGGCCGGTGGCTGAGAATGACCCTGGACCATCTACACCCGGACTATTTCCCAGAAAAGCCCCTGGACTCGGTTGGAGGGGCCCGTTCCTTCTAAGAAGGCGATTGGGTGTACGCCCAAAATTATGGGGGGGATCCGTGGTGGTTGCCAGTCCAAATAGTTGAAGTGACAGGACCCCGCTCTTGCAAGGTCCTGCTGGAAGATGGCCGCACTTGGAGGAGACATGTGGACCAACTGCAGCACCGCCGTTTACCCCTACCAAGCCCTGTTACAAGCGACGCCCTGCCCGGGATGCCACTGCCGGAGGCTGTTGCCATCGCGGCAGCCAAAGGCACAATGATACGTGACTCTCAATCTGAATATAAGCAGGCAGCTGACTCACCTTTGAATCCGGAGCCAGAGCCGCCAGGCGACCCCCCTGTCACCAAGGACTAGCAGTCTCCGGGAGTTCCAGAAGTGCCAAGAGAAGGTCCTGCTACTCCAACTGAGGCCATTGGACTGCACAGATCAGGGTGGAGCCAGAGACGCCCAGCTTACCTGGAGGAGTACGCATGTGCCATCCGGGAAGAAAGGGGTATTACGTCTGGACGGCGAGCACGGGGCCTGGAGAAGCATTCCTAATGGTCTCAGCTGACAAATACAGCCGGCAGGAGAATAATGCTCCCTGATTGGTCCAGCCTCTGACAGCTCAGTATAAAAGAGCTGTCAGTGCCTCAGAAGCTCGCTCACTCTCCAGATTGTTAGCGAACGGAGGAAGTTGCTGTTAGAAGTCACTGTTAGCGTTATTTGTTAGAAATAAACAATTGTAAACTGTAACCTGCCTCGCCTCATTCCTATGCCTTGTTCAGCGAATTGAACAGAGGTGTCTATGAATTTGTATTTTCAGTACTACATGGGGTTTTCTTAACCCACTCTGCACCAACAATGCTTTGCTTGTATTCTGCTATATTGACCTATTCCCTGCCTACTTACTTTCAATTAATCCCTTTGCTTAAAACCAGAGATTAAAGCTGAATGTTCCTTAGCTCTTTGTTACAAAAGAAGACACAAAGAACTGATCCATTTATGCAAAGTAGTCATTACCTGCACATTTCCCTCCTTATTTGTGTAAGAATGGTGTTTTATAGAAAGATGTCACTGGGAAGTCAGTGGCATTAAGCTAGCTGAATGATTTCCAGCATTTCCCATCGCCTGGGCTTCCAGAAACTGCAAAAAGGGCTCCTTTGATCTGTTTTCAGTGATTTTGGATTAGTCCAACCGCTGTCTTATTGATCACCAGCTGCCAGAAGCTTTAATCTGATCAGATGCAGCACAATTGGTTTCGTTCCCTGGCGCCTGACTCAGATTTCAGAGCAGGGAAGAAAAGTGTGACATCATCCTTGCTTGCATCTGTGTTGGATAGCTAATAAAATTACCCAATGAGTTTTGAAGACCATTACAGTCCATGTTGATCTTGATTATTATTAAGAACATTTTCAAATTTACTGCACTGCAGGGCAGTCTTGAAAGCATCATTTTTAAAGCTTATACATGTTGTATTGGCCTACAGTGAACTCAGAAGGGGGAGGAAGATTGAGAGCCACTGCTAGAAACAGTGAGAATCTCTTTTCTGATCCATTGTGTTCAGACTGTGTGCGGTTTCCTTCCTCTTTCTTTTGTTCCTCTGATCATTGAGCTTGTTGACAACTTTATGTGGCATGCCCTCAATGCATAGGTGAACCCCCTGTCTGAGATTACACCTGTATATGTGTTATATGCTTTCTAGTAGGGTTGAAGGGAGGTTCCAAAAAAATTCCATTATTAATCTATCTGAAATGGCAGCAGCATCTCTAATGGTAATTTTTTGGCATTTTATTGTAGGTCAAAAAACAGAATTTTATGATGTACCCTAGATGTAACACTTAAAAGAAAGTAGGGGATTGGGTTGGTGTTTGTGGACTGAGTTAAGTACTGACTTTCCATAAGCATGTGCAGGGATTACTGGGATTGCTCCTACTGATAAAGCCCTCAGAAATAGCCAACAAGTCCCAGAATGGAGAAAGTACAGCAAAGAAGGAAGAAAGGAGGGGAGTCAGAAGAAGGAAAAGAAAGAAGAGGAGGGAAGAGAGGGGTGGAGATGGGGAGAGAGGGTAGGAGGGGAAGTAGAGAAGAGGAGTGGAGAGAGGGAAGGGAAGTAGTTCAGGAGGAGAAGAAGGGAGAGGGGAGAAAGGGAAGGAGGGGCTGTAAAAAGAAAAGGGGATGGAAAAAAAGCAACCCTGAATTAAATAGTGTAATAAGTACAAGAAATATGTATAAAATATCTAATGAATGTATAAAAGATGTAAAAGAGAAATGAACTGATAAAAGTGTGAATGTCTATATGGAAATAAAAAAAAATTATATATAAAAAAACCCGGAATTTTAGTTATTATGACAAATGCAAAGAATGTGCAGAGTGAAGTTCAGGAATATATTTTTAAAAGGTTCTTTGATTAGTATTTTTTCTAAGGCTGGCATTAACATTATGATACATTTACATTTTCTTTTTGGTGCCTCCCAGGTCTGTTGGGCTACAACTCCTAGCTGAGTGGATCTATGCCAGATTTTTGGAGTCTTCTGCCCTTCTTCTGCAGCTCTGCATAGATGCTTCTTTTTTTATTTTATTTTAGTGCTTTTAAATATGCTGCAGAAGAATGAGGGATGTTGCTGCAGTTTCTTCACAGCTCCCTCTAGCAGCAAGGGAGAGCTCTTTATTACTTTGATACCATTCTAGGAGATAAAACTATTCCATAAGAACAAAGTAATTAATGTAGAAACACATCATTAAAAATTATGGAATTCTCACTTTTTAAAGATAGCAAAACAACACCCCCCCCAAAGCCCTGTAATAACAGATGCTATCAAACAGAATTTGCAAAGGCAGTAGATATATGTTATGCATAATTACACATAGCATTACTTATAAGAAGAGCTGTATTTGGAAGAGGTTAATGGCTGGTCAAATGCCTTTGAGAAACCTACAAAATGGATTATAAGCAATAAGAATATGCCTTTCCTGACATTCATTGGCATGTTATTTTTGGCACAGGAGGTGGTATATAGCCATCAAGATTATTTATTTTATTATTTATTTATTTATTTATTTTATTATTTATTTATTGAATTTATATGATCACCCATCCCAAGGGTATAATTCTGAGTGGCTTACAAACAGAATAAATGCAATATAACAAAATTATATAGGAGCTTGGAAAAAAGAAAAGCCAGCTAACAACACCAATTAATATAATCATGTAACAGGCTTCTCCACATACCCAGGGCTCCAAGCTTGATGACAAAATCAGGTCTTCGTGCCTTATCCTCTATACGTTAGCAGCTTATGATAGCCTTATCCTCCATACATTCACATGATACCATGCTTTTAAAAGTTATCTTCTGAAAGATCAGCTCAGTTGGTGGCAGCGACTTACATGCTATGCTATGTAGTGCTGCTGAGCAGAGAAGAGATTCTTTCGTCAAACCTGAAACTTTGATAATTATCTTTGATAACAAACTGATTATAATCAGTTTCTTTGGATGAGCGGATGTTCTTGCAAAATGACTGTATGTAAGCGGGAATAATACTCTTACCTGCTGTCTGTACTCCAAACATAATTTTCTAAATTATTTTGGATTGCTGAATTGCTGTTTCTCCCCTTAAGCTTAATTGCCCTTGGTTCATATATTTATTCTGTTGGAATGGCTCAGCCTATGCCTCCACTGATCCTAGGAAGAATTTGCAACCTAACAAGAGCATTAGGGGAAAAAAAATTGCAGGCCTAGTTGATAGGGCCAAGCTGGTAACAACTGAAGGGTGAAGAAAAAAAATTATGTATGTAGATAGGAAGACATGGTAGTTTGCAAATGGGTCTTTTCTCTTGTCAGATGTGTAACAATTTATCTCCAGTATCAGAAACAATGTGCCTGTGTACATCACTTGTTCTGGTGAACATGAGCAGGTTCTAGATTTCTCAAAGTTATCTGTTTAGCTTCTATTGGGAAAAAAAATCTAGATTTGTGCAAACTTAACAAGAATGCCTCAAACTATTGGGGAAATGGAACTGAATTAAAAACCAAACAGGAAAATTGTGGAAATAAAGTGGATGGATCCAACCAACTCTAGTTAGTTCCAAAGATTCAGAGTTTTATGTGGCATGAGGTAGACTTTTAAGCAGAAGCTCTGGTTTAAGATATCGCTGTCTGATAAGTTGATTAATTTTTATTTTGCACTAAGTTTAGGCTTGAATGAGATTCCAAAGCTTACAATTCATTAATAATTTGAGTCCAGGGGCATCTGAAATAAGTCTATTTTGTTGGGGTGAACCTGATATTTGGTTACTTTCCTGGTTTTTGGCTGTGCTTGCTAGCTAGCACACTAGACATTTCCCACTAAGCATGGAATTATTGACAACAAATCATGTCCCAGTTCATTGGCTGTAATGAGTGATACTGGAATGAAATAACGGGAATTCCATCAGCATTGCATGGATATCACATTGTTTTGCTAGGTTTGCACTGGAAATACTACAGGAGGAGAACATCTCTTGCACATCTGCATATATGAAAGGGGTACAACATGATGATCAGGCAAGATGGTAAGAAATATTATAGTGAAATTTTCTTCAGCCAGATGACTTCTAGATGTCTTGAATGCAAACCATTCTGATTCCAAGTAGGTTTACATAATGGGTATTGCAATCAATATATCTGAAGTAGGGTAGTTGTTATCTTGAATTCAGAATTATGACAATTGGGTATCATTTAATTTTGTACCCCTGAAAGGTCTTTAACATGCAATCCTTTTGCAGCCTTTTTCGTTCACTGTTTTTTTTCCTGAGCCCAACTAAAAGGAATGAAATGGCAAAATGACAAAAACTGCACGTTTTGGTTGCGTATGTGCATGTGTGCACATTGGTGGGTCTGTTGTCTTCTGTTTTGGAGTGACAATTAATTCTAGAGGTAGTGCTGTTCAGACTTAAGAGAAGCTGAATGAGATTAAACTAGCTTCCCCTATACGTTCATTTATACATTTTTTTTGCACCAGTTTATATGGCTACTGTCTTTTTGAATGTGACTCTGAATGACTAACGACACACTGGAAGCAATTTGGAAGAATAATATTAACAAAAGGTAAGAATCTACAGCAGCCCAGAGGTGGGTTGCTCCCGGTTCGGACCGGATCTATAGAACCGGTAGCGGGAATTTCCCCCTGCTCACCGAACCAGGAGCGATGGTCAGCTGGTCACGCCCACAAACATGAACCGGGTCTCTTGGCGGCGCTGTAGGCACCGCCATTTTATTTTTGGCTTCTGCACACGCACAGAAGCTGGGTTTTTGGCACTGCGCATGTGCACGCGCCCAACGCAGCGCGGGAGGAAGCGAACCGGCGGCGAGTTAAGTTAGAACCCACCCCTGCAGCAGCCCACTAACAAAAAAAATGTCCAAAACCTATGAGTGAGCAATCTGACTTCCAGGCCATGGAGCAGATCCTTTTCAATGTTTTATAGAGGGCTGGCAGGGTGAGAGCCAATCTAATCTGGGGTTTATGGTGTTTCAAGGGGCAGTCACTGTGACAGATGGGACTGATCCAGACCTGCCTTACTCCATAACCTTGGCTCATTTAAGTATTTTTAGAGATCCTGCATTGGATTATTTGAAACTGGAACCAAGTTTGGACTTTTTCTTACTTTTAAACAACACTGGGATTTGGGAATACTCTGTTTTTTCCATTGACTTTGAAAATGCTTGATCAGGTCTCCCAATGGCTGGCTGCAAGCAAGTTCTTTTTCAACGTCTACTGTACTACAGTCTCACAAGTTTTTAATATATTTTAATCTACCACAATGATAGCTGAAGATTTGGTGGCACAAAGATAATACTAATATTGCTGCTGCTGTCATCATCGTCATCATCATCATCATCATCATCTTCTCATTGAATCTGAGTTTAATTCTTCTAGACAGTTTTACAATTCATCCTTTCTCCTCTTTTAAAACCCTGTCAGGTTTGATTTTCTCTTCTTCTCTAACTGAACTTTTCCTCACCCCATCTCCCGGCTTCTGGCCTCAACAAACCATGACAGGTCATCTCTGTAGTAACTGATAGCATCCCATAGAGTAATCTGACTGTGGTGCCAAAACAACCCTAATGAGGATGGATTTTATATCTCTTTGATAGTGGCTGGGTAAGGGCTGTATATGTCACTAGTGGGGCACTGGCCTCCTCCTCCTTCACTACAAATCAAGGCTATACCATGCAAACTGCCACCAAGATGAAAACGCTTGGCTAGCAATAGCAATAGCACTTAGACTTATATACCGCTTTACAGTGCTTTACAGCCCTCTCTAAGCGGTTCACAGAGTTAGCATATTGCCCCCAACAATCTGGGTCCTCATGTTACCCACCTCGGAAGGATGGAAGGCTGAGTCAACCTTGAACCGGTGAGATTTGAACCGCCGAACTGCAGCTAGCAGTCAGCTGAAGTAGCCTGCAGTACTGCACTCTAACCACTGCGCCACCTCGGCTACCATGCTATCCTTTCCATATTACAGCTGCACAACCTTTTCTATAGTCAAGATGTTTTCACAGTAGAGAGTCTTCCTCCAATAACTACCTGGGCATATACTGTAACATGCACTGAAAATATTGATGGGGAATGGGATGCTAGAGAGCACTGCATTGTATGTGTGTTGATTTTTATTACTCCAGCAGCTGCAGCCATTCAGTCCAAGCCTTTGAATTCTCACATTGGTTTTACCAAGGGAAAACAGTTGAGTTATGCTATACTATGCTTGAAATACCACTTGTTCTTGGTGTTTCAAGGCCAGGAAGAAATATGATCAAAGATCAGTTTCAGGCTTGTTGGTGAGAAATGGGGTGGCGGGGAGGGGTGAGATGATGGCAATGGAGTGAATGTGGAAGAGCCCTTTGAAAAAACTTTCTTTAATCTGTTAGAATTGGTTGCTGAAGTCTTACTCTCTATACTCCCTCACTTCTTCTTTAAAAAGGCATTATCTGAAAAGTGGCTAGCATTGTGGTGGAAAGCCCTTTAGGATACAAAGCAATAAAGTACTATCATTTTTAAAATAACTCTATAACCCATAAGTAAACTTGATCAATGGGCCTACTCTGCCTTACAGAAAATTAATCAGAATATTAATACTGTATGTCTCTGGCATATTGATGACAAAAATGTTTAAATATGTAAACTCAATGGTTTATAGGTAACCAACTGAAAGATACAGCAGTAATGTCTCTCTCTAAAAGATGTTATCAGGGCTTGCCATATTGGTGACCCATCATACAGTTAGAAGACAATGTAGGAGAATCAACAGCCTGATTTAAATACACCAGGACTGAACATAAATATTGAGATGAATCTCATAGCAACAGATAATTACAGTTAGAGTGGATAGGGAAAAAAGGAAAAGCACAGCACAGCACAGCACAGCACACAGAACAGAACAGAACAGAACAGAACAGAACAGAACAGAACAGAACAGAACAGAACAGAACAGAACAGAATATTTTATTGGCCAAGTGTGCTTAGACACACAAGGAATTTGTCTCCGGTGCATAAGCTCTCAGTGTACATACAAACAACAAAGTAATATAATTATAAAATACCAATAGGAGAAGATAGTAGGAAGGAAGAGGAGGAAAGGAGGAATAATGTATTATAAAATAAGGTTGACTAAGCTGGGTAGTGAGGAAGAAACAGCAGACTAGAAAAAAGGCAGAGAAAGAAGAAGGGGAAGTCCAAGCCTGAAGAAAAAGAAGTGTAATTAGAGAAGAAAACACTGAAAGACAGCCAAGAGTCCTTCCACATCACCAGCCTTTCTCTTTCCCTCTCCTTCTCAACTGAGTTTGAACTTCCCGATATTAATTCTGAACATACTGTTGTATACATTTAGCAGTTCTTTTGCAAAAACTCCTGAGACCGTCTATGGCAGGGCTGTCAAACTTCCGGCCCATGGCCGGATGAGTCACACACTGGCCATCCCACGCCCGGTTTAGCGAAGGGGAAAAAAGTCCCAATACATCACGTGATGTGCCTTGAACCCATTGAAACCACATTTGCTATTGCCACGCCTTGAATCCAGAGTGTTGTGGGGGCTGTCATCCTGCCAGTGTCATTTCTGGGCTACCGGAGCAGAAAAGACTACAGTACAGTTTGGTCCTGTTGCCTTCATTCTGTCCAAGATGCTTGGAGTGGGCTTTAAAAGACACCATACGTGGAGTTGGGACCTGGGGAATGACTTTGGGGTTGGTTGGTTGAAATAAACATACTTACTCCCCTTGTGTTCTCTCTCTCTCTCTCTCTCTCTCTCTCTCTCTCTCTCTCCCCCTCCCTCTCCCTCCCCCTCCCCCTCTCTCCCTCTCCCTCTCCCTCTCGCTCTCTCCCTCTCCCTCTCCCTCTCCCTCTCCCTCTCCCTCTCCCTCTCCCTCTCTCTCCCTCTCTCCCTCTCTCTCTCTCTCTCTCTGTGTGTGTGTGTGTGTGTGTGTGTAGACTGACAGTAGAGCAACATTTATTTTCTTGATCCTCAGATGGATTGTATGTCTTGGGACTCTCCTTAATTGCCTAAGCTAGTTGCTCCACGGCCACCTTGAATCATCTTCATGAACATGACCACCATCATCTAAGCCTGCCTGCTTTTTTTGGCCTAACCCTGAGCCTCAAGAATCAACAGAAATAGGTAGATTTTTGACAATCTTTCAGCCTTTTAAAAAAAAGTACTTGAATTTTAGGAACTTTGTTGAGGAACTGGAGGCAATTTCATAATGCTGAGCCTGTGTTTCTCTGGCCTCAATGATACGGTTTGTGGACTAGAGAGATGGCAATAGAATGCAAGGGAGAAGGCAGCCTTTAGGCCATACTGAGCCTAAGAATTTGGATGGGGATTACTAATTGTTTCTTTATGGAAGATGCAGTGTGAAGGGCAGGGCATGCAGTTTTAAAATAATTGCTGATAGCTGTGCTTTTATGAATACTCATTACAGCGGCGGGGCCCTTCAATGGGGCCTGGCTGCTGCTGAATCTTATGTTGTCTGTCAAATGCTGTGGTGCCAAAACACTGGGTAAAGTACCTTGAGCACAAACAAACAAAAGGTACTATAAAAGGCTAATTGCATTCTGCAACTAGTGCTAATATAATATTCTCTGGGCTAATGGAAAACTTTATCCCTTACGCTTAATTTCTCTAACGTTAGCATTCGAGTCGTTTGGCCATGCTACAAAGGCTTTCTGTGGAATAGAACGTTTACTTTTTCTCTTTCTCATGCATGCATTTAGCCTCCTACCCAACCTTGATTCTTCTTCCAATATGATATGACAAATTGAGAGCCACAGTTAAGGAAAGTAAGCCCAGCCAGAACAGCAGCTCCCGGATAAAAGGATTTCTCCATCATCATTATTATGAGAAGCATACATATTGTCCTGCTTTCACCATAATTAGGGCAAACGTTGTACACATAAGGACACTATGAATGCATAATAGATTACAAGCCCAAATAGCCATTGAAGGATATGATTGGCTCTGGCTTTGCACTAGAGAAAATGCTTGGTTCTACATGATTTGATCATATAAGAATATAAGCAAAAGCATGTTGGATCTGGCCACAGTTACAGTCTAATCCATGCTTTATGTAACAATAATATTTCTCAGCTTTCCAACCTATTGCTGAGATTGTGCTACAAATTTCCTTGCATTATTCCAGGTTTACATTACATTTGCTTTTCATTATGCGCTTCCTGCATCTAATGTACATAAACTCTTATAGGTATCAATGTATCCTGCTAACAAGATTTTCTTCTTTGTTTATTGCTCTTAAATCCCCTTGATTATTTTAAAGGTCTAAGAAAAAGAATAGTATGAAATTTTAAGTAGTCTGCACTGCATATTTTGACTGTCGATTGGTTAGAAACTGTGTGAAAGAAGAAAAAGAAAGAAAGAAAGAAAGAAAGAAAGAAAGAAAGAAAGAAAGAAAAACCAAAAAGGAGAAAAATCTCTGGGACCAGAGAAAATCATAGTTTCCAGTTATAGAAAATACATGGAAGGGTATAAGCATATGTGAGAGAAAAAGAGAAAGATGGAAAGAGATAGATGAAACATATGAAACATTGCTGTAGTGCAATATTTTTCCTGTGGGAATTCCATTGAATTACTTCAAAGGCGTAACATTTTATTTTTTCAATGAAGGCGGTATTTTTTTCTCAGATTTCAAATTATCAATTCTGATAATTTGTCTCATGCAAATTGAATGGTGCTGATTAGATCAAAATAAATTTGCATAAACAGATCAGTGCTGCAGACAACTCCATAAACAGATATGTCAAGAAGCAGAATGGGCACAGGCACAGAGTAATGGCTATAGTTTTTAACTGCTTAACGTGTGGCATATCATTTTTTTAGGTCAATAAACAAAATAAGAATTTAGGCAACCCAACTGTGTGGTTATTCTACCATCTTAATCTATGTGCTAAGACAACAAGAAAAAAGGAAGAAAGGAAGAAAGGAAGGAAGGAAGGAAGAAAGGAGGGAAGGAAGGAAGGAAGGAAGGAAGGAAGAAAAGAAAGAAAGAAAGAAAGAAAGAAAAGAAAAGAAAATGAGATACATCGTATATATAAACCAAAGGTAGACAATTCTGGTTCAGGTCTGCACATGGAACAGAGGTAGTATTAATTACTCTGATAAATTCCTTTTCTCAGGACTTCACGTGGGGTAATTCTTTTTTTGAATCAACATTGTTTTGATTACCTTGGGAAGCACCTGAATCACATATCTATAACAGCCTGGGAATTTCAGATTCCTGTCATAGATTTTATGCCCAATATAATATTGATAAATCTACTTATTAGGACTGTTTCCTTGATTACAAATGTATCACACCATTTTGCCGTGAATTCAATTTTTTGTAGTAGTAGCAATACTTGTTAGTTTTGAATGATACAGACAATGAGGAAGGAAGGAGATAGTTCTTTATCTGAAGAGGCTACTTTTCCACCTCAACCAGGCACTGTTTATTGTGAACAGGAAGCAGCTATCCAAAATCTCAGGTAAAAGAAATATTTCAATAACAAGATACTTGTTAATGGAGAAAATGATGGGAATTTGAGATCTTATGCCTACAAAAATACTTTATAACTCATTCTTGGTCTTTCTAAAGGAGAACATGAGTCTCTTTGAACTGTAATATTTGAAATATGTTGGCTAACCAAATCCAACCAAACCAAAGATACCAAGATAGGATCTTACTGCTAGTTTGGCCCAAAGATGATAAGAAGAAAGGAATAGTTCTTGCAGGTTTGGCACTACTTCAGCTTTGTTTGTGGTGAAGGCCAGCAAAGTGGCTGCTTTGATGTGACTCAACCATGCTGAACAGTAGTGGGTTCTAAATCCCGTTGCTACCGGTTCGCGCTTGCGCACGACACTTCTGCGCATGTGCAGAAGCGTCCCGGGCAGTTGTGCGGAGTGTCCCAGCAGGTGGGTGGAGCCTCCCCCACCGCTGCTACCGGTTCGCTGAATCGGGCTGAACCGGGAGCAACCCACTGCTGATGCTGAACCTCTGGATATTGGGTCCTACTTTGCAGATTAGAGCAGACATGAAGGAATACTGTATTTTGATTGAAACTTAGCACAACTCTATATTCTAATTTACTCTGGGTCACGCTACCACTTGTATAAGAACTATGCAGCTTGAGGCTATTTCTTCTTCAGGTGTTCAGCATAGGGCGTGAAAGTCTGTTATAAGAGTCACTTTCTTCTACATAAATCTGCCAATCAATTTGCAGAGATCTTTGGAAACTTTTTCCTAAATGCATTTTGAGTTTAGATAGGTAATTAGCAAAGAAAGAAATTTGGAATTTATTTCTTAGATATATTTTCCTGACATCTTGTAAGAGCTAGGAAAACCTTTCTTATTCTTATTTGTGATGTTATAGATGGTACCACAGACTTTTTTCCAATTGTGTTTTATTGTCTCTTTACATCTTTTATAGTTATTGCTGATTTTTAATCGCTTTCAGCATCATTATATTTTATGGTATTTTAAAGAGGTGTTTTTCCATTGTAAAACACCTTGAGGTTCTTTGCAAGACATATGCTATTCATCTTGCATGGTACTTTATGCATTTATTAAAATGAATGGCTACCAATCATCTACAGAGATCCAGCAAAGGGAGACAAGGTGTGATAAAACTGACTACTAGTTGAGGAAGTTGCTTGATCCCTCTGTCCTTCTCTTCCTTCTACAGTTGCTTCATTAGATAAACATATCTCTGTTTATCCCCATATTCTTTTCAAGTAGTTATGGATGGAGCACTGTCTATAAATGTGAAATTACTCCATCACTTGTCTTCTTTGATGAGCTTGTAGGTCAATTCCATTGTTCAAATGCATATATAATTAATGCTTCTCTATTAGAGTGCTGGTCTGGTAGGTATCTCTTTGCTCTAGCCCAGTTAAAAGATCCCAATGTGTCCATTTCTGTAGAACCATAATGACTTTATAATGTCTAGTTACAACTGGCAGTGATTAATGGCAATTAGTTCACAACATTATTATTACCGCCACCATAGTGAAAGTGTGGCTTCTCCAGCAAGTCATGTTATGGGCCATGTAGGTTTCTCAGAGTTTCTCTTAAATGTTGACATGCATGACAAATATCCCTGACTACTAATTATTTTGAGGCCAAGGTCAGCTAGTGTTGTGAAGTGTGATGGAAGCTGAGGGTGTCTGGGATTTTGTCCAGGTGGAAGATAAGAGGCAAAGGGAGAAGGACACAGATTTCTTCAGCACCTCAGCTAGGACCAGCTGTCATTTTGTTCTTGACAGAATTAGTATGTGAATTGGCTGATACTCCTTTTCTTTCCGCTTCCCTAGTTTCCTTTTGTACTATTCCTATAAGATTTGCTCATGCAAATTAGACAGTATTCCATTCTTTTAAAATGTAAAATACCCTGACTACACTGGCAGAACAGTAATAGCAGTAGTAAGTACACGGTGCTAGATTGCTTTTTAACTGTCTCCTTGCCTTTATTTGATCTGTTTTAAGCCCAGTAATAAACAGTGGCAGGACCTGATTTTAAGAACAGCTTTTATGTTGTATCAAGCTGGAGAAGAGAATAGGGTGCTTGCCTATCTGGGCTGCAAAAATCCAGAGACTATTAGAATGGTAAAAAAGAGAAGCAGAAAGTGTTTTCTCTTTATGGCCATCCAGTGATCATCTATATTTTTGCAACTTGGAGATGGGAGCTTTAGAAGAGCACGATTTAACAGCTTGTCTGCTTAAGATCTTGCTAAACTACAGCAGCTTCCAATATCTGTAATGGTGTGTTGGAAGAAATCTCCTTCTGGGTTCAGTTCCAAGTGGGGAAAAAGACACTGGGAACATGGAGACTGCTTGGAAAGATGGTTTAATGGTGGACAGAAGGACCACATGGTTTGAGGTCCCTGGGGAAAAGGGGGATCACATGCCTTGAAGATGTTAGAGAAGAAAAGAAGGCGTTGCTGAGAGTCCTTGAGTTTTTTATACCCTCTGTTGGGCCTCACCTCAGAGTTTTCTGTTCCTGTATAAGAAATGCACTCTGATTGGTGGTCAGACTCCCAGGGGGCGGGGGTCTTAGCTAACTCTGTAGGCTTTTGTCTGTGTCCCAGGCTTGGCTGATGTAATCTTCCCAGGTGCCATTGCTGAGTTTCTGTTTGCTAGATGGGTCCGCCTGAAGGGGGTAGATCTTTGTTATGTAGAATAGACTGGGGGGAATGAGTGAGCTGGGCTCAATAGGTGGGGGGAATGAGTGAGCTGGGCTCTGGCCTTAATGGTCCATTGACAAAAGTGGGGGCTATTAAGAGTGAGTCTATTTCCTGCCTAAAAACATGTTTCTCCCCTCCAGGGAAATATAATATTCTGCCTTTTTAATATTTCCTAAAATATTTCATTTTCTAGGAGAGGGGTGGGTGTTAACTTCCTATAGGTGTATGGGAAAAGATCTTGGGAGGGCCTCTTCTGAGCTGCTTGCTATGCCCACTATCTAGCTGTGGTCTATACTTTCTCTTATCTGACTATTTTCTAGGCAGCCCCCCCCCCCCCCCCCGAAGATTACCTCTCCCAGTGTCCTGGCAGGAAAGGAGATGGGAGGGGGAGATTTTTTTACTTCCAGACTTTGCCAGATTGATGTCAGGCTTCCCAGGTAGACCAGACAGGAAAAAAGGCCAGATGACCTAATTCTGCTTTACCATAAGGCTGCATTAACATAATCTTGCCAACATAGAAGAAAATTCAGATGTGTGTTGGGAACATATACTAAGCAGATAGAAAAAATAAATACACAATTGTAGTAGAAGAATAACCATTCTTTTGGCTCCTCTTGGACTCAATTTTATAATGGACTGTTTCCTTGTTGAGAACATTGTCAGTAAGAGCGGCAGCTGCATATGAATAAAGTGGCAAATGACTGGAGACAACTGAAATGGCATTGTATTAAAATCACTTTTCCCCCACAAGGAGAATACCATGTTTTGGACTAGAAAACAAACTAGGGCAGGCCCAAACTTATATGCATTAAAGAAACGAGGAGTCATGCCAGAGCCATTAACTCTTGGCATAGTGCAGTCTTGCTCGGGGAAAAAAAAATCAGATAAAATGTTATATTTGCCAAGATTAGAAACATTCTATAAAGAATAAACAAGGCAAGGGTTATTGCTGCTGAGATTGTCTGCAATTGCTCTCACTTCTTGCAGCTAGATTCCGAGAAAAGCGACCATATTCAAAACAACAGGAGGGACTTTAATATGCTGCCTGTAAAATATAGTCCTGCAAAATCCAATAATCTGCCTTAAAATATTGCTGAACTGCTAAGGATGAGTAGGAAAAAATGATCTTGAGGAAATATATATTATAATATATAAATCAAATGCTGGACCCTAATTAACTAATTATTATGCTAACCTCTAATTTAGCTTTTTTTAAAATTGGAAAACACTAACTTATGATTTCAATACTAAAACCTGGGAGGATGTTGAATTGTGGATAACAGTCCAAATGCCCTCTTAATCATGGTCTCAGCTGGAATGTTCCTATTATACATATTCACTACAGAATATTCAGATTTGGTTCACTCAATAACTTCATTCATTTTTTAATTTTATTTTCCTTCAGTTTTCCTCTACATATTGTACTTCTGTAAACTGTGGAAATCCTATTTGTGGACGGAAGCTGAGTGAAGGGAAAGTAGACTAGCCCAGTAATCTGTCCAGATAAATATTATGCTAATAATACTCTTCCTTCTCCATGATCAATGACATCCCCAAACTATGTTTTATTTCAGGGAAAATGTGGTTAGCTTTAAACATAGCTAGCTCCATAACTGTTATAAAGGCTACATGGTTATAGCTGTCTTTATTTATGGCAAATCCAGTTGCAAGTGTTTTGGGAACAGAATGAAGGCCGTGACATGTTTCTCATTCCATATTATCATCAAAAGATTTGGGGGGGGGGATTATCTGGATTTAGGCATAGTGATTGCCTTCTTGAATATCCTTCCTGTCATTGCCAAGAGTTTCTGTGTGGTTATGATATCTCTATTGTGGAAGGTTCTTCTCAGATCTCACCTGGTCTCAATACTGACAGCGTTCCAAGACTTTAAAATATATATTATACCGTATTATTATTGGGCATTTCCATGCAAAGTATAAGATGATTAAAATCAAGCATGATTGTGTTTCTTTTATTGGATGCTACAATTTGCAATTGCCATTTTGTTGTTTTTTTCCTTGAGTGTGAGTTAATATAAGTATGAATAAGACTGCAGCCTTACTTCTACTCCCTGTTGGTTTCCAGTTCATTTGTATTCTTTACCATCCAGTGTTGTGTTCCTGAAAAAGTCTTTATTTCCAGTGTGTGTGAATAGTTCTGATACATGACCTTACATGTTTCAATGTAAGGGAAAAATAACTTAGTTGAAAAACAATGACAGATGCTCCGAGAAAGCAGAGAGAGTAGGAAGGTTAGCATAATTGGCAAGAAACAATACCTGAATTATCAAACATATATCAAAAAGTGCCTTTATTATTATAGGTGCTGTCCCCAATTGCCCTTTAATATGTCACATATTACTCTCGCAACTTTTGTTTTCTGCCTTACCTCGATGATATTGTCTTTACTTATCCTTAGCTCATGAAGAAAGTCAGCCTGAGATTATCATTAAATTTACCAGTTTTAAAGTAGCATCTTCCATCTTCAAAGGATATTATCCCTCTTCAGCTGCAAAGAATAGAAAATCTGTAAAGATTTGCCACCCGTTATTCTGAAGACTGAGCTGTTATGATGTGATCAAAGAATTGCTCTGGGGTTTGGGTGTGTCAACGCTCCCTTCCCTCCATCCCCCTTTTCCCCCCTGAAATGTTCAGATGTCCAGTATGAATTGCAATGACAGACAAAAATGATGGTATTTTGTACAGGTATCAAAATGTTGCACGCAAGCAAGCAAGTTAGGAGCTTTTTGTTCTGATGTCCCAATGCACATTTTGTCATTGGCACCCCTTGCGGATGCCTGCTCATGCCTGTCACCTCCCCCCTTCCTTATTTTTGAAACTGATTTCTTTCCAGGCTTTCAGTAAGATCTGGGAGAGAGAGGTTCAGAGCAGAGCTCACCTCTTTGATTTGGGGAAGAACAGGAGTTGTCTTAGCACTATTCCTCTTTAATAACATTTTGAAATGGCTAGACCTCCACTATTTTATTAGGAGAAAGGGGTCATGTTTGCACTATTCTGCTGTAACAAGATTCTGAATTGTATTGTTATCTTTAGGTGCAGCAGCCCTGCTTTTTCTCACTGCATTGTCCAGAAAAGGACGAGGGAAGTTGAACTGGGCTTTTGTTATTTATTGGCCAGTTTCCCTGGGGTTGCCACTTTCAATCACTTCCCCTTCCCTGCAGAGTAACAGACCTGCTTGCCCAGCAACTAATCAATTTCTCATTCCACTCTATAGAACTGAGCTAGTTGTACAATCATGGGGGAATCTGGCTCTCCTCTCTGGGACTATTTCTGCCCTGGTACCTTCTCATACTTCCCATTATTTTTACTTGACAGATGCTAAAATGGGGTGTTGGGGGGGGCGGGGGAGTGTTGGCTGAAAAAAAATTACTCACAGTCAATTTGCTGCAGTGTCTCATTTGGAATGTATTCCCCCACCCTTGCTAGCCTGTAGGGTGATGTTGCCAGGGGGTGAGGGTGGAGGGAAGAAATTTTAAATAAAAAAAAAATTACGGTACTTAAAACAATGGCACACTCACAAATCAGAGCAATACAAGACAATACAAAGCAAGGCTAGAGAGAAGTTCCCTGAAGATGGGCTCCAGCACAAGTCCAAAACCTCTGGTCCTGATGACTGACCCAGATTGGATCCTACAACATTGTTTGCCTTCATTCGTCAGAGAAATATAATTCAACAAATAAAGACATTCTTAAACAGTTTGACCCAATTTCCCCTTTTACAGTCTCAAATAATGTAATTACCTCCACAAAAACCAAACCAAAACAAAACCCAGACTCTGTTGTTTTACACAAGTATCTTGGCAGCAGCAGTCCCAAACTGGATTCTAGACTCACACACAAACAATTGCAAATAGCTCTATTACCCCCAGGATATGCCCAAACTATCCCCTTGGAGGTAATTACACCCAGTTTAAGAACCACTGATATATTCTATTTGATAGTACCATAGATAGAGAAGGTTATTTTTGGTTCTCAGTATGAGTTTTTGTTAATTCTTTTAACAATTCTGTATTAGTAAAGACTGTATGGATAAAATTTTAGTTCATCTATTGTAAGTGAATTAATTCTGTAATCCTCAAGATACTTCAAGTAAGCTCATTTAAATCTACAGGACTTGCTTTTGAATAAACATACTAAGGATAAGAATAATTTATTTCACAGAGACTTTGATATCTAGGAAAATACACACATTTCCCTCTTTCATTACAGTAGGGATTTCTTTCACTGCAGCAGTATTTCTACCTGGAAAAAAAAGATGTCATCCCAAAATGGCCTACATGAGAGAAAGTAGATAGAACTAATTATCATAAACACTTGTGAAAGCATAAGGTACACATAGTCCAGGATCCAATTTTGAGGAGGTGGAGAGTAGAAAGCCAAGTCACCCATGGAAAGTCCACAAATAGGACATGAAGTCCATATTCCTCTCTTGTTGATGTTCTCCCCTCAAATGGTATCCAGAGGGCTGCTGCTGCTATTGAGTTTGGCGTCATCACCCAGCCATTATGATTAATAGCCATTAACAGAGTATTATTTAGGAGGGTTCCCAAATGGCTTCACAGAGCAACTTGGACACAAGGATTATTCTGAGTCAGTTTGAAAGCAGCAGTGGGCCTTTGTATCAGTGTTGGAAAGTGATGCAGTTAAATCCAGGGATTTGTTTCAGTGATTCTGATATGTTTTTTTTTTCTTCATGGAGAGAACACTTGATTGAACTCTTGCCCTGAGTCTTGAAAGTCATATCCTCTAATGATATTAACTTGACAGCTTTTGACCTCCAGCTCAATAGTACACACACACACACACACACACACACACACACACACACACACGTGAAATTGTCTAGATTTTTTTTCTTCTCCCCGTATCTGAGGAGGTTTTTCTTTTTTTCCTCCTTTGTGTGGGGTGGAGGTAAGGGTATTTTTGATGCTGCAGGCTGCAGCAGCTGTGAAAGCGTGTGGAAGCGAGGCATAGATTTCCGTTCTTGGCTCTTAGCATTTCAAGTTGGCAGAAGTGAAAAACAAAATAATGGACCACTTTTGAATTGCTGCTGAAGGCTTGGGAAGTCAAAATGGTGGCAAAGCAGAAATAGTCCCAGATATTGTCAGTTGCTGTATCCAAGAAAGTGCTGCCTGAAGAAGGCTGTAGTGTTCTATCACAAAGTATTTTCTGTGCATACTTTGGAAATAATTCTGAAAATGTGGAACTTGTATGAGAGCAAGCATGGCATCTCTCTGTTATTCATAAAAGAATGCAGGTATTTTTTTTCAAGCTGCCATCTAAGCTTGTCCCCCCACAAATCTTATGCTTTGCTAAATCTACAATTAAAGTTAATTACATTCATAAAGCAACAGCACCTTTTTCCAGCCTTGTGTGGAAGCCTGAAAAAAAATCTGTTAATAAATAGAAAAGAGGTATTGCATGTCCAAAGCATTCTTCCAATCATTTTTGAAGCATGCATAAGCCTAGCATTTTCCTAACCTTTCATCGAGGTGTACAAATTAGACATTGCCTTTGGCTATATGGAGCTATTGAGAAAATAGAGCAGAAGAACTTTACCAACCTATTGCCATATACTGCTAAAATTAATTGGATTAATTTAGCCAACAGTGAATTTGGGACAACACTTTACAATGCAAGTAGTGGGCAGTTTCAATATCAATCAACATTGGTGTTTTTTTTTTACATTACATTTCTATTTAATTCATAGTGGCTTAAAGGTGGGCAGAGATGACAAAGAGAAGGAGATTATACTTGCTGCTAGTTAAAGTAAACTAATTAGTGGCAGAGGGAACCCTGGAAATCCCTTTTCTCCTCACCTCCAAAACCTGGTGAGATCATTGTCTCGCAGTGCCATGTGCCGTAATTAAATTATTTTAGGTATTGTGCTCTGAGTGTTTAAAATGGTTTTTAGGTTCCAGAAAGGGTAACAGTGAGTAATACTGTGAAGTTTATAAAATTAGACATCTGTGAGAAAGTGATGAGTTTGACTCCCATGCTCCTAATGCTAAAACTCAAGGTCTTCTAATGACATTGACTGGTAGGAGATTCAGAACAGAGGAAGGAAGTCCTTTTTCATTTATGAGATCTGATGCCACAAGATGTCTTGGCCACCATGCCAACTTACACAGCTTGAAAAGGGTAACTGATAGATTGATAGAGAATAAGGGTAGAAATGGTGGGTGAGCAACATCAGGAGAAAATGTTGCCATGTATACATAGAAGTGGTTGTAATGGCCATCAGGAGGAACCTTTCTTTTTAACTTTTCACCAAATACAGGTAGTCATCGACTTACAGCCACAATTGAGCCCCAAAATTTTTGTTGCTAAATGAGACATGTGTTAAGTGAATTTTGCCTCATTTTATGACCTTTCTTGCCGCAGTTATTAAGTCAGTCACCACAGTTGTTAATTGAGGAACACGGTTGTTAAGTGAATCTGGCTTCCCCATTGACTGCTGGTCAGAAGGTTGCAAAAGGGGATCACATGACCCCTGGACACTGCAATGGTCATAAATGTGAGTCAGTTCCCAAGAGTTTGAACTTTGATCATGTGACCATGGGGATGTTGCAATGATCATAAGTGTAAACAAAATGGTCAAAAGTCACTTTTTTGAGTGCTGTTGTAACTTCGAATGGTCACTAAATGAACTGTTGTAAGTTGAGGACGACCTCTATGCAAAACAACTAAAATGACATAAGAAGACCTCAATATGTTCCCAATGAGTTGCTCAGGGCCCTACGTGTTTTGTCCGACTGTCATAATAATTGGATGGACTCACCATAATTTGTCCCGTTAAAAGACAGCAACTCTACTTGTAAGCACCAGTGAAGTTGCAACATTCCCCTCTCCCCCCCTCCTTTCTCCATTTATGCATTGTAATTAAGTGCATGTAGCAATTATACAGATATAAATTATGTGTTGGCGATACGACAGCACACACTGTGCTTAGAAACATAGCCTCCGGTGTCTGGCAGCAAATGGATTAAATCTAATACAACATTAAGCATAATACAGGTTCCAGACATGCGTAGGCCTGCTTTACATGTGCAAACATGGTATGCTAAGGTATCTCAGAGTACATCATACCCAGTGCTACAAGCAATTTAATATGATCTACCATGTTTCCTTGTTTGAACTCTCCAGCTGATACTTCTCAGCATTTTGACTCAGAGGGATTGTAACTGGCTCCCTTTTTACAATCCCTAGTATAAACAATTAAGATGGCTTTTTCCCCTCCCTTTTGGCCTTAATCATGGTCACAAGTTTGCTTCTCTGTGTGTGGTAGTGGTGGAGGGGGAGACACTAAATAGCAAAGGCATCTGCTTTGTTAACAAGGAAGCAATTGTAGAACTGGGGCATGTGGTTTCATAGAAAAGTTTCCTAGAGTAGAATGTTTTCTCAGTTCAGAAAAATCTGAAGCCCCATTTCTGAGAAAATGATTATAGAGATTTTGTGACATTACAAACAAGCTGCATGACAAGAAAATACAGTTAGGCTGAAGAACACTTGATTTAAAATTGATTACATAAATTAAAAATGAAAACAAACAAAACAAAAGCTCTTGTGATTTTCTTTTATATATACTCATAATCACAGAGTTGATTGATTTATCAATACAATTGATCTGCAGTAGATTCAGGATGGATAAAAATACTTCATCTATATAAAATTTTAATGAATGCAATTGCAATATAGGATGTGGGAAATCCAATGGCTTGAGGGCCAAACTATACAAGGCAATAAAATGGCTTTTAAAATACCATGCTTAAGCTGGCTGCTTATTTAAAAAACAACAACTGTAAGCAAGAAAACTGCAATTTGCAATTCATTTTACTTCAAGATTCTTCTGTCTGAAGAATGTTTCCTTTTAAAAAAAGTATATTTTTGAATAGCAATTTTATTAAATATTACTATTCAATATTTAAATAGTATAAAAGATAAAAGATAAAAACTAAAATACTTAGTTTTTCTTAGTTAATTTCTAACTTTCCAAAATCAAAGTTCTGATTATTCTTTTGCTGTTCGTTAATTTATAAAAAAATCTTTAAACTTGCATTTAATAGTTAAACAGCAGTTAGGAAGCAATTTCTGAAAATGATTAGAAAAGGAAGTACAGGTATTCCTCAACTTACGACCATAATTGAACCCGAAAGCAAACATTTGTTAAGTGAATTTTGCTCCATTTTACGACATTCCTTGCTGTAGTGAATCACTACAGTTGTTAAATTAGTAACATGGTTGTTAAGTGAATCACTGCAGTTGTTAAATTAGTAACACGGTTGTTAAGTGAATCTGGTTTCCCCACTGACTTTGCTTGTCAGAAGTTTGCAAAAGGTGATCACATGAGCCCGGGACACTGCAACCGTCATAAATATGAGTCAGTTGCCAAGCATCTGACTTTTGATCCCATGAACATGGGGATGCTGCAACAGACGTGTGTGGAAAATGGTCATAAGTCATTTTATTCAATGCTGTTGTAACTTTGAACAGCCACTAAATGGACTGTTCTAGGTCGAGAACTATCTGTATGCAAACCCAGTGTCCTTTTGAAAGTGCTGACCATGTTTTGAGCAATATGGCTATTCTGTCATCTTCAAGAGCTCTGAATCTATCCAAGACTGCTGTCTTTTAGCATCCTTACAAGGACTATTTGTCCGAAGCACTTGTGGACAATCTCAAGTCCCTCCTTTTCCACAAAGGAATTATAGAAGAAGTGATGTACCTCCATCAGTTACATATTCTCCCCAAAACAAATACACTGAATTTGGCTTATGGATGGTGTTAGTCTGCAGCAGATAGTTTCTATTTTTTTATAGTTCTAACTATTCATCATGGTGTTTTTACTAAGCATCTTATCCATACTGTGCTGCCATGACCTTTGAGAACTTATTATTCTTGAGAATGAAATATAAAAATGCAGACCTGTATCTATAACTTGTCATAAAAATAAGGATTGTTAATCTCTGCAAAAGAATTAGAGCCAGCTTTAACATAGGAGGAGTCAGCCCAAAACAATATTATCTGAAAGTGAAAAGGGAATGTTAGCTTATCGGATACCTGGCATACAGATAGGGAGAACAAGAAGCAGATTCTGGAAGAATGGGGTTAGGAAATAAATATCACAATGACACCTTGTAGATCAATGTTGTGCAAAGAAGTTAGATTAGCAATTGGCCAATTATAAAAGACCTGTGTGAAATGTTGTACAGAGTCGTGGGAAGGAAGGAGTCTTTCCCAGGGAGCAAAGAAGCAGCTCAGACTGGAATAGCAATAGCAATAGCACTTAGACTTATATACTGCTTCACAGTGCTTTACAGCAGCGGCCTCCAACCTTGGCAACTTTAAGACTTGTGGACTTCAACTCCCAGAGTTCCTCAGCTGGCTGAGGAACTCTGGGAGTTGAAGTCCACAAGTCTTAAAGTTGCCAAGGTTGGAGACTGCTGCTTTACAGCCCTCTCTAAGCAGTTTACAGAGTCAACATATTGCTCCCAACAATTTGGGTCCTCATTTTACCCACCTCGGAAGGATGGAAGGCTGAGTCAACCTTGAGCCTGGTGAGATTCGATCTGCCAAATTGCAGGCACCTGGCAGTCAGCAGAAGTAGCCTGCAGTACTGCACTCTAACCACTGCACCATATTTAGTACAGATAGGCCTCGACTTACAACAGTTTGTTTATTGACCGTTCTTAAGTTACAACAGCACTGAAAAAAAGTGTCTTATGACCATTTTTCACACTTATGACCGTTGCAGCATCCCCATGGTCACGTGATTTACATTCAGATGATTGACAACTAGTTCATATTTATGATGGTTGCAGATCGCAGTATCCCAAGGTCATGTGATCACCTTTTATGACCTTCTGACAAGCAAAGTCAATGGGGAAACCAGATTCACTTAACAACCGTGTTACTAATTTAACAACTGCAGTGATTCACTTAACAAATGTGGCAAGAAAAGTCATAAAATGGGACAAAACTCACTTAACAAATTTCTCACCTAGCAACATAAATTCTGGGCTCAATTGTGGTGGTAAGTCGAGGACTATCTGTGTGCAGGAAGAGAACCAGTGTGGACCCTCCTAACCTTTCACAGGGTGTATCTAGTAGTTATGCAGATGTGTGCTTTAGTCTGGCAAGATTCCTGTCTATGGGGGAGCAACAATAAAGAAACTATTCTGCAGTAATTCCACGTGTTAGTCTTGGTTCCTTGCACCTGATAAGACCTGAAACAAAAGATCCCAATGGAGCCCTTTTTCTGGATAGAGAAAGCTATCCACGCTCTTGAACAGATGCTTGGCTGCAAGAGTTAAGTGAGGGAATGAATGAACAAGTGCAGTAATGAAAGTACAGGCAATGAACATTTTCAGGAAAAATGTAGTCAGCCTGGAACGGCGTATGCTTATAACTTGCTAAAAGATTTTAAGCTGTTCCTTTATGATGCCTAGAAAATATAGTGAAAAAACTCACTCTGAACATTGTACAGAGGTTTTCCCTGTATGATTTCCCCCCACCCCTGGTCCAATTTTGCTTTAGCTAAATGGAAGATAGTTCTTGCAAGATGTTCAGCCATAGCACTTTGTGAGTTTTTGATCAAAGCCTATGGGAGGAGCTTTAGCACATCCTAAAAGGAAAGAAAGAAACAAGAATAATTGCTTACCAGTGGGGCTTATAAGATCAAGGCCAGTTCGTTTTTCAAGGCAAAATTGTAAAACAAGCTAAACTGTAAATTCAATCATTCATAATAAGCTGATTTCTCTCCCCCCCACTCCCACACCATCGCTTAAAGATTTTGCTGACAATACAATAGGAAAATAAATAAACATACCATTAGCAAAAATATGGGCAGGGCAGAAATTTATTATATAGTCCAATTGGATTGCTACCTAAAATATGGGCAGGATATCAATATACCACATATGGAAATGGCATCACAGTCATTCTTCATGAGTGTGACCCCTTAATATCTTTGAAACATTCCTTGTGATCATATGCAGGTGATAAGGGTGTTTACATATTTATTCAATTGCACTAAGTTCAGTGGCTAATTGCTAATGGGTGAAATTGCTGGTGCTTTCAGGGAGGCATTCTGGTAACAGATAATTAAGCATCTAAGTAGTTGAAAATGGCAGGAGAGAAAACTGATATCTTCACTTGGCTGAGTTCATTTACAAAGCTGGGTCAGTTCATCTTATGTTGCCTCCACACAGCCAAGATCTCAGTTGCAGTCGATGAACTGTAATAAAGTCACAGTATTAAATGGCACTAAAACGTGGTGGGAGGAAGGAACACAAGGAAAATATGCCTTGCATACCTTTGGATATGTAATGAGAAGAGCCAAGGTGGCGCAGTGGTTAGAGTGCAGCACTGCAGGCTACTTCAGCTGACTGCTAGCTGCAGTTCAGCAGTTCAAATCTCACCGGCTCAAGGTTGACTCAGCCTTCCATCCTTCTGAGGTGGGTAAAATGAGGACCCAGATTGTTGGGGGCAATATGCTAACTCTGTAAACCGCTTAGAGAGGGCTGTAAAGCACTATGAAGCGGTATATAAGTCTAACTGCTATTGCTATTGCTAAGATTGAGATTACAATAAAATGTTGGATACCCCAAATCCTCATTCCCATTCAGGGATTCAACCAAACTCAAACAGCGAATTTGTAATACAAGAATCTTTGTTCCAAAAGGGGGATGAGACAAAGAATTCTGTACTTACTTTCCTCCCCACCCCACTAGACTTCTGCATTGATCACTAAAAAACCTGAGCATTTAATAGCAAATAGTAGTAAAGTTCTCATCACATGCTAATCCCTAAAAATTGGTTTAAGAAAACACAATAGCTGGGTTTACATACATACCATTGTAGGAAGTTACCACCCACCCCTCCCCTGGAAAAAATGAAAAATCCTAGGAAAAATTAAAAAGGGAGGATATTATATAGAATATCACTAGAGAAATTGAGAAACATGCTTTTAGAAAGGAAACAGACTCACTCTTAGTAGCCCCCACCTTTGTCACTGGGCCATCAAGGAATGGCCCAGCTCACTCATCCCCCACTCTTTGTTAATAGCCTGGACCAGTCTATTCTACATAACAAAGATCTACCTCCTTCAGAGAGAGCCATATTAGGAATTGCCCAAAGCCCTTTCATTACACCCCCTGGGACCTGGGAAGATTACATCAGCCACGCCTGGGACTCAGGACAGCCCACAAGAGTTGCCCCAGCATGCCCCTGGGAGTCTGACAGCCAATCGGAGTGCATTACATACACAGGAACAGGAAACTAAGAGGTGGGGCCCAACAGAGGTCATAAAACCAAGAGACGCAGCATCTTTCTTCCCTTTTCTCTTCACCCAACATCTGGAAGCATGTGATCCACCTTTTCTGTTCAGGAGCTCATGCCATGTGCTCCTGTCCACCATTAAACCTTCTTTCCAAGCAACTTCCGTGAATCCAGTGTCTTTTTCCCCACTTGGAACTAAACCCAGAAGGATATTCCTTACAACACCATGTTTTGCTCAAACAAATAATCCCTTTTATATGTTTATGTGATAATTTGATTCTTGTAATATTCAACATTTGAACTATCTAACTCCATTTTAGCTTTAGTCTAGAGTATTGTGCTAAGTCAGCAAGTGTGCACATCAGGGGTGGGTTCCACTTACCTTCCCTACCGGTTCGCATCGCAACGGAAGTGTACATTTTGCACATGCGCAGAGCGTTCTTTGCAGGGCCGCGGTGACCAGAGAACCGGTTCGGGGGCGTGGACAGCTGGCCATCGCTGCCGGTTTGGCGAGCGGGTGAAAATTTCTGCCACTGGTACGGGAGAACCGGTCCGAACCAGCAGCAACCCACCACTGGTGCACATGCATAAGTGCATTTTGTGGGATTCAATGATAGTTGAAAGAGAAATATATTTTTTTATTTCACATGTCAAAACGGTTATTCTTTCAACCGTAACCCTTTCAACCTCCAAAGTATTTACTGTAGACTGTCAGAAGCCTGAGCAAGCTAGTATATTCTGTTTTGTCCTCCCTGTTGCTTTGGGAGGCTGGGATTTTCACCTGACATCAATGAGAGACTTGATTGATGGATCCAAGATATCCCCATGCAGTTGTTTGACTTGCGCAATCAATCAGTGAATTGGGGTGGGGGTAGGGACATACAGTTTATTCTATATACAAAAGTCTACACAGTAGGTACTTTGCAACTGGAATCCAGGGGTCTTTAAGCACATAAACTGGATGCAAAGAGGACTATAGTACATGTGACAGAGGTTTGCATTGCATGCACAAATATTGAAGAGGAGGCCCAATCAAAGCAGGTGATGTGGGGATCAATATTTTAGAGAGCTATATACAGACCCTGACTGTAACTAAGGAGAGCCAAATTAGTGTGGAACAAACTCCTTACTGGCCCCCTGTTACACCAGAAGAGATATCCCAGTTGATCGGAACCCTCAAGGCTAATAAGGCTGATAATGTCCTGCCAGAAATAATCAAAAAGAACGGCAGTTGGTGGGCTCCACTTTTAGCATCTCTGTTTACATTTATAGATAAAACGGGCCATATGCCAAAAGATTGGGGATTAGCAATTATTATACCAATTTATAAAAAGGGTAATAGAAATGACCCAGGCAATTATAGACCCATTACTCTTCTGAGTGTTATTAGTAAATTGTATGCCAAACACCTAAACTATAAACTTCAGGATTGGCTAATTTCAGGGGGGATAATCAAAGACGAACAAGCTGGTTTTATAGAAGGAAGATCTACGGTGGATCATATCCTGGTACTTCACCACCTGGTTCAAAAATACACGTATAAAAAAATCCTCTCTTTTCGTGGCCTTCCTTGATTTTAAACAGGCCTTTGATTCAATAGCAATAGCAATAGCAATAGCACTTAGACTTATATACCGCTTTACAGTGCTGTACAGCCCTCTCTAAGCGGTTCACAGAGTCAGCATATTGCCCCCAACAATCTGGGTCCTCATTTTACCCACCTCGGAAGGACGGAAGGCTGAGTCAACCTTGAGCCTGGTGAGATTTGAACGGCCGAACTGCAGCTAGCAGTTAGCTGAAGTAGCCTGCAGTGCTGCACTCTAACCACTGCGCCACCTCGGCTCCTATCCAGGAACACCCTCTGGGAGAAATTAAAATGCACTACTATCGATAAACGCCTCCTTTTCCTCATGCAAAAATTGTATGCCAATTCCACCTTGAAAGTGAGGTGTAATCCTCAAGGGACTTTAACCGGCCCAGTAAGGGTACAAAAAGGGGTACGGCAGGGTTGCATCCTGTCCCCCTCCCTTTTTAACAT
>QLTV01004248.1:1356176-1374828 GCA_003457575.1 Thermophis baileyi | reverse complement strand
GATTCCATTCCATTCCATTCCATTCCATTCCATTCCATTCCATTCTCTCTATAAAGCCTTAGTAAGACCACACCTAGAATACTGCATCCAGTTTTGGTCACCACACAATAAAAAAGATGTTGAGACTCTAGAAAGAGTGCAGAGAAGAGCAACAAAGATGATTAGGGGGACTGGAGGCTAAAACATATGAAGCACGGTTGTGGGAATTGGGTATATTTAATTTAATGTAAAAAAGAGTAGGCGTAGGAGGATAGCATGTTTCAATATCTAAGGGGATGCTACAAAGAAGAGAGGGTCAGCCTATATTCCAAAAAACCAAGAATGTAGGACAAGAAGCAATGGATGGAAACTAATCAAGGAGAGAAGCAACCTAGAACTAAGGAGAAATTTCCTGACAGCTAGAACAATTAATCAGTGGAACAATTTGCCTCCAGAAGTTGTGAATGCTCCAACACTGGAAGTTTTAAGAAGAAATTGGACAACCATTTGTCTGAAATGGTATAGCGTTTCCTGCCTAAGCAGGGGGTTGGACTAGAAGACCTCCAAGGTCCCTTCCAACTCTGTTATGCTGTTAAATGGATGTAATGCACAGTTAAGGTACTGGTGCCCAGTTGAAGACTTAATGTGCCTATCTCTCCATAGGATTGGTCTGCTGATTTCTCCACAGCACTGCAAAGCATTTGTGTACATTGCAAACTATCACTGTGATACATACTTTACTGAGCAGCAGCTAAGCCTGTGTGGAAATCAAAGTTGTGTGTGTGCATGTGTGGGTGTGTGTATACAAGCTGCTTTAGCTTGCAATTCCTTGTTTATGCAAGGAAGAGTTTGGGAAAAATAATTTTCACAAACCTTAAGGGGGTTTTGTAAGTGATTTGAAAATTGCTGAGAATATCTCCTGGAAATATTTGATGGCATTGCCATCTATAGCTGATTTGCACTTTGCCCACAAGTGAAACTTCATTCCAGCTAGTGGAACCATCCTCCCTCCACACACTCAACCAGCCATCTGATCAATATACATATTTACACATTATTTGGTGAGTGAAGAACCATTTTGAGCTAAATAAAAGAATTCTAATACTATACCCAAAGCTGTCTTTCAGGGGGAAAGGCTTTTTCCTCCCTTCCTCATCTCCAAGATTCTTTCAAATTCCTTCTGGTGAGCTTTGGTGGTGCAGTGGTTAGAGTGTAGTACTGCAGGCTACTTCTACTGACTGCTGGCTGCCTGCAATTTGGCAGTTCAAATCTCATCAGGCTCAAGGTTGACTCAGCCTTCCATCCTTCTGAGGTGGGTAAAATGAGGACCCAGATTGTTGGGGGCAATATGCTGACTCTGTAAACTGCTTAGAGAGGGCTGTAAAACACTGTGAAGCGGTATATAAGTCTAAGTGCTATTGCTAGTGCTACTTCTGAGTTTCCTTTTTTGTCGTTGCATTGCAGAAGGTTTTAGTGCCATAGTTTCCAGTGACATGTCTCTTGATTACTTGTCAACCTCCCTGGTTGATAGGAAAAAAGAGTCATGAGAAGAGTTTTCTTATGATGGCTTCCCTTGGGATTAATTAAAGTGTGGGAAGCCAGGGAGGATGAATGCCCAGAAACATGAAAAACAGATCATTTAATACACATTCCTCAGTTAGCTTTGCAACTACAGTATTTACCTGATATCACCTAGAATGCTACCCCACAAATCGTTTTCCTTTGAACAATGTTTGAATGAAACAATTTTTACATACTGCAACCCTAGAAGTCCTAAGTATTGTCAAATTCAAGATACAATTAGCTGAATGAAATTGACCCAGTGAATTAATTATTAAACTTGAAAATGAAGACATGAATTTCCACATGGATGCATCTGAAAATCCTTTTCTGAATTTGCTTTTACATTTCACTCTTTCTGCTGATTAAACATTCCCTTTCTTTTTAAGAAATTAATTTGGAATCACACAATGTAGCCCAAAAGATTATCACAGTCTGCTACTTAGGAGCCTCAGAACTTTCTTTAATCATGTATTTCAACATTGCTCAGACTTGAAATGTACCACGCTCCTTTGCCTTACCCACCCACAGTCTAACAACATGCTAAGACATTTGAAATCAGTACCTTCATCTTAGACAAGCATAATTAATCTTCAAACACTGCTTTTCTTAACATAGAATGCCCCAGAATTCAGAACCAAATTAACTTAAAGTATAAATCCCCTTTTAACTATTAATTGGTTCATTGCTAGGCTTGATGTATAATTATATTCTTTCTTCCTTACAGGCTGAAAAGATCATAATTCTTGTGGTTCATTTAAAATCTCATACATTCATATGGTATAAAGGTAAAGGTAAAGGTTTCCCTCGCACATACGTGCTAGTCGTTCCCGACTCTAGGGGGCGGTGCTCATCTCCATTTCTAAGCCGAAGAGCCAGCACTGTCTGATGACGATTCCGTGGTCATGTGGCCGGCATGACTAAATGCCGAAGGCGCACAGAACGCTGTTACCTTCCCACCAAGGTGGTCCCTATTTTTCTACTTGCATTTTTACATGCTTTCGAACTGCTAGGTTGGCAGAAGCTGGGGCAAGTAACGGAAGCTCACTCCGTTACGCGGCACTAGGGATTCGAACCACCGAACTGCCGACCTTTTTGATCGACAAGCTCAGCGTCTTAGCCACTGAGCCACTGCGTCCCCTCCTCATATGGTATACAGGATACGAATAACATAAGCTTTTTCTGCGTGATAAGAATACATTAAAACCTCTTGAAACTTTTTGTTTAGAGCTGTATATTTGTATATTTCCATGTCTTCACTGGAGGCAGATAAGTAATAATCTGTGGAGGGATTAAATGTCCCTGATCAGTTGACTGACACCAGAGGTGTCTGTGGGAAGGGAAGGTTAAAAAAAGTAAACATGGCAGTCACAATTGCACAATCAAAGGCCCACCCTTGTTTTATATGGTTGCCTTTATCATTGGGGATCAGTGGATTAATTTTTAATTCAGAGTTTTAGGAAATATGGGACATCTGTGGCACAGTCGGTTACAAGAAAAATATCTACCTAGCACAGAAATGGCGAAGAGAAGGAAAAATGGTACCTCAAAATACTTTCCTATTAGTGAGCTACTGCTATGATTCTTAATTAAATAGTATACCCACTGCTGGGGAGTGTTCAGTTGTATGGACCCAAATAACAGACAGAATAGTTGCATAAACCTTTACTTTATCTTACGATACTGGGAGGCCCTGATGAGATTGTAAGCACCTAACTAACCATTCGAATGTTTAAAAGAGAGAAGAAGCAAGCATCAAATGGGGTTTGAAGACCACCGGAACAGAGATAAAGAAAGAGGATTGAAATCTTCGTGCCTGTCCCACAGGCTCCTAGGAAAGGCTAGAAAGCAATATTGGACCTAGCTAAAGGTTAAAGCCCAACTGGGGAGAAAAAACATGATATTATTAATGTTGAGGCAAGTTTTAAAAAAATATCTATTGGTAAAACAATTTGTTTTTGGTATGAATGGGATTGTTCTAGTTTATCCTAATCATTATCTTGAGTTAAGGGTTCTATTTAAAAAACATTTCAGAATTATGAAGTTTTGAGGATATTAATCTTACAACCATTTCAAGGAAGTCATCAATCCAAATTGTGATTTTCTTAAGCAAAACTGATGAGCCAGAAACCCTTCCTTTACCATCATTTCAAGTTGTATCCTGCATCAAACTGAAATTTAATTATAATGGTAGTGATGATCATTCCATCATTCATTCATGGATGTCATTCATTATTAGGATGCAAAGTCTGAAAGATTTTGAACTGAATCTAATGTGAAGCTGTTCATTGTTCCAATTTGTTTTTGTAGCTCATCATCAGCTTAGCTCTTTTAAGGAAATATTCTTTTTAAACAACTTTAAAGAGCAAATATTATATTATACTCAGACTATGCAAGATGACTTTATCTGGTCTTTCTGAGATAGGCATTTTCTGATTTCTTATGCCTACATATGCTCATATACATGTCCCAGCTGAACTTGCTGCCATTGACTATGTTCTCAGGTGGCATTATCTAATTGATATGTGACTTGGGGGCACTCTTTTAAGGTGTTGCTACTTCCCATAGTTTGACAGATTTTAACCTAAGAGTACTCTGCTCCTCTGCTCGCAATAAAATACTTTACGCCACCAGGCTTGAAATCTTAGGCTTGGACAACCTAGAACTTCACCGCCTATGGTCCAACCTAAACGTAGCACACAATTTTTTTTTTTAAAGCAACTGTCTGAGTGTCAGCTTAATGACTTTTCTACTGGAAGCAGCAGACGACACCGATATGTCATTGGTGTTGCCCTTGTCATGTTTAGATCACCCCATATGACAAAAAGTCAAAGATGAGCAAAGATTCCTTGGCTTTTGTATGAGTCCCGCACCTTGCAGTGTGCTTTTCTAATGAATGCAGAAGTGCATTAGAGCATGGCAAGGAAATGTGCCCTCAATAGTTGTTCTTAATTCAATTTCTTATGGAATCACTTTCACAAATATATTTGCTATGGTGTTGTCTCCAGCACCCACCTCGTGGAATTTCCTTTTAATATGGTCAGCAACTTCCTACTTGCCATATTTGCATTTTAAGACTGCTTCAACAACAACAACAACAACAACAACAACAACAACAACAACAACAACAACAAACTTGAACATCTGGCTTTGAAGCTGGATGGCTCTTGATTGACATCTCTGTCTTAAGAAACTTTGGCTTTCAACAAAATTCCTATAAGTATGGGACCAAAATACATATTAGTTAGTTTTATATAAAACAGACTGTCAACACTTCCCTTTTCATCTATCTGAAAGAGGTAGCACTAGCAATTATTCTCTATCGTGAAAATACAGACATTTCAAGGTGAGAAAAAAAAGAGGGTGACAGCCAGAAATTAGGTGTCCAGATTCCAGTAAGATAAATACTATTAAGAAGAGCTAAGGAATAAAGACCCTGGTTACTTTGTTTAGTATTTGCTGATAGTATCTTCTCAGTAAGTACACAGATTTTGCCTCTTTGCTGATTGGTTAAATTACTGGGACATAGTTGTAATCAGGGACCACAAGGCCAGATCTTTATCAAATAGAGAGCAAAGTCATATATCTTGCTTCATACAAAGCAATAGCAATAGCAATAGCACTTAGACTTATATACCGCTTCATAGTGCTTTACAGCTCTCTCTAAGCGGTTCACAGAGTCAGCATATTGCCCCCAACAATCTGGGTCCTCATTTTACCCACCTCAGAAGGATGGAAGGCTGAGTCAACCTTGAGCCGGTGAGATTTGAACCGCCGAACTGCAGCTAGCAGTCAGCTGAAGTAGCCTGCAGTGCTGCACTCTAACCACTGCGCCACCTCGGCTCTTAAGCCAGAGGCTCTTAAAGCAGCCTTCATGTTTTGCAGATACTTTGGTCGTTCTCTCTAGGAATTATGGAATTGTAGTGTAACAGATCTGGAGGACAACAGTCAGAAAAAACTGATATCTTGAAGTTTAATGGTAAAGAAAATATTGTTTATTTATTGGAGTCATTGATGATTGAAAAATTCAATGGAATACAATTGAATGCTAGTCATTAGATTGCTGATAGTTAGATCCAAAGAGATGTGGATCTTTACATATACTTCCAGATAATGTACAGCAGTTCTGAGCGATGCTTGATTATTTATCGATTGATTAATTGGAATTTAGAATATCCGGTAAGTCTGGTTCAGAGATGAATTAAATGGAAAACAATACATGTAAACCCCCCCCCCCAACACACATACAGACACACAACCTCAGTAGTAGTAACACAAAATATAGCAACACAGTATTCAATCATAATACATATTTTCCTTAAACCAATGAAATAAATTCATGAACGGTTCCGTTTTAGTTCAGAATCCTTGGAAAGATCGCCAATATTTATTTACTCATTTATTGGTCTGCCCAGCTCAAACAGTGTGGTGTAGAATAGAAAAACAATAAACCACATAACATGAAAACATACACAAAATATAAAATATTAAGTGTAAAATGATGGCCAAATACAATAATTAAAGAGCCAGAAGGAAACTTCACTCAGTTGAACCCAAATGACTGTAGCAAAAGCTACAGTCTTTCTTTTTTAAAATATATATTAAGAATGTTTCATAGAATATATGACAAATGAAAAGAAAAGAATGAAGGAAATGAAACGAGAAGAAAATAAACTAAAGTTAAGAAATATAATAACTTCTACCTTTTTTTCACAGATACTTACAAACATAATCCCTCCTTCTTCTTAAATATTACACAAGTCCTTTCAGCCCCTCTTTTCTTAACAGGCTTCTTAAAGTTGTGACAGCTTTCTTAAAGTGAAGTTGTGGCCTCTCTTATATCAGCAGTTATAAAAGTTATGACACATGGGCAACTACCTAATAGTCACGCTTCCTAGATCCCATGGCAAAGTTTTTAAAAAGCAAAGATTAAAAGAGGAAACCTGGAGCTTCTTATGGGAATATATGCATGGGCAGATACTTTTGGAAGAAGGGGGTCCCACAGTGTAATGGTATGTGGGAATGACCTTGGGAGACAGGAGGGTAAGCTATTGATTGGACAATCAATGTGTAAAAAATATTTCAATCAACCGAAGTGGGAGGACATGGGATTTTTTTTTCAGAAGTGACTCTTCCTGAAATAAAGAAGGATGGGAGAAATATTTTTGGACTTGCAAGATTCTGTTAACATGACCTTACAATCTAGATAGAGTTAGTACTTATAGTTGTGCTTCTTGTCTGGACTACCTTGAAGGACTTATAAGCTCAATGTTGTAGGGTCATTTCTACATACCACTACATACAAACCTATTGGGACTGGAAACCTATTGGGACTGGTGAAGCTTGCAATGTAGCAGTGTTACATGCATGTAATGAGCTGCACCCAGAACTATCTGCACCACTATATCCTGGGTCAGCTGAAGTTTCTGGAGGGTTTTCAAAAGCAGTCTCATGTATAGCATATTGCAGTAGTCTAACTGAAAGGTGATTAAGCTGTGAGTGACCATGAGCACAGCTTCCTGGTCCAGGAATGGGCACAACTGGTACACAAGATGCAGCTATGCAAAGGCCCTGGCCATAACTGCTAACTGTTCTTTTAGCTGGAGCTGTGAGTCCAGGAGATTTCCCTGCCCCATATTCACAGCTTACCCCACAAAGTATGATTGCAAATTACCAATACTAATTGATATAGGGCTAAAGTAGATATGATAATGATGTAAATATCAATCTAGTATAGTAAACCTATCTCTTTTCCATGGTCCCCTTTCCAAACTGTCTTTATCATTAGTTTGTATTGATTTAGCTTAAAAGCTATCTTTCCACCAATAAACGGTGTTCAATAATGCTTTCCTCAATGAAGACTTTGAATCCTGAACAAAGAAAAAAACCCACCTGGGAAATGAGACATTTTTGGATAGGGTAGCCATATATGCACTACCAAAAATTGAGAGCATGCATAATTAAAAGAGGACAAAAGCTAATGCATAACATTTTCACAAGCTAATGTATACACATAGCTGCAAATGTAGAAATCTATATGTTACTAAAACTCTTGTTGTCATGACCTTTAATTAGGTGAAACAGTACATCATCACAGGGCAAGAATTTTTGAACCAAAGTACCTCAAATGAACTAACTTACAGAATGTGTCCAAAATCTTGTGTCCATAACCCCCGAGTGAATGAAATTTGGAAAAGTTGTGGCTGCTTCAGGAAGTGAAGGGGGAAGGGTGGAAGATTTCTGATGCTTCCTGTCAGTTTTCCACAAGGAAACTCAGTGGGGAAGCTGGCAGGAAGTCAAAAGTTTCTCCTGCTCCCACTACTTTTTTGCCTATTTGTGATAACTCTGTTTGTCCATTTAGGTAAGGAAATATTTCAGAAACGATGAGCCAGTGGGGTTTGGGTCATATAGTAATGATATAAAAATCTTACTGCACTTTGGGAAAATTATCATCAGGTAACCCATGTATCAGCCCAGTCTCCTGAAAGAGCAACCACAAAACTTAAATCCCCCTTTCTTAGAGTTCTTTGTATTAAACTTGTCCTATCCCAGAGTTCATGGAGTAGGGTATGGCATAGGTGGACAATCTGGGGTTAAGACCCAGAGGTGGGATTCACTTACCTTCCCTACCGGTTCACAAATGTGAGCGCGCGCATGCGCCTCATCTGCGCATGCGCACGGCCTGCGCATGCACAGTGCTTGTGCATTACATCATGGCGGGTGGGCGGAGCCTCCCGCAGTTGCCGCTACCGGTTCGCGCGATCTGGAGAGAACCAGCTGAATACCATCACTGGTAAGACCAACAAAGGACTGAAGGATTAAATAGACAAAAGCAAGGTCAAGATCCTGCAGACTTTGAGGCAGTGCTCCTGTGTCATGAGATCAAGTTGGCAGAATCAAGGCCAGAGTTTCTATTGAGGTTTCTGAGCTAGGTTCTGGTTTGCCAGCCTCTTTTTCCATCTCCTGCTCTTCCATCATCTCCCTGGAGGATCCATCTGAAATGGCCATGACAAAATTAGAAAAGAGAGGTTTGGCCTCTACAAACTAGGATAGATGGATATTCTATTTGCAGGACAAGGGGTTTAGCAACCCACGCCTGTCTGTCCCAAAACACTTGAAGTTGCTATTCTATTCCATATTTTGTAGGAATTTCGTGGTGGCAGCATCTGATGGGGTTTTTTTTATTGAAGTTTTTCAACAGAATTAAAAACAGTACAAATTTTGAATTAAAGAAGAATAAAGAAAAGTAATAAGAAAGCAGAAAAGAAATATAGAAAAAGAAATTTCCATTTTTATATGCATAATAGTCTCGTGGCAGTAATCGCATAATTGGTTCAGAGATAGTAAGACCAATTTTTATTGTATTCTGCAGATGTCATCTGAAAGTTTTATGCTTTGTTACGTAATAATGTCAGAACATTTTAATTGCAGTGGTAACATAATCACAGAATATTAATTCCCAGAAATTATTCTTTTTAATCTTATCAGTCTAATGGGAAGAATTTCCATTGACACAAACTGTTACAAAAGTAAAAAGAATATCAGTGTCACATTATGGAATGTATAGCAGTTTCAATAATATTTGAAGCTGCGATAGAGCCCAAGAATCTATCTTTGCTTTCTTCTTTATTTTCTACTTTACTGTCTCCATCTCAGTGCCCAGAGGCCCAAACATTTATGGGTACATGGGCTCATTCTTTATGCTCTATTGAGTTGGAAAATCAGTAACTGCTCTCTTCCTTTTCTTTTCTTTTCTTTCCTTTTCTTTCCTTTTCTTTCCTTTTCTTTCCTTTTCTTTCCTTTCCTTTCCTTTCCTTTTCTTTTCTTTTCTTTTCTTTTCTTTTCTATTCTATTCTATTCTATTCTATTCTATTCTATTCTATTCTATTCTATTCTATTCTATTCTATTCTATTCTATTCTATTCTATTCTATTCTATTCTATTCTATTCTATTCTATTCTTTTCTTCATCGATTTTTCATTCTTGGGGTTAGGAGAAGGTTAGGATCAGAGGTGGGTTCCTCCCGGTTCGGACAGGTTCACTCGAACCGGTAGCAACCCACTGGTGATGTCACGGAGCCGGTTTGGTCGGTGCCGCTCCGTGGATGCTGCCATCTTTTTTTGGATTTTTTTTTTGAAATTTTTTTTTTGGGGGGGAATTTTTTTTATTTTTTATTCTTCTGCACATGCGCAGAAGCCGGGTTTCCGGCACTGCGCATGCGTCGCCATCTTGTTCTTGGCATTTTTGGGGGGAGGGATTTTTTTTTCGGCACTGCGCATGTGCGCGTGCACAAAGCGCGTGCACCCATGCGGCGCGGCCACGTGGCGCGGGAGGAAGCGAACCGGCAGCAAGGTAAGTTAGAACCCACCCCTGGTTAGGATCTTTATCACTGTATGGTAACCCCTAAAGATGGTAGGTATTTGTGAGATTCTTGGTGCTCTCTGAGCTTAATTGCTTTCTTGCAGTTTTATTACCAAACTAAATAACACCATCAGTGCTAAAAGGGAGTAGGGTTTGCTCTCATTTTATATAATAGTGGCTTGCCCTGTCAGTGTTGGTGGATGAGGTCTTGAGTAGGCTTTTGTTTACTGTTAGCTTGTTTGTCTGAATTTGGTAGTTCCTTAATTGGGTATTGTTTACTTCTTGATTGTTGGTCTAGTGTTAATCTTGGTGTTAATCTCTGCTCATCTCGGTTTTGACTGCTGGTAAAGAGGTGTTTTCATCTTTTGTTTCCTTTTTGGCTTTTTGATGATCTCTTTTGAGTGGTATGTAGATGTTATTTATCTCTCTGGGTCTGTTGATGGCTGATTTGTCTGAGTGCCAGGCTTCCAGAAATTCTCTAGGATTTTTGGACTTGGTTTGGTCTAGGATGCTCACAGTTTCCTAGTTGAAACTATGTTATACTATGAAATTAAGGAGTTTTCATCATGTCTTCTGGCTGCTAGCTGGTGTTCATGTACATTTCAATCTGTAAATTTCATCCACTTTACCATAAAATGCCTATAGGTAATGCCAAAAGAAGATTGAGTAAAACAATCCTATTTAACTAGTTTCAGAATCCAGAAGAAAGAATGGTTAGATTTAACAAACAAATGAACAACTATACACTTGGACTAAAAACTGTAATTTAATTTACTTGGGGTAGGTTTGTTCCCAAATGGGCTACCAATCCCATGATTTCAGTTGAGAATATCTGCCTCTAGTCTGTTTCAAAGATAATCTTGTAAATTTCAGAACCAAATGAGAAAACAACTTGATATTTTCTGATTGTTAGAAATTGTTAGACTATCATAGATTAGATCTGAGAATAGTATTTAACATGTTTTAAAGTGTTTATGCTTGTATTCATCCATCATAACTCATACACTTCAAGTTGTAGAGTGACACCTGTGTATTTTTATGTCAGTGACAAATGGATGAAGTTTCTTTGAGTTTCTTAAAGCAGAGCATTTTTCATTATCTTGAGTTCACTGATAATTATTTTGTTTCCATTGCTTGAAAGTTGAGGCAGCAATCACATATCACAGAGTTAAAATGACTGTTTATAGGGCAGCTAAATTATGTGATTATCAGTTTAAATCAGCTTTTGCTTTGCTCCTGGGGATAAAACAACAATTTGAATCTTCTGAAACTCATCAGATGAGAACAGAGTGCCAAGAATATAAATCTTCTCTGGAGCCAAAAAGTAGGGGGGGGGGAATGATTGTGTGAGCATAGAAAAATGTGGTGACCATCAGATAAAACTGACAGTGATGCTCTTGACAGAAAATAAGTCAGATTGCTGATTGGTTGATAACTTTGATGTAATATTCGGCAATTATTTAACTGAGATTGTATAGTAAGATTAATAGGGACAGATAATGAAAAAAAATGCATGTGCTCCCTCCTTCAAATATTTATCCATTATTTATTTCAATATCTAAACTTAAATCTAATATGGATTGTTTATGATTGGAAGTAAACCAGATAACAGAACAGAAAGACCTAGGATGTATTCTTAAAGATAAATGGTTGAACATTTAAACTGGGATCCAATATACAAATTAAGAGCATGAGCAGTGAGCAAAGAGGTCCCTTATATTAAACCTCATAGAGATTTAAGTGATAGTGCATATGGCCTATAACACATGCTGGTTGGGAATTCTGAATCCCAATGCATCTGAAGGGGACCGTATTGGAGAAGTATGTTTTATAGAAGGACTGGAATTAATTCTTAATACCTCCAGTTTACAGAATCAGATTAAAAACCTGGGACTTCTACCTGGGGCAATAAAAAAAGTCAATATATAGCCATGACTGTACATAAAAAAAGCAATAGGACCTCAACCTCATGGTTATGGCTGCCATCTTGACTTTGTTCACCCAATCACCCATGGATAACCCTGCTGTCTGCATGAGTTTTTAAGGGCTTAGCAGCTATCAGAATAGGCATTTCTGGGCTGGAAAGATAAATTTTCTGGCCTGGTCAGAGGTGGGTTCCTCCCGGTTCGCACCAGTTCACCCGAACTGGTAGCGACCTGCTGGTGACGTCATGGTGACGTCACGGAACCGGTTCTGTCAGTGCCGGTCCGTGGGCGCTGCCATCTTTTTTTTGAATTTTTTTTTATTTTTTCCCAGGTTTTTTTTCTTCTGTGCATGCGCAGAAGCCGAGTTTCCGGCACTGCGCATGTGTCGCCATCTTGTTTTCAGCTTTTTTTGGGGGGTGGATTTTTTTTGAAATTTTTTTTGGGGGAATTTTTTTTTCCGTTTTTTTTCCTTCTGCGCATGCGCAGAAGCCAAGACTGCGTTTGTGTTGCCTTCTTGTTTTTGGCTTTTTTTTTTTGGATTTTTTTTGGATTTTTCGGCTTCGCACACGCATGCCCACGAGGCACGCCCATGCGGCTCAGGAGGAAGCGAATCGGCAGCGAGGTAAGTTAGAACTCACCCTTGGGCCTGGTGAATGCATTTTCCTCTGTTCTTTTTAGGGTTACAGTAGTAAGACTAAGTGCTACAATTTTTCTTCCATATCTTTTCCCCATAATCATCTTTCCTACTTCACAGATGTTATAAGGAAAGGGGATAGGACCGATTTTTTTACTGTATAACCTTCAAAAGCAAATCGTACTTAGGACTGAGCTGATGGTAAATGTGCACTTACTTATCCTTCCAAATATACAGATGCAGTCACATAAATCTGTAGCTTGTATTTCAGAAATGTGTAAAGTACATGATTCATCTCATAAACAGCTGTTGTGCGTGGTTAAATATGGGCTTAATGCCTTTAATGTTGGTTTTTAAATGTGCTGATCTTAAAAGCAAATCAGTTGCTGGTCTCATGATGCCAAACAGAAGCATAAATAATACTGAAGTCACCTTTGTTCTCAGTTGTTTCTTTGTGAGTTAGTTCAGAATGATCTCAATTAAAAAAAGGGAGGCTCCGTGCTTCTTTTATGATTTTTGCCTTTCAGAGGGAGAAGGCAAAAATGAAATACATATATTAAAAATAATGTAAAGCTAATGGTATAAAGATGAAACTGTTTCTCCCAAAGGTACCTCTAAGAGAAGAGGAGATGTGTAGACCAGGGGTCTCCAACCTTGGCAACTTTAAGCCTGGCGGACTTCAACTCCCAGAATTCCCCAGCCAGCTTGCCTGTGGAATTCTGGGAGTTGAAGTTCACCAGGCTTAAAGTTGCCAAGGTTAGAAACCCCTAGTGTAGACCACTGTTTATTAGTGAATCAGCAAATTATGAGAATAAGCTAGTCTCTTGTCCAATATAAGTATACTGCCTGAAGAAAATCTCTTCCAGTCTTCCCTTTGTCTTCTTGGATCAGACTAAGTTTTTGGCCAGAGCAAGCAAGAAATCAGAGTAAGAGGAGTTTCCTTGATCTGGCCTTCTTTATTTTCTGAAATAAACCAAAACTAAGTACTTAAAAAAAGTTAGAAATGTTTTAGAAGTCAGAAGCTGTATTGCAAAGCTGGGGAAGGGAAGATGTCAGTAGAATTTTAAGTTAAGAAGGCTAGAAAGTTTTCCATACTGCCTTTTTTCCTCTTCCAAGTTCCATTGTAGCTACTGTATTATCACAATTATTAGTGAGACCAGTAAATTAGGTTTTCTCTACATCTCTTTTTAAAAATCTCCTTTACTTCCCCCATATGTCCTTCAGGACTTCCTCCTCCTTTCTGCTCACAACAACTTTGGGGTTAAGATAGGTTGAGCGATGTGCTTCAAAGCATGACTGATTGCAAATTCGAATCCCAGGTTCTCAGGTCCTAGTTTCTTATTTTTCAATCTCTGAGGATAAGCCTGGGTGTAAAGAAGAAATGAAAGGGGTATATGCTGGCGCAGAAGAACTGCCCCCTCACCTCTTCTGTCTGTCTTTAAAATCTAATGTCTTCCAGAATTGCTGAATTGCTTATCCCAGAATTCATAGGTCAGCCCTACACATTTAAAAGACTAGAGATTTGAGATGACAATTATATGCTATTAGTTTGAACATTTCTTTTCACTCCCTTCCACCCTTTGCTGGAATGTATGCATCTCTCTTCATTCTTTGCAACTCTCCTCCAGAGAGCAAATGTGTATGAAACTACTCCCACATCCACCTTTCTGTCCTACTCTCAATGCCCTATCTATCCATTTCTGAAGCCAAGGAAAGCAAGATTGCTTTATCTTTGAAAATTAACCTGAATGATATTTGCTAATGTTTCCAGGATCAGTAAACAGGTGATCACTGTTAAAAAAAACCCTCACAAAAAAACAGGAATATACTACTAAAACCATTGCATCATCAAAGCAGTTTTTCCTGTGGTTTTTTTTTTCCAAAGTTAATGCAAAGTTAGTAAATCCATTTTATGAAATCAAATGTAGTTTCAGACCTGGTCCTACTGCCTGGCATTTCAATCTCTCTCTCTCTCGTTCTCTTTCAACTATCATCTATCATCTATCTATCGACCTACTGCTGGAGCACCATTCTGAGGCCAGCTGTGGCTCTTGGATTGAAAAGGTAATATGCCTTTGATATAAAAGGGTGCAATTTCCATAACTGTAATTTCATGGATATAAGTTACAGCTCCCTGGATTTCATTTCAATGTAAAGAAAAAGGCCCTGATGATAAGATCTATAAACAATGGAACAGTGTACCTCCTGTAGAGACGCCGTGGAATTTCTATCTCTGCAGGCTTTAGAGAAGAATGTGGACATCCATATCTCATGGATGGATTAATAAAATCCCATCTCTGATGGAGATGGGCAGTTACGAAATATGAAATATAAATTGATATCGCCATGTTATCTCCTCAGATAATAAAAAATTCTATTCTATTCTATTCTATTCTATTCTATTCTATTCTATTCTATTCTATTCTATTCTATTCTATTCTATTCTATTCTATTCTATTCTATTCTATTCTATTCTATTCTATTCTATTCTATTCTATTCTATTCAGAAGACAAATGCATGTTAATAACCAATACATAAATAATTTTCTGTACATTACAGATTGTTGGGTTGGATGAGATGATTCTTTTGGTCCTGTCCAACTTTACAAATCTATGACTGTGCAGTTGGAATGGAGGACAACAAATCATGCATATTAATGTATTCAAAGGGCTGGGCAGAGCTTTTTATTCTTCCATTTCATTTTATTTTCTAAAGTTTGCATATTTCAACCTGATTCTCTAGAACAGGGGTGTCAAACTCAAGGCCTGCGGGCTGGATCTGGCCTGCGGGGTCCTTAGATCTGGCCCGTGGGGCCACCCTGGAAACAGCAAAGGACTGGCCCGTGGTGCCTCTGCCAGCAAAAATGGAGCTTGGGAAGGCTGTGTGCGGCCTTCCCAAGCTCCGTTTTTGCTGGCAGAAAGTTGCAGGAGACTGTCACAGCCAAAAATGGAGCTCAGGAGCCCGTTTTTGCTGGCAGAGCGCTTGGACCACCACATGTGCCCTCGACACGAGTGACGCTGAGCTGGCCATGGCCACCCTGGCCACACCAGAGGTGGGTTCCTGCCGGTTCTGACCGGCTCTATAGAACCGGTAGCGGGAATTTCCATCCACTCGCCGAACGGGCAGCGATGACTGGCTGGACACGCCCCCAAACCGGCTCTCTCAGCGGCGCCATAGGCGGTGCCATTTTGTTTTTTGCTTCTGCGCACACGCAGAAGCTGTTTTTTGCTTCTGCGCATGCACAGAAGCTGGGTTTTTAGCACTGCGCATGCGCGCGGTGCGCCCACACGGCGGGCAAGGCACATGTGCCCACGCGCGCCATGCCCACGCGGCGTGTGAGGAAGCGAACCAGCAGTGAGGTAAGCCAGAACCCACCCCTGGGCCACACCCACTCTGCCCCCCAGAGGTCAAACACAACCCTGATGCGGCCCTCAATGAAATAGAGTTTGACACCCCTGCTCTAGAACCCATGAGATCCCTGTGACTGGAGTGTGTACCTGCTGAAATGGGAGGAAATTGCTTGCAGAAAAGAGGGATCACTTATTATTTAATTACTATAACACTGTGGGTTTTTTTGCTTCTACTGCTACCGGTACAAATAATGCTTCTCTTCTATAATATGACCATAATTGACGGTTGACAGTATTAACTCAATTCACATTTAGCAATATGGTAGAGGCAAACAAAAATCACTTAATGTTGTTAATTTTCATAATGGTGTTCTTATCCCATCATCCTGCTCATTGTTTTTACATGCATTATTTTAAAAGGTTTGCAAATATACCGATTAAAAATTAATTTTAAGACTTTTATGAAAGTTGGTTAGATTCTGTTGAAAGCTGATGGTATTAAGTCATTCCTTCTGGAACATCTTAATTAAATTTCTTCTTTACATTACTTGATAACCCTCATCATAATCAATGAATGAAAAAAAGAGTATTTAAAGTTTATCAAGGACTGATGATTCAGATTTGGGTATCCGAACTGTTTGGTACTTTGATATCTTTATATTCATGTTGTTTTATCACAATATTTCCACCCAATCTCACACAGAAGAAAAATGCACGTTAATAACCAATAAGGTCTAACTGGACAAAATAATATATTTTTACTTGTCAGGACCCCTCACATAATTCAGAATAAACTGTGCAACAATTTAAATGCAAAACCATGTGCAAAACAAATGTCTCAAACAAGCCAAGCCGTGGATCACATGTCAAATATGCAGCACCAAAATAAGGAATTAAGTAAACTGTAGACAAATTTTAGATAAGGGAAATTCCTAAAGTTAATCTACTTTTTTGGGAACTCAAACACAAGCATGTTTCTTTTTACATGATTCACCAAACAAAAAGAGAATGGACAAAGACAGAAGGGCTGACGGGGGAATTCTGAGAGTTCAAGTCCACACATCTTAAAATTGCCAAAGTTAAGGAACACTGATTCCCAGGATATCCATCTGGAGCTTACTGTGTTGCCTATGTCCATGACAACTCTTTAACCACTATATGCCACTCCTTGATTCTTCCCCTCCATCAGCTATTGGGAACTGCCTACCAAGCTACAGGGTGAGAGTAATAAAAGATTCTGATGCCCTGTTACAACAGCTAACTTCTACAGCTTTGTTTTGCATGCTAATTGGTTGAGGAAGGCAGTTTCATACATCCATTGCCATTAATGTTCCATTTGAAGAGTAGGTTTAACTACTGGGAATTCACTTCACTTGGGAAAAGAATTAAGTTGTTGCTGAGTGAGCAATGGTAGGAGGTTTGGTGCAGTGGTGAAATCCAATTTTTTTTACTACCGGTTCTGTGGGCGTGGTTTGGTGGGCATGGTGTGGCTTGGTGGGTGTGGCTTAGTAGGCGTGGTGTGGCTTGGGCATGGCTTGGTGGGCGCGGCAGGGGAAGGATACTGTAAAATCTCCATTCCCTCCCCACTCCAGGGGAAGGATACTGCAAAATCTCCATTCCCTCCCCACTCCAGGGGAAGGATACAGAAAGANCCATTCCCTCCCCACTCCTGGGGGAAGGATATTGCAAAATCTCCATTCCCACCCCACTCTGGGGCTAGCCAGAGGTGGTATTTGCCGGTTCTCCGAACTACTCAAAATTTCCACTACCGGTTCTCTGAACTACTCAAAATTTCCACTACCGGTTCTCCAGAATCTATCAGAACCTGCTGGATTTCACCCCTGGTTTGGTGGCAGGAAGATAATCCCTTGCTTATTCTGTATATCAGAAGACTTCAGGATATAAAAGATTTGCCAGCTTGGACGAACAGGCTCCAACAAGAAAGCTTCCTGCTACATTCATGTTGGAGACAGACATTTATTTACTCTATTATTTGTACAATTCTGTGGGCATAAGTAATACTTTTAGACAAGAAAGAAGGACAAATAAAAGAAGAGATTGCATTAAATTACTGAGCAAATAATCAGAATGTGGAGACCGGGAAAGACACTGTGGATTTTGGATGAACTGTGATCCAGAGCCGCTTAAAATGGTTTAATGCCATTAATCTCAAAGGGGTGCAATTAATTGCCATTACAGCAACTCGTGCTTGAATGCACCCTCTACTATTGTATTATAAGAGGGTTTTTGGAATACAGGAGATTGGTTGTCATATAAAATAATTTTATTTTGGTAACACTCTGCTACTTCTGATGATAAAGACTATATTTTATTAAGTCAGGTTCTGAACCTTTACAGTCATCAGAGTGGAGAGTGGTTGCATGCTAGAGAAAGTTTAGATTTAATTTGTATTTTACCCAAGCTGTTTTCTCCAGACAGTTTCATCTTTTCCCAATTTATTCTATACCTATAAAGTTTTATTTAGTGTATTATTAAACTTAGCTATGACATTACGGTCAACATTCTGGAAACCATTTTATGACTCCTCTATTTTCTTTTAAGCTGTGCAATAAACTGGCTTCTTAATGACAGGTAGAGTAGAAAGACTTAAGAAGTCTGAGCGTCACTTAGAAAACCAAGGGAGAACAAAATTACCAAATTCCCGATGGAATCAAATGTACAGAAAATGGCAGAGAACAAAAGGCTGATTCTTGCTAATACCTTTGCATTTGCATTCCTGAAAAACCAAACAAACCCACAGCATAGTACAGGGGTCTCCAACCTTGGCAACTTTAAGCCTGGCGGACTTCAACTCCCAGAATTCCCCAGCCAGCAAAGATGG
>QLTV01004248.1:1343496-1355890 GCA_003457575.1 Thermophis baileyi | reverse complement strand
GCGGATTTCACCTCCCACCATGCCCCAGCCAGCTTTGCAAACTTTAAGCCTGGCGGACTTCAACTCCCAGAATTCCCCAGCCAGCTTTGCAAACTTTAAGCCTGGCGGACTTCAACTCCCAGGATTCTCCAGCCAGCTTTGCTGGCTGGAGAATTCTGGGAGTTGAAGTCCGCCAGGCTTAAAGTTGCCAAGGTTGGAGAACCCTGGCATAGTATATACTAGCTTGCTTGTGTTTTTATCTTCTATTGATCCTTAGTGCCAAGTGACTTCCTTGCATGTGTAGACGATGAGAACTCTAACCCAAGGGGGAATGAAGTGCTTCTGCTTTGCTGCATTTTGGCACTCTGTGTAATCCACCTTGACAAATATATATATCCCTAATCCCAAAGGTGCTTTTCTCAAGAAATGGACTTTCTTGTTTTTCTTTGAAGATGTTTTTCTTGTCATCTAAGAAGCTTCTTCAGCTCTGAAGAAGCTGAAGAAGCTTCTTGGATGAGAAGTGAAACGTCTTCAAAGAAAAACAAGAAAGTCCAGTTGCCTCTTGAGAAAAGCACCTTAGGGACAACCATGACCTGGATGACTGAGAATCTCCATAGACATATATCCTGAATATTCACAATATTCAGAATATCAGCCTTCCATCCTTCTGAGGGTGGTAAAATGAGGACCCAGATTGTTGGGGGCAATATGCTGACTCTGTAAACTGCTTAGAGAGGGCTGTAAAGCACCGTGAAGTGGTATATAAGTGTAAGTGCTATTGCTATTATCATAAGCACATGTTTATTTTTACAGAGACAACAACTAATGCTAATATGATAGTGAGGCTACTATTAAATGTCTTTTAAAAATGCCAAATGGGGTGGAAAACCTGTAACTAAACCAATAAGGGAAAAGTAGGAATATATCTGTACTAATTATAGCAATAGCAATAGCACTTAGACTTATATACCGCTTTACAATGCTTTACAGCCCTCTCTAAGTGGTTCACAGAGTCAGCTTATTGCCCCAACAATCTGGGTCCTCATTTTACCCACCTCGGAAGGATGGAAGGCTGAGTCAACCTTGAGCCGGTGAGATTTGAACTGCCGAACTGCAGCTAGCAGTCAGCTGAAGTAGCCTGCAGTACTGCACTCTAACCACTGCGCCACCTCGGCTCTTTCAATTATCAATGTGAAATAATGAAATTGAGCAAAGGAACTGGGAGTGGGCTGATATTTTCCTCCAATGCAAGAAAGCGTCTTCACTGGTTACAGAAGAATGGCTGTACCTATTGAAGTCAGAACAATTTACAAATAGCCCTCAACTTACAACTCTTCATTTAATGATGGTGCGAGGTTAACAACAGCCTTGGAAAAAGCGCTTTACTACCTGTACTTATGATGGTCACACTACACCTGTGGTCACAAAATCAGGCACTTGGCAACTAGTTCACATTTATGACCATTTTCAGCAACCTGTGGCCATATGATTGCAATTTGTGAACTTTTTTGCCAGTTTCGAGCAAAAAAAAAAAGTTCATTGGGGAAGCTGGATTAGCTTAATGACTGCATGATTTGCTTAAAGACTGAGGTAAAAGTGGTAATAAAATTGGATTTGGTCATGTGGTGACTGAATTATGATAGAAATTTCTGTTCCAATTGTGATAGTAAGTCAAGAACTACCTGCAGTGGTTTAAATAGTGTTTTTCCAATTGTGGAACATAATGGGGGAGAAACAACAAAACATCTTATAAAAAGCAGTGAGTTTCATTTTTGGAGAAGGAGTTCATAGATCAGGAATTAAACTTTTGTTTCATTTGGTGTGGCATAATTACTCCATACAGAAAAAAACTGGGTAAATGCTAGATCTTGACGTTCAGCAAAACAGAAGAGGGTTGGGTTTTTTTTTTGTCATACAATCATTTCATTATCATTTTACAAATGTCTTTTCCCCTGAGAAACAGATTTGTCCAGCAGTTTGGGCACATATCAGTATGTTGGCTTCCTTGCTTCTCCAGATGTCTTGATTAATTCACTGACCAGTTCATCAAGCACATAAAAATCAATGTTTTTCTTCAGCCAAATCAAGCAGGAATAGCATGGGCTTCAGAAAGTAGGGGGAAAAAATCAGAATATATAATAATGTTTTGGTCTTGCTTTGAGTTTTATCTCAAAATCTATTCTTGAATAGACCTGTTTTTGTTTCAACTGACATTTCTTATATAATCAAAGAACAGAAAAAACAAGTATGTACTTGTAAATCAGAAAAAAGCTGTGCTGTTTCTTTTTCTAAAACAAAAAAATGAATGCATCAGAATGTATTACTTATCTGAAATAAGAAAAAGTATTACTGTCATAGTTTTACGATGCTTTACTTGATACTAGGCATTCTGGGTTCTCTGAATATATTGAATTATAGGTTAATTAATATGCTAATTCAACAACAGTTAATTAATCAAGGTTTATCTGTTTAATACATACACATGCTGCCCACTCCTAGATGGCTTACTATATAATTATGTAAATGTTAAAAATTTTCTATGTATAAATTTGAAAAACAGGGACACAAAATCCATACCACTAAATGGTTGAGTAATAGGATTTAATCTGTACCAAGGAAAAGACTTTTTTCAACTCCAGAACAGTTTGTTATCCATTCTGGAAAAAAAAGTGGAACCTGCAGTCATTGTTAGATGTATCTGTATGGGATCTCTCCAAAAGTCCCATTAAAGATTTAAAAGCACACTCCTTCAGTTCATATAGGCCTAGGCTCTGTAAGTCTTTGTCCATCAAAGGGAGCATCTTAAACTGGGTTTAGAAAGCAGCTGGCATCGATGTTTCAACACATGTGGGTCAGGGGTGGGTTCTAACTTACCTCGATGCCGGTTCGCTTCCTCCCGCCCCGTGTGGCCGCGCCTCGCGTGCGCGAGCATATGCAGTGCCAAAAAATAAGAAAAAAATTCCAAAAAAAAGAGCTGAAAACAAGATGGCGATGCATGCACAGTGCCAGAAACTCGGCTTCTGCGCATGCGCAGAAGAAAAAAAAACCTGGAAAAATATTCAAAAAAAAAATAAAAAATAAATAAAATAAAATAAAATAAAATAAAATAAAAAAAAGATGGCGGCACCCACCAAGCCGGATCTGTGATGTCACTGTGATGTCACCAGTGGGTTGCTACCGGTTTGGGTGATCCGGTCCGAACCGGGAAGAACCCACCTCTGATGTGGGTGACTATCGCAGAAGCAAGCTATTAAATTATATTCAGCTTCCTCTTTCTTTCATTTTCTTCAGAAGCAGGTGAAACAGTAGAATGGCAAAACCATTGTCTGATTACAGCAATGAGATGAATGTGGGCCAAAAATAATAATAATGGAAACTCAGTTCAGAAAAAAAAAATTAAGTGGATCTTTCTAGTTAAGCGATGATCAACCTGTTCTGGACAGAGCTGCACACGAAGAATCAAATTTGTAGTTCGGACTTCAGGATAAAGTAACCAATACCTTGAATCACACCAAAGCCTAGTGTAAGGCAGCACAGTACATGATGTTAAAGGTAAAGGTTCCCCTCGCACATATGTGCTAGTCGTTCCCAACTCTAGGGGGTGATGCTCATCTCCGTTTCAAAGCTGAAGAGCCAGCACTGTCCGAAGACATCTCCGTGGTCATGTGGACGGCATGACTAAACGCCAAAGGCGCACGGAACGCTGTTACCTTCCCACCAAAGGTGGTCCCTATTTTTCTACTTGCATTTTTTACGTGCTTTCGAACTGCTAGGTTGGTAGAAGCTGGGACAAGTAACGGGAGCTCACCCTGTTACGCGGCACTAGGGATTCGAACCGCTGAACTGCCGACCTTTCGATCAACAAGCTCAGCGTCTTAGCCACTGAGCCACCGCGTCCCTATGTAACATGACTATTATTTATTTATAGCCATGTAACATGATGTTACATGGCTATAATGAGATGTGCTAATAACTACCTAAGCTGTTGGACCAACTGAAGTTTCTGGATAGTTTCAAGTTTCATATTAAATATGTTGCGATAGTCCAACCAGGAGTGTGATTTATCATAAGTAGTGCCTCCTAGTTCAGGAAAGGTGCAACTGGTACACAAGACACAATTGTGCAAAGGCCCCCCAGGTCATTGCTTCTACCTGCTCTTCAAGTTGTAAGTCCATGGGAACCCCCAGACTGTGCATAAATGAAGCAGTGTTTTCCTTGGAGAAAGGAGGGGAACCACCACAAAACAGTGCCTCTCATTCTCAACCCCCTTAGCTGGTGCAGAACAGAGGTGGGTTCCTGCCGGTTCGGACCGGCTCTATAGAACCGGTAGCGGGAATTTCCCCCCGCTCGCCGAACCAGCAGCGATGGCCAGCTGGACACGCCCCCGAACTGGCTCTCTCGGCGGCGCCATAGGTGCCGCCATCTTGTTTTTTTGCTTCTGCGCATGCGCAGAAGCTTGGTTTTTAGCACTGCGCTTGCGCTCACGCAAAGCGCTCACGCGCTCTCATGGCACCCATGCACAGCGCGCAAGGCCCGCGCGCCCATGCAGTGCGTGAGGAAGCGAACCGGCAGCGAGGTAAGTTAGAACCCACCCCTGGTGCAGAAGGATACCATCATCAATACATTTATGTATTGAAGTCCACTGAAATATCAAGGAGAGCCAGGATGGATGTACCACCCCCATTATGAGCTCACCACAGGTCATCAACAAGTGCAATCAGAGCCGTTTCCTTTAACCATATTAATTCAGGGGTATTATTTAATTTATTATTTAATTTAGGCAAAAACTGCTTTCACCTGCCTAGGAGAAGGGCTTCATGAAATGCATAAAATATACTCCTAGGGAAACAGGATTGCAGGCTAAAGATAACTCCTCTTTCATTACTCAGTGGCTGAGAGGATACTCAATTCTTCCACCTTTTGCACCTCTCCTGAAAGTGGTTTTGTTGGGTCTGCGTGATCTGTTTGGTTGTGGTTATTAAAAGTCGCCCATCTTAATCGCCATTCTTCATCTAAATTGTAAGACTGTGGTATGTTATCCCAAATCAGTTTTGTTAGATAGTGGGCGCAATAGAAGAGGCAGAACGGAGAACGTGTTTCAGCACTTTTATTCCTATGCGCAATCAGCAAGAACAAGAGGTGGCAGGCTGCCAGAGCTCTCTTTTTAAAGAGCTCCATCAGCCTAGTCGGCCACTGACAGCGATTTATTTTTCCCGCCGCTAGATTAGCCAATCAGTGGCGGGTATGCAATTAGAGCTCCGTATATCAATATGCAACAGGTTTCCTAGACTTAAGCCTGGTGAGAGGAAGGGAGTCTAATATTTTATGTATTGGAATGACTAGATAATACTTCTGGTATTAACACTTGGTGATATTTTAAACTGTTCACTCTGTCTGCTCTTTTATATTTTTTTAATTTTATTTCATTTTGGAATATTTGCAAACCTACTCATACCTTTAGATATATAGGTATAATGCTTTTGCAGATGCTTTTATGAATTGTTTCAGCTTGCTGCTTTAACAGATTTTTCCTAATAGCAATAGCACTTAGACTTATATACTGCTTTACAGTGCTTTACAGCCCTCTCTAAGCAGTTTACAGAGTCAGTATATTGCCCCCAACAATCTGGGTTCTCATTTTACCCACCTCAGTAGGATGGACGGCTGAGTCAACCTTGAGCTGGTGAGATTTGAACTGCCAAACTGCAGGCAGTCGGCAGTCAGCAGAAGTAGCCTGCATTACTGCACTCTAACCACTGTGCCACCACCGCTCATACTCTAATGAAGAGTAATGTAAAGAAATACAGAAATATTTTAAATAAATCGATATTAAATAAATTGAGCCCAAAGACACACAGAAACTCTGAAAAAACATGCAGGAACAGATGAGTATTGCTGAGTATCATCAGGTTCCTGGCAGAATTGGACATAAACAGAAACCAACAGTTTCTGTAGCTTTTTCCTGCTGCTGCTTATTCTATTTCTATTTCTTTTAATGTTATCTTGATCTGCTGACTGGATTGAAAATATTGTCTCTCACTTACTATAATGTCCAGGAGCATACTGTAACATGTACCATCCTTCAAAGGTTCATTTGTCAGATAATCTCCTGTTAAGGGTGGGCAACTTTTTGGATAGTTATGGTCTTTACCTAAACCTTTTTAGGAATGGAGATGGGGAGCGGACACTTTCCAAAACGAGGCTACATGATTGCAAATATCAGGAGGGCTGTGAGTTGGCAGCAAAGGATTAGAGCAGCAAAGGATGAGAGAATTAGAGCAAGCGGGCTGGGGAATTTTGGGAGCTGAAGTCTCAGAGTCTTGAGAACTGCCAAGGTTGAAACATGCCAGATTAGTGTTTGTCTATTATTATGCCATGTAGAGATTGTCAAGAATTCTGCTGCCCAGTTATATTAGCCTTAGGTGGTGAGCCTCTAATACAGTGAAAGAAGCAATGGTACCAGATGTGCGACTGTATTTTCCATAAGTACAGCCAGGATTGTTAACAGAACAGAATAACAGAGTTGGAAGGGACCTTGGAGGTCTTCTAGTCCAACCCCCTTGTTCAGACAGGATTTTCCAGGGTTGTTTGGAGAAGGGCTTTCATTGCCATATCTACATGACTCCTGCCTAAAACTTATAGAAAGTCATATGGCTCACTTTTAGCAGAATGGCCAGAAATGGCTATAAATGAACACACAGGTAGTCCTCGACTTGCAACAGTTCATTTAGTGACCGTTCAAAGTTACAACAGCACTGAAAAAGGTGATTTATGACCATTTTTCACACTTACAACTGTTGCATTGACCCCATAGTCACGTGATCAAAATTTGGATGTTTGGCAACTGACTCATATTTATGACGGTTGCTGTGTCCCGGGGTCACGTAATCACCTTTTATGACCTTCTGACAAGCAAAGTCAATGGGGAAGCCACATTTACTTAACAACTGTGTTACTAACTTAACAACCGCAGTGATTCACTTAACAACTGTGGCACAAAAGGTCGTAAAATGGGGCAAAATTCACTTAACAAATGTTTCACTTAGCAACAATAATTTTGGGCTCAATTGTGGTCGTACGTCGAGGACTACTGTACTGGTGTTTAAGACCTGCATAAAAACCTGGCCTCAAAACTTCCCAATCTCTGGCCTAATGGAACTGCTTTTGCAATATGTAATTGACAGCCATGTTTTTAACCCTGAAATTACAAATAGACCTTGACTTACAACTACTCATTTAGTGTTAGTTCAAAGTTACAACAGCACTGACAAAAGTGACTTACAATGTGGCCTTGCACTTATGACCGTTGCAGCATCCCCACAGTCACATGATCAGAATTTTGGCCCTTGGCAACTGGTATGTATTTACAACAGTTGCAACCTTCTGGGCTTCTGTGATTCCCATTTGTGACCTTCCCAGCTGGTTTCCATCAAGCAAAGTCAAGGGGGGAAGTTGGATTCTCTTAATGACCACATGACTCACTTAACAACTGCAGTGATTTGTTTAACAACTGTGGCAAAAAAACTGTGATAAAATCAGGTGTGACTCATTTAACAATCACCTTGCTTAGCAATGGAAACTCTGTTTCCAGTGGCGTTCATAAGATAACTTTACTGTCATTTGTTTACTGTGAGCACACTGGGCCACATTAAAAATGAAATTTGGTTGCCTGCTCTCAAGAGAACACATACATAACACACATATACACATGCTATATACATACATATCTACACAAACACATACATAACACACATATACACATGCTATATACATACATAAATATATACCTGCACCATCAATGTCCTTTTTGAATACATAGCGGAAAGAGGAAACTTGAGAGTTCACAAGGTTGATGCTATATGGAACAAAACTGTGACTGAATCTGGATGTTCTGCTTCGGATACCAAGAAGCCTTCACTCAGAAGGTAACAAGGAAAACAGGTTGTGAAGAGGATGTGTAGCATCCCAGACAATCCTGCAGACCCTGCTCAAGCATTGCTTATATGGTCTGTCCTGGACAGAAGGAAGTGAACCACCAATAATCTTTTCTGCCATCCTCACCACTCTCTGTACCTCCTTCCTGTCTGAAACAGTAATGCTTCCAAACCAGACAGTAATGCAATATGACAGGATGCTCTCAATTGTCTCTCTGTAGAAAGTGGTAAGGACAGGGGATAGAAGATGTACTTTTCTCCTGTGACCAGTGTCTCATTGCTGAGTGACCAAGCTAGCCTACTCGTTAGCTGCACACCCAGAAACTTGATGCTGCTAACCAGGTGAATCATTAATACAATTCACCTGTGGAGGTGGTTATCAGCAATAATAAGACAAGGACTACCTGTACACCTTTTTTGTTTTTGTCTGTTGTTTCTTTAACACTGGGGAGATGCTGGAAAATTAGACATAAAAAGAACAAAGGACCCTGGGGTTGTTTTCCATCAGTCTCTAAATCTGTACATTATAGAAATGTGACTGTTGGCTATGAACTGGAGTGTCCCTGATCAGCCAAATTTCTCAATTGGCAATCATGGACCAAGTGTCAGGCTGAAGCCATATTTTATTAGAGACTTTGGCCTGCCACACTTTATGCTTTAGAATGTATGCTTTGCTATGGGAATTTGGGAGGGGCTGTTGCATGAGGGATGTCTGCACGTAGCCATAACAAATTCCTTTGAGATTGCCAAGTTCATCCTTTGTCCTGCACCTGCACGGAAGGAGATGGGAGTTGCTGCCAAGTGCCAGATGAAGATTGGTTCATGTGATGGACTTAGGGGTGTGGGGACAAGGGCTTGAACTTTCAACTGGCTGGAGAAACCCCGGGGGCTTCAGATCCGGGTTTCTCACAGCCGTGCCAACATGGCTCTATTAATAAATTGGAATTTAGAGGAATGCTTTGCCCCGGACTCTGATTTGATTTTAGATGCTATTTGGAACCCTGACACTAACCCGGATCTGTCTTAAAACTCATCCAGCTACCCCAAGCCTCGGGGCGCTGTTCGGGGTCCTGAGCCCCAGCACCGACCCGGCAATGGGCGGCACGAAGACTCAGGGAAGATGGAGGAGAAACTGGAGGAAACGGAGCAAGCAGCAGGGGGGCAAGTAGAGGACGACTCCATTGGGAGCATCAGCGTCCACTACTATCCTTCCCCAGAGGTTGCAGCTGCCATGGAGGCCGCAGAGAGAGAATGCCAGTCGGGGGCTCAGCGCAAGCAGCCGGCCCCTGAGCCCCTCTCTCAGCCAGAGCGGACCTCTCGAGGACCAATTGGGGGGCTGAGTCCTCCCCCCAAGCGAGCCTGGGAGCCTCACCTGGGCGCGGGATTGGCCACGGCCCATGAGTGGAGGCAACAGAAGATCACGCTCACCAGTCGGTCCGAAGGCGAGGGATCCCAGCCGCTGTCTCGCAGTCAATTGCTGACGGATCTCCACGACCAGTTCGGATGACTAAGTGTAAGTTGGACAAATCCCCCCTTGGGAACTGAGACCACTAGATGGAACCTGGCCCAACCCACGTTCTCCTTTCCAAGGAAGCACCTGGGGCCCCAGGTGAGTGGGGACACAGCCTCTTTCCACACCGCGGCCAGTGGGACCCCAGGGGACCTCTACACCGGGGCGAAGCCTACGTGGACCACCCTTCACCCCGAACCGCGGGCAACCCACCAAGCCGGCCTAGGGAGCCCGCATCCTGGGCAACAGGGAATGTGGAGACTGCCAACTCCAGCCCAGCCGCCAAACCTCGGCATCATGCCGCCGTGGCAAGCCCCACCTGGGTGGGCTTTCTTCCCCGGAATGGGATGGGTGCCATGCCCATGGACGCCGGGGTCCCCTCTGCCACCCAACCTCATGCTGGGGCTTGGAGTGGCACAACCGCCCCCCGCGATGCCAGGTCCTACCGTACAACCCCCGCCGCAAGCGCAGGGACCCATCCCTGCCAACGGGGGCGCGTTTGGAGCAGGCCAACAGGTGCAGCCAGGAAGGGGGCTAATCGGAGGATCCCCGCAACAGGCCGCCGCTCTGCCGGTCCGGGAGCCAACCCCCTGGTTCCATGCCACGTTTGACGGGAACCCCAAGAAACTGGCCTACTTCCTCCACCAAGTGTGGGCTTACGTTGATGAGCACGGAGCACAATTCTGGTCAGATAGGGAGTTAATTGACAAGATAACTGAGGGAATGAATGAGGGGGAGGCAGCGGATGGGTGGCAGAACTAGACGATGCGGACAAATTCATCCAACTAATGAGGGTCCGTTTCCATGATGCGGCCCAACAAGTGGAAGCCGAAGAGCAAATCCAGGGGTTGAAGCAAGCGGGCCGCCCAGTGAAAGAGTTAGTGTGGGAGTTCAGAAGAGCAGCTGGGAAAGTGCAAGACTGGCCCGAGAAGCTCGTAGTGCACACGTTCTACAACGCCCTGGACCCCGACCTAAAAGAGGCATGTGAAAGCCAAGGGGTCCCTTTCAGGATCCAAGAGTGGTATGCTACCGCCATCGCCTTGGACCATGTGATCCGTGGTCGGAAAAAGCCTCCCACAGATCGCCCGGCTCGAAGGCCTTTGGGACGCCGGGTTCCCCCGAGACAAGTTGTCGTCCCGAGCCCCGAATCAACGCGAGGCATGAAGTGCTATCGGTGTGGTCAGGCCGGCCATAGGGCTGCCGAGTGCCTAGCACCAGCCCCAATTGTGCTGCCACGGGTCAGGCCAACCCCTGGGACCAGGAGGAGGCCCACGAAACTGCCAGAGCCGGGGCACTTGGGACTCCAAGCGGAGGAGTCCCCTCCACCCTCTGACGACATGGAGGCATCGCCAGCGGAGGAATTACCCCCCCCCCGAAATGAAGGAGACAGTGGCGAAGACGACCCGATGGTGAGTGAAGCCGTTTGCCCCTTCCTCATTAAGGCAAAAGTCACGGTGCCGGGGATGGGGAAGGAGAGTGTGGTAGATGCCATAATAGACACGGGCTGCTCGAGGTGTCTAATCAGCAAGGCAGTGGTAGATAAGCTAGGGATCAGTACCAGGCCCCTAGCGAACCCAATCCACTTCCAGGGTAGTCAAGCCGGCCACCGGGCTCCCGAGTGCCTGGCGCCAGCCCCAATTGCGCGGCCACAGGCCAGGCCAACCCCTGGGACCAGGAGGCCTACGAAACCAACAGAGCTGGGGCGCTTGGGGCTCGCGTGGCTAGACAAGTGGACCCCTACCATAAAATGGGAGGATGGGTACCGAAAGTTAATCCTGCACATCGGCCATACACCCCCACCAGGGAGGCAAAGCAGCCCGAAAGAGCCAGCATCCCTCAGCTCAAACCATCCCCAGCTGGCAGCCCCGGCGCTTGAAACCACACCCCCAGGTTTCCAGCATGTGCCAGCAGACTACCGAGACCTAGAGGGGGTGTTTAGTGACGAAGACTGCAACTACCTCCCCCCTCACCGGCCCACAGACTGCGCGATAGAGTTTGAGCCGGGGGCTATGCTCCCAAAACCCAAAATGTACTCCATGACCCCAAAGGAACTAGGGGAGCTAAGGAAATACATTGATTTCAATTTGGAATGAGGGTTCATCCAACCGGCAAAATCGAGAATCGCCGCCCCCGTACTCTTCAAAGAGAAGAAAGATGGGTGTGTGTGCCAGATTGTGCGTGGACTTTCGTGGGAACAATGCCGTGTGCGTGCAAAACACCTACCCCCTCCCTCTCATGAAGGACTTGCTGAACCACTTGTCCAAGGGCAAGTGGTTCAGTGTCTATGTTATCATAGACACTGACCACTTATCATAGACACTGACCTCTCATCTCTTGATTGGCAAATACTATTCTCTGGCTGTAATACTATCGAAGACTACTACAATATCTTTTTGCTCGAAATCAAAAGAGTCATCAAACTATACGTACCACTAATAACCACCAAAACCAAGAAAAACAAATTACCCATAAAAATAAGGAAACTTCAATCCAAAAAAAGATCTCTTTGGCGAAAAAATAAAACTGGCTGCATTGCTAACTTTAAAAGCCGCTACAAAACTCTATGCCACCAAATAAAGACTGATTTCACCACTTATCAAATTAATCAAGCAGAAAACCTTCTACGCACGAAATCCACCCGCGCCTTCTATAGCTTTGTAAATAACCAACTCAAAGACTCGAGATCCATCCCACCCCTTAAAGGACCTAATGGTAAAGACTATAACGATGAAACCATTAAAGCCAACCTCTTTAACACATTCTTCGGCTCAGTCTTTGTAAACAGCAATGGCTCATGCCCAATATTTCCTAGTCGTACCACAAATAATTACAACGATCTAACACAAATTGATTTTACAGAAGATAACGTTGCAAAGGCATTACGCAACCTAAAACCATCTCTATCTATTGGACCTGATGGACTATGTGCATATTTCTTAAAAAAGCTCTCCACAGCCTTAGCTGAACCTCT
>QLTV01004248.1:1310204-1332916 GCA_003457575.1 Thermophis baileyi | reverse complement strand
AATTCCCGCTACCGGTTCTATAGAGCCGGTCCGAACCGGCAGGAACCCACCTCTGGAGTGGTCACACCCAGAGCATGTAATGGCTTGAATTCTCCCTGCTGATTCTCCTAAGAGAATCCTTTTCCTACAACCCTGCTGTTTCTCATGTTTATTTCAGAAGATAAATAAAGATGCCCCTGATTTACTAGGGAGGACTCAAATTGCAACTTCTTTTCTTTTGTTTGTAGCCTGACATGGTAGGCAAGCAAGTGACTTTGAGCGGGCATACAACAACAACAACAAAAATGAGCACTGCTGGTTAATGAAGGTTGTAAAGCATTATCATACCTGACAAGAATAGAGATTTAGAAGAAAGTTGAAAAGAAAAAAAAAAGGCTTTCTGAAGAGGTTAATTTTAGCCAAGACAAGTGCACCTTTAGGATCTCTCTCTCTCCCCCCTCCCTCTCTTTCCCCCCTCTCTTTCTCTCTCCCCCTCTCCCCCCCTCTCTCTCACACACAGAGTCAGCACAAGTGCACCTACCACAAGTCTCAATCCACAATGTGAGATAGAATCTATGTATGTAACTGATACTGGCTTGCTCTCCAAATTAATTAGATTCCACTTCCATTGCAGCTGCCTAGGAGCCTTGCCCTTAGCATTGTTTTCAGGCAGCCTCAGAGGAGAAACAAACCTCAAAAGGCAGTTGTAAAATAGAAACTCCCTCCCCCCCACCACTTTAAAATATCTATCATCACATTTGTATGCTATCTGATTCCCCATGACTCATGATGGCTGAATAGAAAATAGTCAAGCTAACTTTCCTTTAAAATTTTCATTGTCTAAAGCTCCTGAAATGGAATTCCCCATATTCACTGCAGGGACTTTAGAAGGATTTGTGGTAAAACAGGAAGTGAGAGCATCAGGAATGAACGGGTAATGAATGAACAAGGATCGAATATAAACGAGAGTCAACCATTCAAAAAAAAAGTAAGCTGAGGTAGTTTGATCATGTAAAGAGAATGAATGAGGATTGGGTTGGAAAATATATGTATGAAGGAAGAGTAAATGGACCTAGAGGAAGAGGAAGGTGGAGAAAATCATGGTGGCATGGAGTTAACGAAATCCTTAAAAAAGGAGCAGTAAAACATAAAAAGACAATGTAAGAAGCAGTGTGTGGATACAATGAAATCAAGGATGATTTGCAAGTATAGAATGATACAGCGTGCTTTATAAACTGCTGCTGTTTTCAGGTAATTTTAAGTACCGGTATATATTTTTTTGTTTTTAAAATCCAATGCCTTTCCTTTAATTTCTTTATCTTATTATTATCTACTCTTTTCCAACACTTGGCACATATATAGAGAAACTTTCATATAATTTTTATTTTTATTTTTAAGGGCAGCCAGATAAAACTGAAGCAAATAAAATAAATAAACAACACACATAACCCATGTAATCGTTATGACTTTTACCGGTAGTGCTTGACTCACAATAGTTCATTTAGTGACCGTTCATAGTTACAGCAGCACTGAAAAAAGTGACTTATGACTGTTTTTCACACTTACGACTGTTGCAGCATTCCCACAGTCACGTGATCAAAATTCAGACGCTTGGCAATTGACTCATATTTATGACAGTTGCTGTGTCCTGGGATCAAACTTCTGACAAGCAAAGTCAAGGGGGAAGCCAGATTCACTTAACAACTGTGTTACTAACTTAATAACTACAGTGATTCATTTAACAACTGTAGCAACAAAGGTTGTAAAATGGGTTAGAACTGACTTAACAAATGTTTCACTTAGCAACAGAAATGTTGGGCTCAGTTATGGTTGTAAGTCAAGGACTACCTGTATTCTGTAAAATGTAAGCTGCCCATGGATCATTGTGGGGGAATAGTTTTGCCTTCTTCCACCTGATGCCCCACAAACAAATTGGCACGATGACTCTCATAATTTCTTGCTATCAAGGGCATCGGCTGGGAAGGCAAAACATTATAGGCCCAGCACATCTCAAGGGTACAAGACTGGGGCGGGCTGGAGGAGAACTGTACAAAGACATCTGTTGCATTATATTGAGCTGTGATGGCAGCTAGTACTATTCTTGCTGAGAGATGCAGAATAAAAATGGGCAGTATATGCAAGATGTGCCATCCTTTAAGTGAGATGATTCAGCTAGTTAGGATGAAATGTTCTATAGATTTTTTTTTTCTGTTAGTGGCTTGAAAAGTCCAGATGTTTTCTTCTCATTAGAGACCTGAATGGTAATGGCTTGGACCAGTGTACCAGTTCAAATTAGTGCTTTCATATATCTCCCATCACTCATCTCTCCCTGGGTTGATAATGCTTCCTTTCTTGGCTGTATGACTCACATGGAATATAGAACATCCTCATACAGCAATTTATGGCCAAAAAAAACCAACAACAAATATATATGCTGTAAGAGCAATATATAGCAAATGTTATAATGGTATGCTTGTATACACTGGAGAAGGACATCTGGATTTAGCTTAGAACACACTCTCATCTACAAGTAGCAGTTCAGAGTTGTTTAAATTAATCACAGAGATAAGAAAAAATGAGGCAGAGCTATGGCCTATTTTCTTTTCATTCTTCTAGAAGGTCTAAGTGCTCCTTCTCACAGAGGCAGTGGGAATAGGAAACACAGAGGCTTTATTTATTATTACTTTATTTATTTTAAGTAAATCTTATTTTAGTTTAAAATACATGCATTGGGTTTAGCAAAAGAGTCAATAAAGAATTAAGTCAGTAATGACATACATACATCTATTCCCATCATGCTATTCCTTTGGGGATAAGCAACATTATGCAAAGCATAGAATTGAATAAGAAATAATGTGCCAACAGAAGAGATTAACGGAAAGGAAATACTTCTGCTGGCCTTTTGACAGGCCCTGAAAACATGGTTTTGCCATTGGACATGGGGACTACGGAATGTGGCAGCACTGAGCCTTGGTGGCACATTGGTTAAAACACAGGATTGCAGGCTAATTCTGCTGATTGCCAGCAGTTCGATCCTGACTGACTCAAGGTTGACTCAGCCTTCCATCCTTCCAGGGTCAGTAAAATAAGGATCCAGACTGTTGGGGGCAATATGGTGACTCTGTAAACCACTTAAAGATGGCTGTAAAGAACTATGGAGAAGTATATAAGTCTAAGTGTTATTGATATTGGCAGAGAGGTTGTGTTAGTGTTATTGTTAGTTATGATTACCAATTTATTTATTTCTGAAATTTAGTGGAGGCTGCCATACTCTTACATGACTCTGGATAGCTTATATCAAATAAAAACAAGAAATTAAAAAAATAAAAATAAAAATCCAATCTGTCCAGATAAGTCTACTTCCTCTAACATGGTATTTTCTCACCCTCAGCAACTTTAAGCTATGCAGAATTCAATTCCCAGAATACTGTAGCCAACATGAATGCAGTTTTGGCACCAGAAAATTGTCCATTCCTAGTTTATACAATATTTTTTTCTTTGACATTGCTTGTAATAAAGATAGTTTTACCTTGTGTTCTAGCTACCGTTCCAATTGTGTACACTTAGCTTTGTATAAGTGGGCACAGGATTGTAGCTTTCACCTAATTGTTTTAGGTCTCCATAAATTTTTGTAAGCTGCTTCAATGACAGGGAACTTTTCATCCAAGGCAGAAAGAAAACAGAGGAATATTTTTGGAAGATTAAAAAAAAATCTGCATTCTTTGAGTCATCATGAAATGCCTCCTAGAAGGAAGCCTTTCTTCGGGGTTGAATTGAAGGGTTTGGATATGGTGCTTGGACAGACAAGTGAACTGCCTGTGAACTCAAAGGAAACCTAATAGAGTTGAGTTGCCAGGAAGAAGGAGAAGGAAAAGGGGAGAAGAAGGAGCAGGAGTGTCCTTCAAAGACTGGAATGACATATTTCTGATAATGCTGCCAGTTTCCCATTATCCTTACAAATTTTGTTTTTGTTGAGATTAACAGAAAGTTAAACTGGGAATTTCCTAGTTTGGATACTGGTGCCTCTTTGGCAAGCCACTGTAATGGCCAAATCATATGAAGAGAGACATGAAATAGGTTTTGCTGTGCTGTTTATATGGTTTCATTGACACAACTGTTTTGTAAGCAGAGGTATCATCAGGACTGGAAAAGTATCAAAGTCAGTTTTGATTTTGTTCCATTTCTCTCGTTACTAGACACGTTATTCATGTGTTTGAATTTCCTGATCAGTTGAATTTCCTGATCAGTTGCTCATTTCTTCCCTCCCTTCCTCTCTCCCACAATCTGGCCATAGGTTTGACAAGCCATGTAATGCATCTTTTAAAATTATTTTCAGTAGCACATGAGTTGTGGTGTACACATTTCCTGAATAAAAACTATGTATACATATTTTTTTTAAAATTCGGGCAGATGTGAATTTCAAAGAACCATGTTTGGCCTGCCTTGTTTGTTTGAGAAGTGCAAAGTTTAAAATATCTTCATTAAAATCTCATTAAAAAAAACTGGGGAGAGCCAAGTATAAATCCATCCTTAATCATGAAAACTTACTAGTTGCTATCTCTCAGCCCAGTCCTATTATTCTGGGAAAATGCAATGTAGACTGCCTTGAGCTTCTGAAACAAAGAAGGAATATTAATCTAATTTGAATCATTGTAAGTCATGTGAACTGAATAAATATTTTCTTCACTCCTCAGAAATGCCATCAACTTAGTGATTTCATGAAGTATGGGCCTCCATCAGCCCCACCAACTGCTATCAGCTCTGGTCAGTACTATCTATGCAAAAGGGTATTGTACATCAGAACATTTGGAGGGCTTTAAGTTATCTATGCCTAGATGACAAGAACTTGGATTGTTTGTGCTGTAATCTGGTTTAGGTCAGCTAATTGAATGAATGAATGAATGAATGAATGAATGAGGCTTTCCCCTCAGAGCAGATTACTCTTAGAGCAGTGGCCCCCAACCTTTTGGGCACCAGGGACCGGTTTCGTGGAGAGAGGGTTTTCCACGGACTGGAGGAGGTGTGGTTTCACATGCTGCCTCCATCCCACAGATGGGGCTTTGCTTGTTTGCGCAGCCTGGTTTATGGCATGCAGCGGACCAGTGCTGGTCCATGGACCCCCGGTCCATGGACCAGCATCGGTGTTCCTCTATGACAGGAACCCCTGTCTTAGAGGAAGATGTGATTAAGGTCCAGGTATGAATACAACCTCTAACTCCAGATTGTGGCTGTTTCCTGACTATAGAGGAAATTTTGGAACTACAAATTAATTGTGTTACTTAGCTTCATGTTCATATAACCTTAGCTTTGGAACGTATTTTAAACATCACTTAGAAATAGTCAAGTTCCTTCTCAATAACGAACACAAACTTGAAAGAATTTAAAAAAAAAAAATTGGGAATATTTGGAATGAACTGCTCCTTTTCGTGTTTGGATCATTAGTGGAAACAATTTACAATGACACTACTTTTTATAAATAGTCCACAACTATTCGATTTTTATGTATTTTGTATTGTTATATATTTAACTGTGTACATGTTGCAGAAGCATTTCCATCTTGGAGAAATTCCTAAGATCTCACGGGCCAATCATAAAATGTGGAAGCTGAATTATTCAAATTATTCCACATATACATTTCCCTCCCAAAGTTCTGGTTGTCAACAAGTTGTTAGAGTCTGGAAGAGGAAGGCATAAATTACAAAATTTTGCAGTGTTGTAATTCATGGCATACATGGATCTTTTTTCCTCTTTACAAAGGTATGCCAACAAGGCACACTATGTTGGAGCTAGTTTGTGGCATGTCATCCTTGCAAAAGAGTTGTATGGCATGTATTTAACATTTATAGTTTGTATTACATGTGTGACCTTACCTCCTTTGGGAGCAGCAGTCTTTCTGGGGTGGTACTCTTCCTTCCATGGGACCAGTGGTGGGATTCAAATTTTTTTACTATCGGTTCTGTGGGTGTGGCTTGGTGGGTGTGCCTTGGTGGGCATGGCTTGGTGGGTGTGGCTTGGTGGGCATGGCAGGGGAAGGATACTGTAAAATCTCCATTCCCTCCCCACTCCAGGGGAAGGTTACTGCAAAATCCCCATTTCCTCCCAATCAGCTGGGACTTGGGAGGCAGAGAATAGATGGGGGAGGGGCAGGGGTAGGTTCTGGATCCTTTTGATGCCGGTTCGCTCAGGGTTGTGCTGTGCGCGTGCGTGCCCACAGAAAAAAAAAAATAGCTTTTGCGCATGTGCAGAAGCAAAAATTAGCTTATGTGCATGGCGCAGAAGCAAAATCCAAGATGGTGGCGCCCACGGAGACACCGAGGGAACTGGCTCCGTGACGCCAACTTCTCAAAACAAAAATAAACATCCTACAAAGCAGTGGTGGGAGTCAAAAATTTTTACTACCAGTTCTGTGACCATGGCTTGGTGGGTGTGGCGTGGCTTGGTGGGCATGGCAGGGGAAGGATACTGCAAAATCTCCATTCCCACCACACTCCAGGAAAAGGATACTGCAAATTCTCCATTCCCTCCCCACTCCAGGGGAAGGTTACTGCAAAATCCCCATTTCCTCCTGATCAGCTGCGACTCGGGAGGCAGAGAATAGATGGGGGCGGGACAGTCAGAGGTGGTATTTACCGGTTCTCCGAACTCCTCAAAATTTCCGCTACCGGTTCTCCAGAACTAGTCAGAACCTGCTGAATACCATCTCTGCATGGGACGCATAAATAGCAAAAAAAATGCATACAAAAATGCATGCCCAAACAGGCAATTTGCTGTATTAAACTTTCCAAGGCAGACTTATTTTGCATTTAATGATTTACAAGGCTGACCATCTTACAACACTGAGTCTGGGTGATGTACAAGGAGGGGGAAAAAAAACAATTTCTGGATTTCTGGAGAGATGCTGCTCCACTGGGAAGCCCAGCCACAGAGAAGGCATTGCTTCTGACTCCAATAAGATGGCACTGTTTGTTGGAATGGACCTGGATTATGCACTCATTACTAGATCTGGGGGCTGAGTGAGACAATAGGCAACAGGCAATCCTGTAAATAGCCTGGTTCTATGACAGCTATGACGTTATAAGCAAATCCAGCATATTCAGTCACACCTAAAACATATTGGAAGTGCAGCCTCCAGAGCAGTGGTGTTATATGAATGTAACAAGAAATGCTCCAAATTGCCTATGTCATTGCATTCTGGGCCAGTTGTAGCTTCAAGAGCAGCCCCATGTAGAACAGGTTACTGTAATCATCCAAACAGGAAATGTCTAAGGCATGAATCATCACGAGCAAGGCTTCACAATCCAGGAAGGGGCCGGATTGGTGTAGAAGGCAAGCTTGGGTAAAGGCTCTCTCTCTACCCACTACTGCCACTGCTGGTTGGCCCAGGGCAGAGAAGTACAACTGGGTATCATCAACATCCTTATGATCCTGTCTCCTGCATCAATGGATGGTCTCACCTAATGGTTTTATGCAGATGCTGAATAGGAGTGGGAAGAGGGTAGAGCCCTGAGATAACTCACAAAACTGGGACCTTGGGCTCAACCTCAGCTCCCACAGCAGGGGTGGGTTCTAACTTATTTTGCTGCCGGTTCGCTTCCTCCCGCCCCGCATGGCCGTGCCTCGTGGCCGCGCGCGCGCCTCGCGGCCGCGCATACACAGCGCAAAAAAAAAAAAAGCTGAAAACAAGATGGTGACACATGTGCAGTGCCGGAAACTCGGCTTCTGCGCATGCGCAGAAGGGAAAAAAAATAAATAAAATAAATTAAAAAAAATTCAAAAAAAAGATGGCGCCCACGGACTGGCACCGACCGAACCGGATCCGTGACATCATCGTGACATCACCAGCGGGTTGCTACTGGTTCGGGTGATCCGGTCCGAACCGGGAGGAACCCACCTCTGTCCCACAGTCATAGACAAAGAAGCAGCAGCACTGTAGTGTAAGTTCTTCCCACACTCAACCCCTTGAGCCACCCGAGAAGGGTACCATGATCAAAAGTGTGGGTTGCTGAAAGATTGTTGCCATTAATAGCAAGGTTTGAATATAGTAGACTTTCTCAGCGTAGAACAGATTAATTTTATTATCTCTTCTATTAACTATTAATATTACTATAATATTGGCTGTTTAGCCGATGATCAGTAAGGAAGAATGTTTTAAATCAAGTTTTTTATTTTATATAATTTATACTTATCATTATGTGAATGGTGTGGTATCTGAGTATCATACAGTTAAATACAAATAAACATATTCATAATTATTACATTCCATTTTCCTTATTCCATATTATTTACCCATATCTTTTCTTATTTTGATATTAATGCTTAACACTCATCATGTTCCTTATTATAATGTTTCTTTAATGTTTAAATCTATAATGTTTCAAAGTTGACTTATTCAACTTTGTAATACATTGCTTTACCACCCTTCCATTCTAAACTTTCTTTAACCTCTTCCCCCCCTCCACATTATTATAATCAAAGACATGATAATCTGTTATATTATTCATATTCCCATTATTTAACTCTTCCTCTCTATATATATTAAAGTTCCTTTCTTTCTTCCTTCCATCATTTAATATCTCAATAGTGACTTCTAGTATTAATCACAATCATTTAAAGCAATCAACATATTCTATCTTTTCCCTAGTTTTCTCATTCAAACTGATTTTCTTATCCATATAATTCTACTATTAATACACATAAATATATCTACTTATAACATTACCTATAGAGGGACTGATCTATAGGACTGCACTTTGTCACTTCTAAAAGCAGATCTTTGTCGTTCAAGCAAAACATTAAAAAAATGAATTTGCAGATAGGAAATCCATTTGATCTTTTATTATTTGATCTTCCTTACCACAGTTGTATGAAAAAAGGTAGACAGCAATGGATGCTCCTAATTCTCAGTTACACAAATGTCCCTTTAGATAGCAATCATATGAGATTATAGAATTGATATAGGGGGGGAACAGAAAAGGAATAGGGTCCTAATCCTAAGTATATTTATTTGGAAACAAGCTCCATTTTGAGATGGGTTGCAATACCCCACAGAGGTTTTCTCAGAAGTTAGCCCACTGGTAAATAAATATCCATAGGATTGGAACTTTATTCTTTTTCATTTCCATTCCTGTTTTTAAAAATTGTCTCTTTTCAGAAGCATTTTCATAGATACAATACAGCACTGTATAATTATAATTTTCTCAAAGACGTTGCTAACCAAAATTGTTTCTTGATCCATTCTTGGCTGAAATGGGAAGGGGGGCAAGTTGCCCACAGGCGCCTATAAAATCAAAAGCCTTTGTACCCAAAGCAAAGTGGAAGCTCCATTACTATAATGATTTTAATGGTCTGAATTGTGGCAGGTCAAGCGATTAAACTGTGTGTTTAATTAATCATTTGTATGCATGCAGCTTAAAGGCGTTCAGCTGTGCCATTTTATAGGGATTAACTAAGTAGGCAGTAAATCACCTTTGCTGCCTATAAACATATTTATAGAAGAACTTATTCTCTTTCTTTTACTGTTGCATTATGTACTTGCAGAGGTCAAAATGAGGACAGCTACTAGCTTTTTCCATGAAGAAGCATGTTTTGACTGATATGGAGTAGCAGTGTCTTTACTCAGCAAGTCATGTGTGGAACAAGTGAGTTAACTCATGAGAGGCTCTTTGTAGTAGCATATATGCTGTAGAAAATTATATATAAGGCACTTTGACAAGGAAAGCAGACAGATTCAAGAAACAATATTGTTGAGGAATACATCAACAAAATAGTATGTACAAGTCTAAAATACAGATATATCTAAATTAAGACCCATCAGAATCGGGGTCTTTATAAAATCCTGAGAGCTATCTTCTCCTTGCCCAACACATGAATATTTTTTATCTGTGGTTTTGCCCATTGAAGTCAGCAGCTCCATAAATAGGAGTGTGTTGGCAACCTTAAAATATTGAAATAACTCTGGAATTATCTTTACAGGAAAATTATAATTTTTTTTAAAATCAATATTTTGGAATATGTTCCTTCTATATGGTGCTTTTGTGATATTCTTTATATTACCCATCTTTTTAAAATAAAAGTTCCTGATCAGATTGAAAGTAGCCTACAGAAGCAAACAGCTGATAGCAGACTTCATAACTATTTGAACAGGGGTGAAACAAGAGTTTGAAAAATACTTATTCAGTTAAAATTAGTTGTCATCTGCCTCAGTAAGATTGTTCCAATTGAAAACAACTACATTCCATTGCTTTCAGTTTGGCAACAACTGCAGTTCTGTAACTGAACTCCCTCAAGTAGGTTCCAGGTATGAGTTCTGACTTTTCAAAACTTCTTGACCCAGCCAATTGGAGAGGAAAGGAATTAGTTGTACATCTTATAGATACTGAGACCTCTCAGCCAAGTCCTCATCTAAGGAGGATATGGAAGACTAGGACCTGAATAAATAGCTGTAGGAGTCTGATCTGATGAATAAGAACTTAGTGAAACTCTTTTCCATTTCCCCTGACAGATGCAGACACATGGCCTGAAACAAAGGCAGAGGCAAAAACATGCCAGATTGCTTAATAGAACAGAATAAGGAAGAATAGCATAGAATAGAACAGGCAAAATAGCCCGTTTGAGAATAATGATGAATTTGGAAGTAGATTATAATTCTGGAATATCTCAATTTCTGCAGTCAGTTCTAATCAGCATCAAATGGGTTAGGTGATAGCCAAATTCTAGCATGCAACTGTTTGCCTGGCAACAATCAAAAGCTGGAACAAATTCTGTGATATGCTGGCCTAGCATCTTGACTCCAATCCTTATGTGACCTCTGAACTGTGGACCTTTGAGTGGATCTGATGGCAACTGATACTGCAGTTTGTTAACCTGAATTCTGGACTGGATCTTGACTCTGCTGTAAATATGGCTTCTGACCTACTCTGTTCAACTGTGCTTCTTTTCACTGTGTGAATCTCGGGATGAAACAGAACATTGTATAGATTTTATGATGAATAATTTACTGATATTATAAATACTCATAATATTTATTAAAACTGTGAAAGAGTGAACAAATACAAATGTATCCGTTTCTGTATAATTCAGTAGTGTGACATATAAATGAATTAGGATGGTGTATTTGAGTGAGGGTTGTATACTGCTCCTGCCCAAATGAGCCATGAAGGAAGCTCATTTGCCAATATTTCATTTTTATATCATCTTTTTGAGCTTATCCAAATTGTACAAGAGAATCTTGCAAAATATCAAAACACATACACAGAGCAATACAGCTGATTAAAATTACAAATCTCTTTTGCATCTATTTAGAAGCATTTCCTTAGCCTCAACCAGGTCATTCATTCTATGATTAAAATCAACCAAGATGAGTTCCATTTTCTATCCTGCCTCTTCAAACCCCAATTGTTACCTCCATTGACTGTCACAGGGAAAACCATTGCCCGAATGATTTTGATCTATGTTGGTATAGACACATCCCAAGATCTGAATATATTTTCCTTCATGGTTTTGAATATATTTTCCAAATCCTTCATGGGTTCTCCACCAAGTTCAAGTCTGCAGTGTATTCATTGACTACTGGTTTCTTTACTATTGATAATCAATCCTAATGGGCAGAAACTATTCATTATTTCAATATCTTCACTGTCAATTCTTAAACAGGTTGCTGCTACCTGTTGTTATTACTTTGGCCTTCCTGATTCTTAGTCCAACTTTTTTCACTGTGCACCTTTACTTTTGTTGTCAGAACTTCCTCATCATTTGCATTTTCAGCTATCAGACTAGTGTTATTAATATAGTGCATTATTAATTTTTTTCCTCCAATTTTAAGGCCCTTCTTCCAAGAGGCAGTTTTGTCTAATGGTTAAGGCACCAGGCTAAAAATCAGGAAACCATGACTATGATGAGTTTGAGTCCTGCCTTAGCCATGAAAGCCAATTGGACGACTTTGGACCAGTCACTCTCTCACAGCCCAACCCACCTCATAGGGTTGATGTTGTAGGGAAAATATGAGGAGAAAGGTATGTTGGATATGTTTGCCATCTTATTTGTAAAAATAATAAAGGTGGGATACATATAAATAAATAAAAAATAAAATCAGATGACATCAATCTTATAAGTTTGAAAGTACACATCCCATAGCCACTTTTAACTGCTTGATCAATTAGCCAGGTTCTTCTTAAATTTATTTCTATGAGCATTAAGACAGCGGGGGCTCCTGCCTCCTTTGTCTCCTTGTTTCTTAAGCAGCATTTCTTCTCCTCATCCCCCAAAGTCATCCACACATTCCATTGCAACCTCTCAGCCTCCTTCAATACCATTGATTCTCTCTCCTCTCCTATTTAACTACATGAGACCACTGGGTGAGGTGATCCAAAGTTTGGGGTGAGGTATCATCAATATGCTCATGATACTCTACTCTACATCCTCACATCCTATGTGATGCCATGGAGGTCCTGTCCTAAGCACCTGGAGGTTATTAGGGTTTGTATGGGGTGCAATGGACTTCTTCTCAATCCAAGCAAGACTGAGGGGCTTTGTGTACTTGGGCCTTCCGGTGAGAAAGTTTTTCCACATTGGTCCTGAATGGGGTGGCACTGGTATGGATCTGGTATGCAATCTGGAGGGCCTCTTGGACTCATGGCTGAGTCCTGCTAGAAGAGCAGGTGGCAGCCATGGCCAAGAGGATCTTTGCACATCTTAGGGTTGTATGCCAGTTGCAGGGTTGTGCACCTGTTCCTGGATCAGGAGGCTTTGCTCATAGTCACTTATGCCCTTGTTACTTCTCATCTGAATTACTGCAACATGCTCTACATGGAGCTGCCTTTGAAGAGCTATCAGGCTTGAAAAATCAAGAAGGACATGATGAGATTCTTCCAAGCAATTTCCTCTATTGCTTCTCACCTACAGACAGAAATCTTGCTAAACCAAAGCAGACTACTTGCACCATAAAACATATATAGTCCAGGAACTGTTAAGGAGGAGCTGTCTTAATTCTCTTTCTTCCACACAAACTATCTAAACTGCACTGTCTTTTGCGACTATGGAATGCACTCCCTCCCTCCTAGTCCAGGAGTCTGGACATCGTTCCATCACAAAAGCATCCAGAAGAGCTGATCTTCCATTTTCCAGTGTGAGCATGCACGCCAGTAACCGGAAGACTAGCTGGCCAGCGCGCATGCACGTGCCAGAAACCAGAAGTTCATTTTCTGGCACACGCATGCCCCCTGGGCAGCTCCTCTTCTGGGTTGCGGCCCAGACGAGCGTGCACATGCGTGCAAAGTATACGCGCATGCACACGCGCTCCCTTTTCGGTACTCAGTGCCATCACTGATCTATGCTATACAATCTATGTTGCTCAACATTGGCAAATTTAGGTTGTGTGAATTTTGACTTCTAGAATTCCTGTGCCAGATGCAAAATTCTGTAACTTGAAATCCATACCACTTAAAGTGCTCAAGATTGAGAAACACTGAACTACACACATATAATAAAATAACCACATGGGTTTCAAATATCCAATGTTCCTCAGAGTAAAAAAATCTTAAATAACAATTCTCTCATACAATATGCAGAACAACTTTCTCTAAGCTACATTCAAATTATTGAAATTCCAATTGTATAATTCCTACATAAAATCTTCATTTTAGAAACTTTAAGAGAGAACTAGTTACATGAATTTGGTGGGATTTACGTCCATGCCTCTTTGCATTTAGGAATATGGATATATGGTATTTTCTCACCTTGTTTGCAGATATTATATTTTCAAATGATAAATCCAGTGGTGTTTTTATTGTTTCAAACAAATTATATTATTTAAGCTTATGTTTCATCAACTTGATGCCCTTCATATATTGGGATTACTGCATAACTTTCAGAATTTTCAGTCATGGCTAAATTACAGAAATGTCTAAAATCTACAGTTAAGGAACAATCAGATTTTCCCCCCATAAAATTGCAATATGAATTCATCTTGCAAATGCATAGGTGAATTAAGATATATGCACATGTTGAAATGTATGCTTCTTTAAATTTTGTGCTGCAATGTGCAACTGAAAATGAGTACATTTCAGGGGGGGAAAAACCACGCATACTGTATCAGAGAAATAAAAAGGATATGCACGTGTTACTTCCTCTATAAATCATTTTCTGACTAGGAGTTTATATGAGTTTCTGTGCAACTGCCAGCTCATTTACTAAAAATCAATTGTTTTGCAGGTGTATTTACAGACATTTTTTAATTTTATTTTAGAGTAGTTACCCATTTGCCCAAGTGTAGAAGAGACCCACTCTCAAGTTCCTAGTTGTTCCTAGGATTCACTGATGAAAGCTTGATTTAGACTTGTTCACAACTATGTGTAGCATTGGCACATACCTATGCTGCAAAGGGATTGATGGGTAAGTATAGGTTGCAGGTGATTGCAGACAGGCCAACGTGCACATCTCCCAAATCTGAACTATGCGTTATATGGAAATGCACATCTCCATATAATGCACATCCTGCAGGCTGATTGGTTGATCCAACTTCCTGTTGGGAGGCAGGCAGAAGACAAGGCACATTCTTGTTTGAGTGCCCTCTAGCCAGAACATTAACATTTGCAGAAGTATAAATGCAACAGCTATGCAACTCCAAGCGACAGATTCATACGTTCCCTGACATGCAATCTAAATCAGCCTTGACTGTGTACCATCCGCCATTTTCCATCCTCACCTACCTTATAGGGCAGGGGTGTCAAGCTCAAGGCCCAGGGGCCGGATCCGGCCCATGGGGTGCTTAGATTTGGCCCGTAGGGCCACCCTGGAAACAGCAAAGGACCGGCCCGTGGTGCCTCTGCCAGTGAAAATGGAGCTTGGGAGGGCCATGCTCAGCCCACCTGGGCTCCGATTTCAGCCACGATGGCCTCCTGCAGCCCTCTGCCAGCGAAAACGGAGCTTGGGGAGGCCGTGTGCCAGAGAAAACGGAGCCTCGATGAGTGATGTCGAACTGGCCGTGCCCACCCAGGCACGCCCACACCCGGCCCCCCACGCCCAGCCCCTCACAACCCTAATGCAGCCCTCAATGAAATCTAGTTCGATACCTCTGTTATAGGCTGTTGTCATGATAAATGGGAGGAGGGAAGAAATATGAAAATTGTCACAACCTGCTTGAAAGAAAATCAGGTTCTAATAAATTCTCAGTTATGCTTAAGGACCAGACCATCCAACCTTCTATTTGTGTCAGTCCTCTGCATTTTTTTCTAGTTCTTCTGCATTATAGTTTTCCCTGTTGTAAGACCATAATGTGTTACTTCTCCCAGCATTTATGTCTTTGGGTCGGTAGAACTCTCCAGAAAACACTGCATCATGACTTAAACTCTGGAGGGTGGAGTCAGGACAGGTAAAATGACTGAGATATAATTTATGGAGAGCAATACTATTAATGCATATGTGGCAGTGTCAGAATCTGGGATCATCATTGAACATGTGCAAATATTAGGAGCTAGGAGAAAAGTTTCAGGATACAGCCAAAGCATTTTTGGCAATAGTATCGGGAAAGTTTGTAAATCTTGATTTATACTCTGTTCCAAATTGATTAGATGGAGTTGACCCATTATTATGTCAACCCCTCTGCTATTCAGACAGTTGCCTATCACAAAGCAGTGTTTGTTTATTTTTGACTTGCCAGTCACTATAACTGTATGATTCGCACTTTAAGGTGGACCATTCATTTTATGCACAGTGAGGCCATACTTTTCCCTCTCAACGAATATATTTAACTTCTGGTGGAGATCAGTATGAAATTGTCATTTTATGCCTTTTCTTCTTTTTTGGGAATAGCAATGCTTTCACTTTTAAAATATATATTCATACTGACAGCCTTTGTGCCCTGCAGCTTTATCGTATGGATAGCAATTATTACCACCGTTATTATTTGCTATTATTTGCTTTGCTGCAACCCAATTTCCTTTTAAGAAAGTTCATCCAAGAATCTTTTGGATGCAGACATCAAAGCAGAATTTATTCTAAGCTTTTTCACTAACAGCTTAAGAAAATGGTATAGACTCCATTTCCAGCATAAACAACAAGCAAATTCCAAAAGTTTTCTAATTTTAAAAGTAAAAATAAAAGCATAACAGAGAAATGTTAAAAAGAAAATACATAAAAAACATAGTTTTCTATTTCTTTCATTTCCTCTCATATACTTCTACACTCTATTTCTTATTGGATCCCATACTTCCAATGGCATAAACCTCATTTTCACAGTACAGTTTTTCCCCCAACAGAACAAACTTGCTACATGTTTGAATAAATCCAGCATCAAAATATTTAGCCAGTTTTCTTAACAAATAGATTATTTTTACTAATAAAGTTGATAAATTCCTGAGATAGAAAAGAAGAGAAATAGTTAATACATTGTTTATTTCTTAATAAGCCAAGTGAGTGTGAGAAATAAGATGGAGACATTTTTTAGAAGCCTACTAAGGACAATTATATTCTACATGGAGAGCAGAACTTCTATATCAACTGGCACTGTTGCCTGGATTTGATGGGAACTGGAATCCTAGTGGGAGTTGGGCGGCATACAAATTTAATAAATAATAATAATAATAATAAATAATAATAATAATATGGAAGACCACAGTTACCACACCTGATTTAGAATAAACGTCTACTTTCCATACTGAGCATAGCTGCCTAAATTGCATTTTCCAGCAAGGGAGAGTGGTGAAAAGACTGAGGATATCTGTGTCAGGGTTCCACGTAATACACCCATAGCAAACAGAACTCTGAGGCAAGTAGGTTCCTCAAAGAACAGGTTTATTAGATATATCATATTGGCACAGACTGGTGAAAACTGACTCTAAAAGTTCCCGTGGTTTTCACCTAATTAAAAGTAAAAGTTTTTCCCCCTTTCCCAAACTATCAGTCACATGGTCCAATCAAGGTGCTGTCCAGTTGCTTGGAAACTTCCCTCCTCCTCTCTTCAGCCACCTGTGGGAATGTCCTTGGTTCTCAGGGGAAACTATTTTGTTTTAGCTACAAAACCCCAACTATCTCTATTCCCCCCTCCCTATTCCTCAGCACCATTGTGGCAACACTGAAACCTCCAAGATGGCCTCAGTCAGGCCAGCTTCAGAGTTGACAATCTATGGGAGAGCTCTTTTACATGATGCTGGATTCTCTTTATAGGCTTTTAGTCTGGATGACCTCATCTGATACTTTTATTTAAGAGATTCGATTCCTCTCTGATCTTTGAGGCCTAGAGTACACAAAAATAATGCATCAAAAAGAACAAAAGAAAGGAGGAAGCATGGAATATTTTAAAATAATAATAATAATAATAAATAGACAAGCATCTGCCATATAACAACCCAGCCTTAACAATCGTCGATAAGAAAGACAAAAATGTCTGGATACCTGAAGGCAGCAGAATAGAAGGTAAAGAACTGGAGAAAATCATAAAATAGAAAGACCTGCAAATAGAACTAGAATGACTGTGGCTAAAGAAAGCAAAGATAGTATCAATAGTATTAGGTGCCCTGGGCGCAATCGCAAAACATCTGGAGCATCACTTGAACACCAAAGGCATTGATGAAATCATCATCAGTCAATTGCAATGGGAAGCTTTTCTTGGAACACCTTGCATCCTGCTGTAATGGTACTTTGAACACCATCAAATAACCATAACTGCCTATCTTAGGTCCTTGGGAAAGATTTTATAAATGGACAAAAATGCCAAATCCAGTCTAAACACTTGGCTGACTGTGTGACCCTCCATAATAACATATGTTTCTAAATCTGACACTTCTCCCCTCTCCTACTTGCTTATCTTTAATGTCTGAAGATTTTAAAAGAAACTTCTGCTTTAAGGAAGTCTTGGGCTTTTACTGTTTTGACATGATTTTTAAACAGCTAATTTATAAAACTCCGTTTCCTCGAGGGGCAAGATTTTATGCTGAAGATTTGGATTGTAAAAGTTTTTGTCATCTAAATAATTTCATATTATAAGGATTGTTTTTCTTTCTTTCCTCTTAAAAAGATGCTATCAGTGTTTAGAATTCCCGGCTAGAGCTGGACACAATGATTTTGGCAACAGAACTGAGATTGGAAGCAAATTCTTTTACGTGGCTTAGAACCCCCGAAGGGCTGAGGACATTTCACTGTGACTGGCTATGATCAGTGCCTGTGTTCCCAACTGCAGAGTTTGAGGGGGGTGCATTGCAGTAATTATGCTCAATTATCCCCAGCTGGAGCCATGTCCCTTGAGGTCCATTACCCGCTGGTAGCGAGCTGAAAATGCTGTGGTGAGTGCTGAGTCAGCTTAAAAATCAGACTCATGATGCAAGCTCATTCATCGTATGCCCTAATCACTCTACTCTGCTATCATCAGCAAAATTGTGACCTGGGTCACAATTAGAAGAAAAAAGCATATGGGTCTGAGCACGGTTTTTTTTTTTTTTGGTTTTTTTCCCCAAATCTTAGGACTCTTTGTTGTCTGTGAGATTTTGGCCTATGATCCAAAATGGATCATTGGTCATCCCTGCTAAACCACAAGAGACGTCAACCTTTTCAACTTTGTGGACACTGGTGGGAGATTCATATAATTCTGCAAAATTTACATCTTGGGGGTATTCAAGAACAGTGTAGAATTTGTAGTGTCAGGAGGCTGCTTATGGTACTCCAATATTAATCCTAGCTGTACAGTTTCTTCCTTAATGTCTATAGAGCAGGGGTGTCAAACCCGCAGCGTCACGGCGGTGCCACATGACATATTGCGACTTCCCCCCCAGTGGTGGAATTCAAATTTTTTTACTGCCGGTTCTGTGGGCGTGGCTTGGTGGGCGTGGTGTGGCTTGGTGGGCATGGCTTGGTGGGCGTGGCAGGGGAAGGATACTGTAAAATCTCCATTCCCACCTCACTCCAGGGGAAGGATACTGTAAAATCTCAATTCCCTCCCCATTCCAGTGGAAGGTTACTGCAAAATCCCTATTTCCTCCCGATCAGATGGGACTCGGGAGGCAGAGAATAGATGGGGGGCAGGTCCAGTCAGAGGTGGTATTTACCGGTTCTCTGAACTACTCAAAATTTCCGCTACCGGTTCTCCAGAACTGGTCAGAACCCTGCTGAATACCACCTCTGTTCCCCCCTTCACTAAACCGGGCATGGGCGTGGCCAGCGCGTGACGCATCTGGCCTGCAGGCTGGGAGTTTGACAGCCCTGCTGTAGAAATTCTCAGTCATCCAGATCATGGCTTTTTCAGGAGGCAACTGGACTTTTTTTTTTTCTTCACCTCTTCTTCACTGCTTCTTCACCTCTGACAGGATAGTGGGGAATGGAAGGATTTATATTCCTTTCAGAAAGCTGGTAATTTGCATCCTTTTAGAGGGTCGTTGTCAGAGCTGAAGAAGCTTCTTGGATGAGAAGTGAACTGTCTTCAAAAGAAAAAACAAGAAAGTCCAGTTGCCTCCTGAAAAAGCACCTTTGGGATTTCCTCCTTAATCCAAACATGGGGTCTTCAAATGTTTCTCACCTTCATATTAAACTGAGATGGATTGGGAGACATGATGATGGAGAGTTCATAATCTGTTCAGCCAGGACAATGTTCATATCAATAGGCTTATGCAGGCAAAGCCAGAAAATGTGAGCTTTGCTGCTTTTCCAGACCTTTGCACAGTTCTATCAGTGGAATAAACCCACATTTCCCTGCCAAAAGAAGAATGTGGGCTTAAACCATTCACACTCCTTACCTGCCCAGTTTTTCACTGACTGTTCATGCTGGCAAAGAGGAAATGTTCTGACAGATGGCTACGTTTGCCCTCTCCTTCTGTAGGTCTGAAGTCCTGCTTTTCTTGATCGTTTCGTAATGCAGTGCAGAATGGCATGCAGAGCTGGGAAAATCCCAAACAGACCATGCTACTTAATAAGTCTATCTCTGCCCAGCCCTGACCCACCACCGGGCCTTTGGACCAGGAAATATTTAAGAGCAATCCACAGTCTTGCAATACTGTAGGCTTTCTAGCTAATTCTGCTTGAGAAGGTTCTTGCTTTACTATTCAAATGCGAATTTTATTTCTGTACCACTCATTTAGGCTAGGTCCATGCATCCGAAGGGACAAAGGGCAGTTTAAAAATATTTCTTGCATAATGGCAATTCTATGAAAGGAGATACAGACTTTGCCCTAAAGCCCTGGCCTGGTGGCATCATTGTAGAAGAAAAGAACTTGAGACGGCAGCTTAATTTGTGAACTGGCAAGATGCCCGTTTTAGGACAAGCGAGTCCTTCTGACTGAGCAGGCGTTTCCTATGGCATTCATTACTGCTGAAGGCAGTTGGAGACAGATGAGATACATATATTGTGCGTGTGTATGCTGTGCTGTGTTGTGTTTTTAAAAGGCTATTTTTTTGTATCAATAATGCCTTTTGTGGAAAAATCTTCTGCATAAGAAACATTCATAGCACAGAAAAAGTCCAAGCCTAATTTTTGCAGCTTCTGGACTCTTCTTGGATTCCAATGGCTGAAAATAGATGGTAGGATTTTTTAAATTTTTTTTTGCAAGAGGATATATACATTAAACTGCAGGATAGGTCCAAAAGCAAAGAAAAGTAGAAACAAACAGAATCGGTCAGACTTCAAAACATTCTACTCCAATGCAAGGAAACAAGTAACCTGGTTCCACCCATTTACAGCATTACTTCATATCCATGCCAATGCTTAAGTGCCTCACTGCACGTTTCAGAAGGCCACCTGTGTTAGTTTGGGGCAGTAATAGCAACAAAGAATTTGCAGTGCTTGAAAGGTTGTGTTTCCTATTTCAGATTACTGAGAGAACAGTTATATTGCAAGGACAGATTTTCCCAAGTGTGCTGACAGACAACTCTCTTTAGACCTGTTTTCTCTGCCTCTTTCAATTCCATTTTTAGATTCTTAAAAACGGGAAGATGTCAGGGGTGGGTTCCTCCCGGTTCGGACCGGTTCGCCCGAACCGGTAGTGACCCACTGGTGATGTCACGATGATGTCATGGATCCGGTTCAGTCAGTGCCGGACCGTGGACATGGCCATCTTTTTTTTGAATTTTTTTTGAATTTTTTTTTTTGAATTTTTGAATTTTTTTTCTTCTGCGCATGCGCAGAAGCTGAGTTTCCGGTACTGCGCATGCATCGCCATCTTGTTTTTGGCTCTTTTTTTTGAATTTTTTTATTTTTTTTGCACTGTGCATGCGCGTGCGCATGAAGCGCGCCCTTGGCCATGTGGCACGGCCACGCGGTGCGGGAGGAAGCGAACCGGCAGCGTTGTAAGTTAGAACCCACCCCTGGAAGACGTGATGCTGAAAAGCAGAATACTAGCCTGGAGTCTTGTCTTTATCCTGAGAATGCCTTGGATCCAGTAACATCTGTAGCTGCAATGCCACAATTCAAATCCTTCTCCTGCTGGGATCCCAATGCTGTACAGGAAGTCCTCGACTTACAACCATCCATTTAGCAATGGTTCAAATGTGAAAACAGCACTGAAAAGAGTGATTTATGACTGGCTTTCACACTTAAAACCGTCACAGCATGGTCATGTGATCCAAATTTAGGAGTTTGCAACTGGCTTGTATTTACAACTTTTGCAGGAATCATGTTATTCACCATTTGCAGCCTTCCTACTTGGCATCCGGCAAGCAAAGTCAATGGGGGAAGTTGGATTTGCTTAACGACCATGTTATTCACTTAACAACGGTGGCAAAAAAGGTCATAAAATCAGGCACAATTCACTTAGCAAATGCCTTGCTTAGCCAGTTACAGTCATAAGTCAAGAACCACCATTTTGCAGATTTTTACTCCTCCAGCAGACGCCGCTACGTAGGCAATGTTAGAAAATAAAAGTGGCAGGTGGTTTTGTTTGGAATGATGTGCTAGACTTCTCCCAGCAGAAACTGGAACTAAAAAACTTGCAGGCAACAGACTCAAGGACATAGCTTACTGGTAAGTATGTTTATTTCAAGACTAAAGAAACTGTTAAGAAAGAATTCCAGCAACTGTCAGGTCTAAAAATTCAAGTCCTATTTATAGGAGAAGCAAAGTTCAGTTCTTGAAGCTTTTCCTTCTGCCCACAGACTGCAATGGATTGGGGCCACCTGTGCCCTCTTCATGGAATGAATTTGTCTGATCTCAGAGTGCTGACTTCTGGCTGTGCAAGAACTCGCCCTTGACCATAAATGCCTGCCTACCTTCCCAGAAAATCAACAATGATAAAGGTTAATGCTAGTTTGCCTTCTGGAGATACAGGTTTTCTGACTGACTGGCTCACTGTGGCAGCTCATTTTACTCTCCAAATGATAAATGTGCCACTAGTCTCCGTTATTCCCAGAGGTGTCTGCAGGGAGGGGTTCAAAAATGGTGACCAGAATCAGGCAATTCAATTCCTTTCCCCCCCCTTTTTTTTAATGAAAAATGCAACATAAAAATGGAGCGGGGCTTTGTCTTCATGCCTTTGGCCTCTATTTTTATTTCTTTGAATCCTTTCTGCAGATACCCCTGCTTCAGGGGTGGGTTCTAATTTTTTTACTACCGGTTCTGTGGGCGTGGCTTATTTTGTGGGTGTAGCTTGATGGTCATGTGACGGTGGGCGTGGCTTGATGGTCATGTGACTGGGTGGGCATGGCTTGATGGTCATGTGACTGGGTGGGTGTGGCCAACTCAATGTCACTCATGTCAAGGGGTCCCTCGCCTGGCCCCTCCCCTCCCAGCCAGTCCTTGTCACACCCAGCCTCGACATATC
>QLTV01004248.1:1283024-1297841 GCA_003457575.1 Thermophis baileyi | reverse complement strand
GCGTTCTCCCCCCCCAGCATCCAATGGCAAAGCCCTTTCTTTCTGCTGTCCGGAAGTACAACGGATGCTTCCAAATGACGTCTTTTGGAGCCAGAGAGGTGAAGGAGGGAAATTTTATGCCAACATTCAAAGTGCAGGGGCAGGTCTACCACAGGATAGGGAGTATCATGGCGGGGGCCTCAGCAGCAGCCTTCATTTCTCCAGATATACTTTGTTGGTGATGATGACAATGAGAGGGACATCCATTGTGGAATCTACCCAGGCGGTAATCCACAACTGGTTAGCCAACTGCAGAAGTTGCTGCGTGAACACAACAAGTATATTCTGAAACTTAAGGCTGCTGTTGATTCTGTTCCTAAGGGCCACAAGGACTTCCAAGTGGTGATTAATGCTGATAAGAAGCCTTCTGGAGAGCACCGAGGTCATTTCAATGCCCCCACGACTACAGAAGTGGCTGTTCTCATTGTCGGCCAAGATTTTGAGAAGAGAGATATCGTTCTCCACAGCAGAGACAACAGGTTGTTATGAATCAGTGAGATGCACCATGCCTATGACGCTCTCCAGTACCCTCTGATGTTCTGCCGTGGAGAAGATGGCTATTAGAATAGAATAGAATAACAGAGTTGGAAGGGACCTTAGAGGTCTTCTAGTCTTCCAATAAAACTGTAGTTACCAATGTGACCATTCGTATCTTACCGGGGCTTTCTATCTCCACCCCCAATAATTATTACTTTTATTCTTATTGGGGTTTTTTTTTTAATGGAAAGCTGATGTGCTACAAATCAAAGCACTAAGCTCCAGTAGATTGTTATTTGTAGGGATGCCGCTGGACCTAATGACTTGCTTAAAAAGTAAAAATTGTGGATGGCTGCAGCCCAGTGCTTTATTTGGAAGCTTGCCCTTGTCTAGTAAAAAGACAAAGGATGTTGCCTTTTAGTGCTTAATTTGTGAGGAAAATAACACCCCAAACATGCCATTTTACTGCCAAATTTTGTTACGCTAATTCTGAGATGGTACTTTGGAGAGTGAAAAAAATCATATGGGGGAACATGTCAATGGTAGGTTAGGGATTGCTGTACTTCTATCATAGACGAATGAAAATGCAATTCCTTTTTTATTTTCTCACTTCTCTGAATATTATAATGCATATAAAGATGCATGCAAATTATGTGCACTTCTCTTAGGCCAATTTTCATACAAAATGTGTATGTATTGGGGAAATAGTATAAAGTAAAAGAACAATTTAATGAAAGCAGCTTGGAACAATGTTGCAATCAAATAAGGAATGCATTTGAAATTTCAGAGCAAACTTCTGCAAGAAAATGGAGGTATTCTAGAACAGACACATCAATCCATTTCATGTGTGCCTTCCTGTTCCTGTCCTTTCATAAGAAGTATTTGTTTAAGCCCAATGGCATGCTTCATTTTGTCAGGATGTCAAGACAACTCCAGACACGTGTAGAAATGCCTCTTTATATTCTTTCCCTGTAGGCTTACTCAGAGGTGGAAGCAGTATAAGTGGGCAGCCTCAATATCAGACAACATTTGGCCTTAAAGACGCACCCGTCATTAAGCTGTCCAACAACATGGTTACAGGGCCTGGCTAGATTGCAGTAGAAGAACCTACATGCATTGTACCAATTGCTCAGTAATGGTTGCTTAGTGACATTGGTGTTATACAGTACCATGTCTTCCATGATTCATTTGTGTAAATTTGCTCAATTAGAGCAGTAGTGGAGAACCATAAGATCTGACAAAACTTTGTTGTCTTGAAAAAAAAAATCTCTTTTGATAAATATGCAGTATTATCAGCATTGGAGAAAGCTTAAATACACTTACATTTGCATTTATACTGTATAGTACCGTAACTATTACTAGGAACAAACTCTGCCCATTTAGAACTTTACCACTGCAGGAGATGAGTGACAAGTTCAACAAAAGGTAACAGTAAGTTGCACACTGACATTGCCTTTATGAGACATTTTTTCCTTACATTGAAATAAATATTTCAAGTCAAGAAGTATTGCTCTGCCTGTCTCCATCTATCAGACTTAGCAAATACATTTTTTAAAAGTCCTTTTAGGTCATTCTTGATTCCTGGCAACTGCCTGAACAGGCCCCTGGAATTTTCACAATAACGTTTTCAGAAGTGGTTTGCCACTGCCTCTTTCCTAGGGCTGAGAGTTATCCAACTGGCTTCATGTCTAAGACAGAACTAGAACTCATACTTGCTTGCCTCTAGCCTGATGACTTTAATCACTACACTAAACTGTTTCTCTTGAAAATACTTTTGCAATTTGATATTTCAGTTCATGGGTTTCACCAATTCAGAATCTCTAAAATTTACAGCAAGAGGTTCCTATTGAAAGCAACTTTCTGTAAAATAAACATGATGTCATCAAAACTTCTCCCTTGATAAATTACATATTTCTCTCACAGAAATAATTTTTGCCAGTCTTTTATGACTAGCTTTCATAAACTTTCATAAACCTCCTGTTTTGATAAGGTTCATTCACTGACTCCAACTATCTGGATTCAGGGGTGGGTTCTGGCTTACCTCGCTGCCGGTTCGCTTCCTCACGCGCCATGTGGCCGCGCGGGCCTTGTGTGCCGCATGGGCACGCATGCGCAGTGCTAAAAACCCAGCTTCTGCTCATGTGCAGAAGCAAAAAACAGCTTTTGCACATGCGCAGAAGCAAAAAACAAAATGGTGGCACCTATGGTGCCACCAAGAGAGCTGGTTCGGGGGCGTGTCCAGCCGGTCATCGCTGCCGGTTCGGCGAGCAGGGGGAAATTCCCGCTACCAGTTCTATAGAGATGGTCCGAACCGGCAGGAACTCACCTCTGTCTGGATTCTTACAATGTGCTAAAGACAAAACAAACCACATTATGGCTTAACAAGATGTTTGAACCCAGTCTATAGTGTGAAAAAGGTCTTAAATTCAACTGTAGGTCTTATATTTCAATCTGAGATTTGCCTTCCCCTTTTTTCTTGAGTTGCTTGAAGAAAAAAAAGAAAAAAATTACTCTGTGCTGGACTTGTTTGAATGCTGTCTACTTTTGGCCAAGTTGAAGCATTTTGGAGAACACAAAAGAAGTCTGTTCCACAAAGCTTGTGGCATGCCTGATTAACTAGTCTGCTTTTTAAAACCTGCAATTAAAGTTTTAGTTGATTAATCATACTGACAGTTTTACATCTCTCTTAATTAGTAATATTTTGAGAAAAATCAGTTTCCTTGAAGCATTTTTAATCAATGCCAGAAGATGGTTCATTCAGTTTATCTCCAGAATCGTAATTCCTTCAGGTATATGTTTGAACTACAGCTTTGCAGATCCACCTAACTGTCTTCACATAAAGACTCTCATCAGAAAAAATGTTCCACTACATCTGTCATCCCCCACCCCAAAATGACAGCTCTCTCATTTGTAAAAATCTATATTAAAAACTGAACAAAATCTAGACACTAGATTTTGAAGTGAGGTACCTCATTTGATGATATGTTTAACTTGCCATTCCCCACATGAGTTCCACTTCAATTAGGTTAGGGAAAGTGGCTCATCTCTCAAGCTGATATCCTAACCATTTTGTGTAGTTTTGTCTCATTGGGAGGACATTTTGTTCAAAAGAGAGAATGGACATAAAATGAATCAGCCAGACAGCAATTATACAGTTTTACCTGAAACTTGTTTTTTTCCAGGAATCCACTGTTGAACCTAATGCTTGGAACCACTGCTGTAGGCAATTTGGGCACAGTATTAAGTAAAGTTATTCAAGGTCACTGGCAAGATTTTCTGGTGGTACCAGTTAGGCAAACTTCCTTATTAAAGAACATTTGCTCCATTTTCCACTCTTTCACATACCTTTACAACAAAGCATATTGCCTCTCTCTCTCTCTCTCTCTCTCTCCCCCCCCTCTCTCTCTTTTCGTCCCCTCCTTTGGATAACCCATTGAGAATAGCTTTTGAATGCAAGACCTTTGCCAGGCCATCTGTTATACCTCTTTATCAAGGAGCTGCTGATGTCTGGATCATTTATTTATGATATGGGTTTATGACATATCTTTGCTTATCCTTTTATACATTTTTTTGAAATAATCTAAACATGTAAAAAAAATGGTGCAGGTTTTTGATCACACGTTTGGATGCCATCTTGAACATTTTGATGGTTCCTTGCAAATGCCCCTGAAATGGTGTGGCAGGTATGAAGACAGATATAAATTGAACATCAGACTCCTGCAGAGTGAAACTTAGTGTGTGCTCTGTAGGGATCACACATCATTAGCTGTACTCCATTTCTTTGTCATTTCCTCCAACTTTAGCTGGTATCAAAAAGCCATAATCAGGCATTCTCATAGCTCAAATTTTTCAATTTCTTATAACAATGGATGAAAAATAACAGAAAACAGATACTCAGTAAATAAATCTGATAATTCCACATTGCAGTCAGCTTTGCAGCCATCTTCTTCTGATCGATTGCTCTTTCATTCCTATATTTCTCTACTACTCTGTTTTCCCCAAAATAAGACATCCCCTGATAATAAGCCCAATCGGGCTTTTGAGTGCATGGAATAAGGCCAAGTGCTTATTTCAGGGTTCAAAAAAAATATAAGACAGGGTCTTATTTTCGGGGAAACACGGTAGCATAACAGTTGAAAAATTCAGGGAAGTGATGTTCAGTGTATTTGAAAGGCAGAAATTTGGAGGAAGTTAGTTTAGTCCTACATGGGATTTCTGGAGAGGAAAATTCTACACAGTGTTATTTATATACCCTTTTTCTTATTAGCCACTTTTGCCAATTTGTCCAGCTGAACATTTAATAATAATAATAATAATAATAATAATAATAATAATAATAATAATAATAATAATAATAACAACAACAACAACAACAACAACAACAACAACAATAACAACAACAACTGTGATGGCTGGCGTCAGAGTGCTACTCATTATTAGATCAGTAGGAATTTAGCTATGACAAGAAAATATCTAAGTATCTTACCAGCCATGGAAATCAGCATTTCACCAGTGCTGATACAACAGAGCAGAGAAATTATAATCTCATATATTAGACTGCCAATGACCTCATTGTCTATAGAGGACAATGAGATCACTGATGATATTTCACATTACATTATCTTCTATGCAAATTACTTTACATTTGGCTCTTGAGATGCAGTAGAAAATCAGAGGTGCTCTCTAAACCACTGTTCAGATGGGGCCAATTAATACAGCCTTGAGCTTGATAATAAGCAATATAAAATGCAAATAGGATCTCAGTTTTATGGCATAGAGGACCCTAACTGTCCATTTTATCTCTCTCTAATTTAATTTCTGGTTCTTAATCCATCATTATATATTTTTTTGTGTGAAATCTTCAGGTAGATGATTCTCTAGATGGTCTAGTATGTTCTATATATTTTGAGGATGGTTAGTCTTTTGATTAAATACCCATTCTCTTATGTTCTTTGAAGATGTGAGTAAAGTTTGAGGAATAATGGACAGATATCCCTTCTGTTGTTTTTCTAGTACAATGTTGCAACTTTCATCTAAACCTTCACTGAGGTTTGATTCATCAAGCTATCATCACACTTCTAAAGTGCTGCTGTTCCTTTGATTTCACCTCAGACTGATTGTCAAAGTGGATAAGTGAATCAAAGCTCTCCAAAGTAATTTAACCTCTCCACAAATTTTGTTCCTAATAGAATTCTTCCCCAATTTTCAACCTTTCTTTTACTGCAAATAATCTTTCTGGACAATAGATTTTAAAGTTTACACCCAACAATGCTCCTCTTTGTCTGACACAGGCAATAAACATCTTGAATAGAAAAATAATGATGTAATCAAAATTTTAATTGATATTCAGTGTTGATTAAATGAAATTTGTCAATATATGAAAAAGGCCCCAGCTTAGAAATAACCCAATGAGGTTCTCTTTCTTCCCTTTTTTTTAAAACTGCGTGAATGTTTCTCTTTTGTTCAATCATATCCAATTCTTACAGATTGTCTAGAAAAATCTGTGCTGTTTTCCTTGCAAAATTTTTCAGAAGTGGTTTGCAAATGTCTCCTTCCTAGGGCTGAGAGAAAGTACTGGCCCAAGGTCACCCAGGTAGCTTTGTGCCTAAGACAGGAGTAGAACTAGACCAATGCCTTAATCATGAGCCCAAACTGACTCCTATATAAACGTATTTAAATATAAATTCAAATTTTAAAATGTGTCACCTGAAAAATATACCTATATGTGACAAATTCTTTCTTGCAGTTTTTAAAAAAAAATTCACAACCTATTATTCATTCTGTGAATGAGATCCTATAATATTGGACTTCTCCTGTATGTCTCTGAGGAATTGAAACTTTCAATTTTTTAATAATTACATTGTGTTAGGTTGTGCAAAGTTTCATTCTTATTGATACTTAATTTACAAGAAGCCAAGTTTAAACTATAATTTATAAAACTATTTTTCCCCATAAATATTAGAGAAGATGCACCACAGTTTTAAGGCTTGGAAATAGTACTACATGATGCATACTTAACAAGATAAATGGAAGTTTCATAAATTATCCATCCAGTTGTCTATGGATATTCTCAATCATCCAGGTCATGGTTGTCCCAAAGGTGCTTTTTCAAGAGGCAAATGGACTTTCTTGTTTTTCTTTGAAGACATTTTACTTCTCATCCAAGAAGCTTCTTCAGCTCTGATTGGATGGAGGGGAACACATGGCACAATAGAACAAACCTATCAGGACAAGATTTAGCAGTCCATCTGCATTTAAAAGACAAAGGCCACTCTTTTGAAGGCAACAAAGTCCGCATTTTGAACAGAGAGCACCGCTGGTTTGAAAGAGGGGTCAAAGAGGCCATTTATGTCAAAATTGAACAGCCCTGTCTCAACAGAGGGGGAGGGATACCACATAATCTATTTCCACTCTACAACACAATCCTTTCAACAGTTCCAAGAAGGCTCCATCTCTATTTGCACTACTCAGGTGACCCTGATGACACAGATAAACCTCCAAGGGATCTCAATGACTCTCTAAAAGAATGCAAATGACAAGCTGTCTGCAAGGAATATAAATCCTTCCATTCCCCACCATCCAGTGACAGCTGAAGACGCTTCTTGGTTGAGAAGTGAAACATATTCAAAGAAAAACAAGAAAGTCCAGCTGCCTCTTGAAAAAGCACCTTTGGATTATCCATCCAGATGCACTCTAGGAGAAGCAGGAAGCATCTATTCCTATGAGGTGTTACCATGTTAGTCTCATTTTTTTTTATCCAAATAAATCTTAATTTACATGACAGCCTAATCATCTTGTGCATTATGTGTGCATCTGTGCAGATGTATCTCAGAGTCTCTTACATTGGCTTTCTGGGTCTTTTGATGGAGAAAGCAATACCTAATCCCTAAATGTTGCGTCTGACTAATTGTGCCTGATGAGGGATAATTCAGTATACATTAGAGTATATGGGGAATGATATAAAATCAATGGCCTTCCCCACAGGGGAAAATTATCACAAGGAGTTTTATGTAGGACAAGCACAGATGAAAGAACCAGAGCAGGAAAAACATATAGGGGAATTTTGGAGGGCAACCTTGTAACTCATTTGCCAGGATCATCTGATACATAAAGATTAAGAAAACAGGATCTACATTTTGTATCTTCAGCCAGAGAAAATAATTTTCTGTGAGTGTGTGGACAGATATATCAAAGTATACTAGATTACCAGACTTCTTCTGGCCTATTTCTCTATTGTTACAATAAGGGCTACAATACCAGATTCGTGTTTATACCAGTTCCCAGCTGTCTTAATATCTTAGTTTTCACAGTTAGATATAAAACATTTAGCAAGGAAATAGTGCAAGATCTGGTACAACTTAACAAACCAGGAGCAAAGGATATGGGGTATATTAGAGACTGATGATATAATCATGGTAAAAGTCTACACATCAAGTTGGAACAATTGTAGATTTAAATACATGTATCCAGGGGTGAAATCCAGCAGGTTCTGACAGGTTCTGGCGAACCGGTAGCGGAAATTTTGAGTAGTTCGGAGAACCGGCAAATACCACCTCTGGCTGGGCCCAGAGTGGGGTGGGAATGGAGATTTTGCAATATTCTTCCCCCAGGAGTGGGGAGGGAATGGAGATTTTGCAGTATCCTTCCCCTGCCGTGCCCACCAAGCCACGCCCACAGAACCGGTAGGGAAAATTTTTGAATTTCACCCCTGCATGTATCTATTTAACACAGGCTAGGACTGCCTGACACTCTGGGTGACATGAGATTCAAGACTCCAAGATTTAAGGATGGATAATTTTGCTAGACTTAATTTTATTTGTATGCTTATTTTTTCTGGCATTCACAGCTATGCTGTCTTATTTCTCCATCTGCTTTGCAAAAAGTGTCTGCACAAAACTGTATGCATTTTCCTGTGCATTTTTTCAATGTGCATTGACTTTTCCTTTCTCCTTCCTTCCTCTTTCCTCCTCCTCCTTCTCTTCCAAAATTTGTAAAATATGTTTCTTAAAAAGGTAGAGACATGGTAAAGATCTTTCAGAGAAGCATTTGGTTATAAGTAGAGAATAAAACTGAATATGAAGCCATTACAATTTTCTCCTACATCACTCATTTAAGAATTAAAAAAAATGCAATAAAGGCCATAATTTGAATGTTAGCTCTCATGACACAATGCGCTATAATATGATACAATACCCCTAACAGGGTATTAGGTAGATTAGCATAGAGCAGAGCAATTCAATTAGAAATGAAGTGACCTTTTTACTGCTTTGTATTTGCAAATACTGAGAACAACTTCGTCCATATCAACCCCCTTAGTTATCTCTGCTTTATTGCTGTTTTTCAAACATTATCTAAATTAAAGTGTCTTTTCTGTATTGCAGATGGATCTGGATAGATTTGACCTTTCAGAGGGAAAAGCCCTTCCTTGGCTCATTGCTCAAAATGTTAGACAGTATAATGAGATAGTCCACCTATGACACGTGATAAAATGATAGCCCAGATTAATCTAATGGATACTGGTTGATCTATTTATTTTTCAGTCTTAAGGGTGGAATTCTGTGAATATATTTTTGCTAAAGGGACAAATTTGTCAGTGAAATCAGAGAATTGCAGAGAATCACTCATGAATACGGTAGCTTGGAATGCTCCAAGAAACATTAGGAGGAGCTCTTTAAGGAGGGAAGAAAAAAGCTTTCCCTTTCAGAGCACTTGATCCTGTCCTAGGACAATTTCTGCAATGAAGAGATTCCACAACAATGTTTATGCCTTAGTGTAACTGTTAATGCTGTCATTGTGTTTTCAGAGATCCTGAGACTTTGGCTAGGCAGGATGATGGAAAAAGAGCTGTCCTGGCAGACCCAATGTCTTGTCAAAAGAGAAGATGATCAGAATAGAGCTGGAAGGAACCTTGGAGGTCTTCTAATCCAACCCCCTGCTCAAGCAGGAGACCCTACACCAGTGATGGCTAACCTTTTCCGGACCGAGTGCCCAAAGCATGTGCGTGTGCGCACAAATGCATGCGTGCATGGCCAAACCCCCAAAATGCAATCCACGTGCGGTGCCCGTGCATGCACCCTGCCCCTGCACATGCGCACCCGGCCCCCGCGTGTCCCTCACCCCATGCATGCACACGCCCCCGTGTTCATCCCTCGCATGCGTGCACCCCCACGTGCACCCTGCTCCCCACGCATGCACAGCAGAGACCCGAAGACCAGCTGGCCAGCGGGAGGCACGCGCGCATGTGCGGCAGAACTGAGCTGGGGCGACGGCTCGCGTGCCATAGGTTCACCATCACGGCCCTACACCATTTCAGACAAGTGGCTGTCCAGTCTTTTCTTGAAAACCTCCAGTGATGAAGCACCCATAACTTCTGAAGGCAAGCTGTTCCACTGGTTAATTGTTTTCATTTTTAGGAAGTTTCTCCTTAATTCCAGATTGCTTCTCTCCTTGATTAGTTTCCATCCATTGTTTCTTGTCTTGTTTTCTGGTGCTTCAGAAAATAAGTTGATTTTGTGGTAGCCCCTCAAATACTGGAATACTGCTATCATGTTACCCCTAGTCTGTCTCTTCTCTAGTCAACATAGTCAATATCTTGACCAAGATATGCTTGGTCAAGGAACCTAATCACTACCATGGATGTAGGAGTTTCTTATTCCATGCACAGGACTGTATAGTAGACTATTTGTCATCTTCTATACTGCAGCCATGACAGCAAATTATCCTTCAGGAAAACTTCAACAAATGTACTTCATTCAACAAAGAAAAGAACAGCCTGGAGCATCATTGATAGAAAATGATAGCTACTATGTAGTTTAAAACTGATTCTTTTTACACTGGACAGGACATTCTAAGCTTGTCATTAGTTAATTAAAGGTTTTGTCTCCTGACCTGATGACTTCATCTTGTAGGGTTTTTTCCATAGCCAAAGAAGCATGTGATTTTCCTTTTCTTCTTCACCTCCCAGTTGCCTGATGCAATAAGCAGGCATGATTGAAACATTTGGTTGCTGGTTTGCTGATTGTGTGACTTGCCAAGTCTGACTGGCCCTTCCTAGTAGAAGAGGGCTGCTCTGCTGACCTTGTGAGTTTGTGAACAGCATTCTTGTATGGAGCCATGCAAGAGTCAATTTTAGTCTGTGAGTCAGCTGATAAGACTGTCTCCACTGGTCTCCTGATATAACTATTCTCAAAGGCTCCTGGGGGGTGGTGGTAAATTCTTCTTTGTATTTCATTGTAATTGTCACTTTGCTTGCTAGAGAACAAGGGAGCAGCGATCCATATCTAAAAGCTGTGGATGGATTACTGCAGTATTCTGGTATTTGTAATTAAAGGGATGTCTCTTACCAGTAGATTTTCCCAAACTGACAAGATTTAAAAGAACTTTAAAATATTCAAATGTGGGAAGCTGTTTGGGAAAATTATTTCATTCTGGGAGGCAGAGTACCCATTGATTGAAAAAAAATGCACTTGTTCTAAGAACAAAGGATAAATAGAATAAATAAACTCATATTCAAAGTCCATGGTAGGTATCATCTGGATAGTGTAAGTAAGTGTACTGTATGGAGTGCAGTGAAAGAAGAGTGACTCTGACAATTATTTTCAGAACAGTAGGATCTTCTTCCTGTCTTAGTTGGGAGCCTACTGTAAGCCATTGAGAATCTCAAAGAAAAACAGAAGACCCTAAAGTGATGTTTACCAGCTGGTTTCTTCAAATCAACAAGAGCACATCATTTTTAAGAAGCAGTGCTTTTGTGTATGCGTTGGTAGGGCCTTTACTATACTTTGAATTGGATTAACTTATTGCCATGGCCTTTTTTTCAGTCTTTAATATTTCACTGCACCAAAGCAACTCAACATTGCCCACTTGGTGTTTGGGAAAGGAATGCCATTGTCAAAGGCCCCTGCCCTTATTGGTTTCTTAGGATTTGGTTTCCCATCAGTTGTGCAAGTGACGGCTGAGATGTTCTCACATCCATTCCAAAGAACATTACCATGGCTGATGCCTCACTGTAAAAAAAAAAAAACAGGTCTCAATGAATCTCATCTGTTAGCCTTTCCTCACTCAACGCACATGCTATAATAATTACCTAGGAAAAATATGCCTGCATTTTCAGAGCAACGGCTCACTATGCGAGAGAATCAGAAAATTGGAAAAACTTTTAAGAAGCTGCATCTCAAAGCTATTTTGTGAAACTCTGATAATTTAAAAAGTAAAAGCCATCCTTACTCATCTTCATGCTTCATATACAATTAATAGCAGCAGAAAAATGGTACATTTGTTTTCACTCCCACTCCCACTCCACTCCCAATATCTATCCTTCCTATGGTGGAAAAATCCATTTCATTTTTGAAAATATACAAGGTAGCCAGTCCTTTGGCCTTCTCTTTTTTGTTGCAGGAAAATGATCTGCTCAGCTATGGACTGAACGGTTGGCAGAGGTTAGCAATAGCAATGGCACTTAGACTTATATACCACTTTACAGTGCTTTACAGCCCTCTCTAAGCGGTTCACAGAGTCAGCATATTGCCCCCAACAATCTGGGTCTTCATTTTACCCACCTCGGAAGGATGGAAGGCTGAGTCAACCTTGAGCTGGTGAGATTTGAACCGCCGAACTGCAGCTAGCAGTCAGCTGAAATAGCCTGCAGTACTGCACTCTAACCACTGTGCCACCTCGGCTCTTGGTTGTTCTTCTTTCTTGACACTTCTTGGACTGATCATGTGACCACAACAAGCAACACAGAGAAGCAGCAGCCTAAACCAAGAGCTCCTATTTTGCTATAAGGATATGAAATGTTAAGGGCATAAGCATGCACTTTGTAAGGGTGAGGGTCTTGTTTTCCTTCTTATGGTACCAAAAATATTTCTTGCTCTTACTGGAAGCGGCTGCTTCTTTGCTTCTTGGAATGATTACTATGTGAGCATTAGATGTGGCTGGGGCCACCTTTTACAATTCAAAAAGCATGTTGGATCTATTATTATTTTTGTTTTTGCTGTTGTTATTTTTAGAAAAGACAGAATCCTAACCGAACTATGTTTTCTGCTAGCATTTGTCCTGCCATGAATCTCTTTTGCTCCCAGAACGACCTGTGGCAGAATTTTTTTTGCATCCTTAAGATGTATAGGATTCCACTGTTACTGTATGATCTTCCAAGGGCTCAGCCATTCATTGTAAGTTTACTTTATTTCTCTTTAGGTCACGTGTAGCGGGTACTTTGAGCACGAGATCTGCCCATTTTGCAAATTCCTGCCATTATATTTATTTGGCAACATACTATAAACAAGAGAAATGGTAACGCTGTATCAGCAACAGATGTTCAGTATAAAGATGTCAGGATGAAGGACGAGACTCTCATAGAAATGCCTGAAATTAGGGCAATGGCATTTATGCAGGCAGGAGTTATGAGAATGTTGCCTGGTGTTTTCTCTGTTGCCTTCTGAATCCTTGTGTGTGTCTGTGGATGGTGATGTTTTTGTTGTGCATTCACACATTTTATCTGACTTGCTTTCCATTCCTAGCACCAGCTGCAAAATATGAGAATGTTTTGCTCTCTCAGAGTGGTGTTAGGTATTGTTTAGAAATCTATTCCATTGTTTCTTTCCTTAAGTGTTTCTTAAACTTCCACAGTAAGTATGTGAGATGTTATCAACACCCCCTGTGACAAAGCTGGAATTGAAAATAACTTAACTGGAAAGTTCATGAACTCTTATTTCTCTTTCTCTGCCTAAAGTTTCAGCTTGACTTGATATAATATGCTGAATCCACTGTAATCAACTTCTTTTTCTCTTGACTTATATTAAAATAATGATACATTATGATAACTGTGCAAGCAGAAGAGAAACTTCATTTTTCTCTTCTCTCTCAGGGGTCCCTGGTTTGGGAATATTTACTGTCCATCCCACTCTGGTGACATCATTTGTTGAAAATCTAAGCCTTTGTAGAGACTCATAAACCAGATAGACCTGGGAGACTGCATTTAGCTCAAGGGATGGGATTTCTACCTGAAATACAGGTTTGTTTCCTTTCCTACTGAGGCGAGCACAATATGCTCCAATTTAATTCTATGCATTTGCCAAAATACTCTTGAAGTTCCTTTAACAGGATATTATCTGTATCCAGATATAGTATAATGAAATTATGTTATACCATTTGGAATAAAACATTCTAATTTAATTTAATTTAATAATTATATAATTTGTACTATACAATTCTCTTGGAAGTAATATGCAGGCAATAGAAATTGTGGCACATGTTGGGCCAAAATCACTCATAATTTAACATAATCATCAGCTTATACATCCCTCAGAAAATGCACCTTGGGGGACACTTGAAATAAATCTTTTTCAGTCAATAACACTCTAACTGTGAAATTTCCTTTCATTGGGGCTGGGGGGAAAATGGGAGGAAAAAATGGATAGGGAAATGGAATGGCCTACTGGAGGGAAATAGAGCTGAAAAGCTCTACAATGGACTGCATTAAGTCTTTGTGCTTCAGAATCAGAATACAATTATCAATTACTTGAGAGCAATCACAAGAAAAGATGGTTGTTTCAATTTTTATTTGTTTATTTGTATTCCACCTTTATTATTTTCACAAATAACTCAAAGCAGAGAACATATCCAACATACCTTCCTCCTATTTCCCCGATAGCAACAACCCTGTGAGGTGAGTTGGGCTGAGAGAGAGTGAGTGGCCCAAAGTCACCCAGCTGGCTTTCATAGCTAAGATGGAACTAGTCTCCTGCTTTCTAGTATAATGCCTTAATCACTAGATCAATTCTGCTTGTGAGTGCCTAGTAATCACTACAATTAGATCTGCTTTGGCCAACTTGATGATATATGATATAATGTTTGTATGAGATATTATATAATAGCAATAGCACATAGACTTATATACCGCTTCACAGTGCTTTACAGCTCTCTCTAAGCAGTTTACAGAGTCAGCATATTGCCCCCAACAATCTGGGTCCTCATTTTACCGACTTTGGAAGGATGGAAGGCTGAGTCAACCTTGAGTCGGTGAGACCCGAACTGCCAAACTGCTGGCAGCCGATGATCAGCAGAAGTAGCTTGCAGTACTGCATTCTAACCACTGTGCCACCACAGCTCTTATAATATAAATTATCAATCTCAACATATATGGAGAATGTCAGTTTGGCCAAGGCTGAATTAAATGGCAGTTAATCTTATTCAGCAAGGGACTTCCCATATTTAATTTAATTTAATTTAATTTATAAAATTTATATGCCGCCCAACTCCCGAAGGACTCTGGGCGGCTTACATCATAAAAAAATAAAACAT
>QLTV01004248.1:1258700-1278781 GCA_003457575.1 Thermophis baileyi | reverse complement strand
CACACGGCGCGCTTCCGAGCTCTGTTTTTCGCCCTCCCCAGGCTCCAGAGGCTTCCCAGAGCCTCTGCGCGAGCCGAAAATCAGCTGGCTGGCGCTCACATGCGCGCTGGAGCTGAGCTAGGGCAACGGCTCGCGTGCCGACAGATATGGCTCCGCATGCCACCTGTGGCACGGGTGCCATAGGTTTGCCATCACGGTACTAGAACATGTTCTATCTAGAGTCTTGTATATATGACTACAAAATCCTTATCTCAGCAAATTGACCAGGGTTCTCAACTCTTTGCAACTGAAAACAGGAGCACGCTATACACATATGAACAAGCATTTACAACGGCTGATACTGAATGTGTGAAAGCTGCTCTTTGTTCCACTTATGGAAGCCATTGTGTTGGGGATGAAAGCTAACTGGATTCTACCCTCTTAACGTAAGCAGTGTGGAATTTGAGGGCTACGTCAACAACCACAGATATATTATGCATATCGTTCTCTTATTGGGAAAGATGCAGGTGATGTTTGCTTAAGAGAACCAGGCAGGAAGACATTTCATTTACTTTTTTCTAAAGTTGCTTAGCAGATTATCACACTACACAAATATTTCAGACATTAACAGTTGCAATAGTCAAGTCTTCCTGCAGTAATACAGAAATTACTAAGTATCAGTCAAAACTGAAGGAGTGATTGGTTTGTTGACTGTTCAATGGAGTCATTCCCTCATTTAAACTTCAGACAGCGCTTTTAAGCAGAAACAACAGTATTTTTTTTTCTTTGAGTGAGCTGCAGCCAGAATTGGGGAAGTTATAAACTTTTAGGAAACTTTGGCTCCTAATGTTATTCTGTTGCAACATTTAAATGTTGGCTAGTATTCAGCCATTTTTATCAGGCCTTTCAACATTCATCTATTGAGTCCTCCTCTTTGATGACAGTTAATACTAAAAAGGGATGTATTTGCAACACAGCATATGAGTGAAGAGATGGAATCCATATTGTTGGCAAACTTTACTAAAACTAATTCATCATGAACCCATTTGAAAGGAGTGCTCAGAAGAGCTGATAGGCTTGTTTGCTGTGCACTGTGTAATACATTGTGGAGAACATGCTGGGACTTTTCTTGACTTCAGTGAATTGCTAGTCAGAATACATGCAAGCTAATAAATTTGCTCTGCAACCTGGTTAATACTTGCTATAATGCATTATCTGGATCCAAAGAGAAACCAGCCTGAGATGGAGCCCTTCTGTTCAAATACTTTTGTCCAGCCTCCCATTATATTTTTTTCTGGTAGCTCATGGATGGCACTTCTACTCAGCAACAGAGAACGTCTTTACATTGTACAGCTATTTGAACATCTATAGAGCTTGCCTGAGATTCATGAGTAGTAGATTGCTCAGTATGTGTGTTTTTAACAATGTGAGAAATAGAAGATAGGAAAATGTATTCATAGCTTCTTACAAGTAGATTTGAGCGTCTTGTAATTTTTTTTATTATTCTTGCATGAGGGAACTTCAGACTTGTTTTTCACTAGAAACCTCAATTCTATCAACTAGAATACTGGCAAAGTAGTGATTGCAGAATTGAAACAATTGCTTAACATCACTCATAAACCATACACTGAGATGACCTACATATGATTTATTACAGATTAAGGATTCCAGCAACCTAATGTAAGGAAAAACCTCTTGCCATTGTTAAACAGGTGGGAAACATAAAACCTTGCTGAACTATCTGAAATCTGTGTTCTCTCAATGATCCTATCCTGGCACATAGGCTGCCTCAGAAGGATTTGATGCTCTAGAGACAACTGGGGGAAAAAAACCCAGCACAGAGGTTGCTGAAAAGCTGTAAGTATATTCTGCAAAAGCAAGTGATCCTTCTGGGCAAAATACTTTCTGGTAAGACTAAGAAAAACCTAGGCTGCTGACCAGATCTACCCTCAGTACTACTGCTTTTGTCCTCCACAGCTTGGCTGCTTCTTCTATCATCACACTGTGGAGGTAGATCTAATGGTTTGTCTTCTGTACAAAGAGGTCTCAATTCTTCACCACTTCGTTGGTACACCTAGGTATTTCTATTTTAAGAGTCAGCATGTAGATTTTTTTTCCTGAATTTGTGTATTTCTTAGATAATAGGCCTGGGAAGACAATTTGGATCTTTACAAATTGTTCCTCAAATCTATGAAAAGTATGAAATAGTCATACAAACATTCCTTGGTCATATAGGGAACCCCATCCACCTTTGTCAATTTCTCAAATTCTTCTCCCTTGAAAGAATTTCAGAAGTAATAGATAACTGTATCTCATTAAATTGAATAACAACCACTAGGGGAAAAAAACAGCAATTATCTACCTGGCATCACCCCTGATTTCCTTGTTATATTGCTGAATTTTTAAAAATCCTACTTATTTATATCATATCACTGATTGGGTTGGACTCCTGGGATAATAAGGAACTCTTCTAGGGAAATTGCTCTTGCTTTCTTACCTTCATGCCTCCTTGTGGACTTCTAGTGGATGTTTAGCTGACTGCAATTGGAGGCAGAACACTAGGCAGGGGTCTCCAACCATGGCAATTTTAAGACCTGTGAACTTCAACTCCCAGAATTCCTCAGCCAGCAAAACTGGCTGAGGAATTCTGGGAATTGAAGTCCACAAGTCTTAAAGTTGCCAAGGTTGGAGACCCCTGGGCTAGATAATCTCTTGACTTGACTCAATAGGCTCTTCTTCTTTTCCTATGATCCCAAATTACAAAGAAGTTTCTGTTCACATGAATTAGATTTGCAGACGGCTGTTTTAGATGATTATTCAATTCATTTTAGTGGCTCAGACATAGAACATCAGACTATTCAAACACAAACACATTTGAATCGTAAATGCAGTTCTTCCTCTCTATCAGTCTTAAGAAATTCCTTAAAATAGTCTGGCTACGTTAAATAGTTTCCCCTGGTTTGTTCTAAGCAGTGAATCTTCCAGAGCTGTAGCAAAGATTGTGAAAACATGGAGGCAGAAAAAAAAAAGAGATATGGGGCAAGTTTGGCATGGCAGCCACCAGGTTCACCTTGAGTTCACTTAGGAATTACCGTATTTTTCAATTTCACATTATAAGTACTTGCTCTCTCAGTGTGAGTTTCAAATAAATTTATCTCTTATGTCAAACGTGTGCTTGACCCAATTTTAGACCAGTTTAAGGTAGAAGCACAACGTGGCATAGCTGGTTTCAAGCTTCAGCCTGAATCTTTTCAGCAGAGATTCACTGAAAAAGCCTTCAGTGTTCAGGCAATACATGCAGGGAATTAAGCAGTGTAGGTTTAATTATAAATGAAAAAGCTAAAATGTGTATCGTAAGTATGACTTTTGTATCATCTAAGTTGTTGAATATGAAAATAGGAATCCATAAGTTGCTGAGAATTGCTTCAGTAAATAGTGAGATTGTGATAAAGAAGAAACCAAAGTTGAGTTCTTGTAAAAACTGAGCAAAGTTCTAGATAAGTACAATCCAGTGGGGGAAACATTCTGATAATTGCAAGGAAAATGCAGGTGGGAACGAGAGACTTCAGAACAAATAAATTGAGCTTCACTCTGAATTGTTTAAAATTGTCAAAATAAGGGTCCAATATAAAATAAATATTTTGAAGTTTGATCATATAGAGAGAATGAATTTGTGTAGGATTTTTTAAACAAATAATGAAGTACAGGTGAACAGGTCAAGAGGAAATAGAAGATAGATAAAGATATGGCTGGATGAAGTTGATGAGACCCCGAAGAAGATAAAAGTGAGAATTTTAAAGACTAACAGGCAATGTATGGTGTGCTATAAGGATATGGGGAAGATTATCAATTATAAAGGTATATTGAGAAATGTAATGAATGGCAAGGGCATCGCAGGAAGGACAAAGAGAGCGGGAAATGATGGTATGAAGGTGAATATACATGTCCCAGGATAATGTTGCAGGATCCAATCTGGGTCAGACCTTAGGTTTTGTCTTCCAAGCTTTTGGTCTTCCAAGCCCATCCTCAGGGAACTTCTCTCTACTGGAACGTGTAGAGAATGTCTGCACATTCCAGTAGAGAGAAGTTCTCTGAGTCCGAAAGCTTGGAAGACTAAATATGTGTCTTTGGTCCCAGTGACCGACCCAGATTGGATCCTGCAAATCATGGTATGCATATGACAGTGGCATCACACAAATGCCACCATTTAGATACTGGCATCAGACGCTGGAATTCATGAAAGTATGACACATTGTCATTTTAGTATCACTGGTAGAGCCAAAGCTCTTCATATATATGATACATTCCCTATTTTGGTATAAATAGTTCACATTTACATTTTTAACTGCTATGCTAATTTAGCAATAGCAATAGCACTTAGACTTATACACTGCTTCATAGTGCTTTTACAGCCCTCTCTAAGCGGTTTACAGAGTCAGCATATTGCCCCCAACAATCTGGGTCCTCATTTTACCCACCTCGGAAGGATGGAAGGCTGAGTCAACCTTGAGCCTGGTGAGATTTGAACTGCCAAATTGCAGCTAGCAGTCAGCTGAAGTAGCCTGCAATACTGCACTCTAACCACTGCGCCACCGCGGCTCTTTCCAAAGTTGATTTTACATATGCTATAATTTGAATCAAAAACAAAGCTATGGTTGAACAAGACCAAATCACATAAAGGACTTTTTTTGGGAAAGCCAGAAGAAAAAAAAAATCTGATATTCAGTTATTTTAAATATCCATTCAGGGTTCTGAAATATTTTTTAATGAATTAATGTCATTCATCAGTCAAAAGAAGTATCTTTTACATTTCCTAAAACCTGGACCCATTGATTTTTTCAAGATTGGGTATTTTAATTCTTTTTTAAAAGTCCATATAAAATTCAATTGTTGGTTTTGCTTCAAGCTCTCCATTGATTAAGTTTCCCGGGGTTATTGATAACTCTGAGTCTAAAGCACCTGAGTCGTACTATTTAATCAGTAGATTTCAACACTGTATGGATATTGTAAGTAAATCACATTCAGAACACAATCTTTCTTAACAACCATAATAAATCAGCTAATTAAAGGTATTTATCCCTTGTATGGGCCATGTGTTTCAATAAACATTTTTCTTATTATCTTCAGATTTGGGTTATTTGTTAATTCCTCATATTATTTATGAGGTCAGTGACTGACATAAAATACTTTTCTTTGTTTTACTTCTCATATGATTCTAGATCAAAATGTAACTGCATTTTCTTATAAGAATCAGATACATCTGGCAGCTTTCAAGGCTGGAGATTCCTTATTTAATAAACCTGGATCCTAAATGTTGCCAGGATTTCAAAAGAGTTATCCATTTGCCTCTCCAAAGAAATCCTAAGACAGCATTACAGGTAGTCCTCAACTTACAACCACAATTGAGCCCAACATTTCTGTTGCCAAGTGAAATATGAGTTTTGCCCCCATTTTACGACTTTTCTTACCACAGTTGTAAAGTGAATCACTGCAGCTGGTAAGTTAGTACCACATTTGTGAAGTGAATCTGGCTTTCCCATTGACTTTGCTCCCCAGGTGGTTGCAAAAGGGGATCACATGACCCTGGGACACTGCAACTGTCATAAATATGAGTCAGTTGCCAAGCATCTGAATTTTGATCATGTGACTGTGGGAATGCTGCAAAGGTCACAAGTGTGAAAAACGGTCATAAGTCACTTGTTTCAGTGACATCGTAACTTTGAATGGTCACTAAATGTACTGTTGTAAGTCTAGGACCTCCTGTACATATTTATATTGCCTCTTAGATGTTAATTCCAGGCAACTGCTAAACTCATCCCTGCAATTTTCTCGGCAGCATTTTCAAAAGGGATTTGTCATTGCCTTCTTTCCATGGCTAAGAAAAAGTGACAAAAGTTCCCATTAGTTTGTCTATCTATAAATAGACAGGAATTAACACTAGGATCTCTTTTAATATATTTATATTCATCTGAATGTAATATTCATCTTAGATGTATTTAATTCAACATGTTGTAACATATTTTGAGACAGATATAAATCCAAGTATTTTATATAGTCTCTACAAATTAAAAGTGCTAAATTCTCACAGTATCCTATCGATATTGTAGATCCCAAAGGCAAAGATTGTGTAATCAGAATGGACATCATATTACTACACTTTAGTAAACTTTGGTAATGACACTAGATAATTGTCCAAAATGATATTATGCCATTAGTGTATAGAAACAATTTATATTTAGTACCAAGTGCCACTATACATTTAATATCTTCAGACTGCCTAATGAAAGAAGCTCAGGGTTGAGGAATCAAATTAAAGATTAAAGGAGATATGGGTCATCCTTGATGATAATGCTTGCTGGGTTGAGAAAAAAATCCATTTGTAATGACTCACACATTACCAATTACCTCCACATTACATTATCTCCATATAAGGTATAGATACCAAATGGCAATTCAATAGATGATGGAAGCCTATATCTTCTTAGAACAGACTTCATAAATTCAGTCTGAACCATATCAAAGACCTTTTCAGTGCCCAACGAGATTAAAACAGCCAATTCTAAATTATCTTCCACAATGTCAAAATATCAATTTTCAAAAAAGATATTATCAGATGTTTGTCTATTTTTAATAAATCCAAACTGAGATGGGTGAATTATCAATGGTATTAGTTTCCGTAGCCTCCTGGCTAGTAGCACACTTAATATTTTAATGCCGATGTGAAAAGATAATTTGCACATCTAGACCGTATTAGGCTTTAATATTACTATAATAAAGGCCTAATAAAATGTTGGAGGGAAACAGAAAAATTAAAAATTGATTTTAAACTTTAAAGAATTTTTAACAATTTTAAACAATTATAAAAAGGTAGGTGTTAACCGTTCCATTAAAGGTTTATACCATTCAGCTGTGAATCCATTGGGTCCATAAGCTTTCCTCAATCCATAGATTGTATTGCCTCTGTAATTTCTTGCCAATGGTTGTGCCAGGCTTTAAAAATTTTCCTAAAATTTTCCTTAAAAATTACTAATTTGCTATTCAATTTCATATGTCTCCAATTTATATTACTGAGTGTAGGAATCATAAATGATAATTAATACATTTGATTTCAATATATAACTGAATATCGTTGTCCAGAAATTCAGATATAAAATGTTGTTTTTGTTGTTTCAAGTAGAAAACCAACAACTTTTAAATTTTCCTCTCTAATTCCCAATAGTTATAATAATACATTTTAAAGAATATTCAACTTATTCTGAATATACTGCCCCAATTTAACCTTGATTGTTATAAATATGATTCATCTGTGGGGGTCTAACTTAAAAGTGAGTCTTTAACCTCCTTTATCAGCTGTATTAGATTAAAATTTCTTAGGTCTCATTTTTTGAGGCAGTACCAATGGTGGATCCACAAATAAATGCTGTAAATACAGCTTCACATTTTTTTCCATATTAAATATGTTCCTTTTTCATTATTCTGGATAGTCTGCATGCTCAACCTTGAAATAGCTATTTCAGGTGTTGTGAGAATGAAACAAAAGATATTGTTGTAGATAAAGCAACTTAGTGAAGCATCATTTTGAGTGGTCTGCTTGCTTGTGAATCAGCTACTTTTTTTTTTTTACCAGATTTGTTCTTTATAGCCAATATTGCTCCAGAGCAAAACTTTAGTGTAGAAGTTAAGAACTTGGGAGCCCATAAATTTTAGTCCCGCTTTAGGCATAAAGCCAGCTGGATGACCTTGGACCAGTCACTTTCTTTTAGCCCTGGGAAGCAGGCAATGGCAAACCATTTCTGAAAAACCTTGCCAAGAAAACTGCAGGGACCAATCCAAGCAATCACTAGCATCTAACTCTTGAAAACTTGATCCTAATGATCAGGAATTCTGGGTTTGTTTGTTTTTTGCACAAGGTTCCTGATTTTTTATAGCTTGTGTATAGCATAGGTGCAAGTAGAGTTAATTAAATGGGAAAGGTTAGGCATGGGTATAGCTGGTGTGATCTACCTTTTTCTTCAATTCGTTGCTGATACACACTTTTGGGGTTTCAGGCTAGGTCTCTAATTAGACTTCTGTAACCTAAACCACTCTATGTTTTTAATTACAACTCAGAAGATTCTTACACTGCACTAGCTGCAAATTTGTGGGTACTTTCATACCATATACCTGGAAGGCACACAACCTGGAGGAAAGTAATTAATTATCTGCATTATTACAGGATGAAATTGACATGGGTCAATTCTAACAAATTTCTCTTTTTCTTTCTTTATTGGCATTTTTTAAAAATAGTTGTCTGTATGAGGGAATGAAAAAAGGAACTAATAATGCTTGGTCAGAGACCTTTATGTGCTGAGACCTGAGTTAAGCAATCTGATTCATTGTTAGTGCACTGCTGAGCAGTGCTAAAAAAATAGCATCCTACATCTTTGTGTTCTCTTGAATTGGTTTGTTGGCATGGAGAGGCAAGAGATCAAATAAAAAGCAAGGAGAATATGATAGACATGAAGTATGTTTAGGGAATCTGTCAGTGGTGGGATTCAAATTTTTTTACTATTGGTTCTGTGGGCGTGGCTTGGTGGGCGTGGCTTGGTGGGGAAGGATACTGCAAAATTCCCATTTCCTCCTGATCAGCTGGGACTCGGGAGGCAGAGAATAGATGGGGGCGGGGCCAGTCAGAGGTGGTATTTACCAGTTCTCCGAACTACTCAAAATTTCCGCTACCAGTTCTCCAGAACTGGTCAGAACCTGCTGAAACCCACCTCTGGAATCTGTACCATACAGCCCTTCATATATTCCTCTCCTGAATGCTGTCCATTCTCTCAATCCACTGAAGTGAACAGGTTTGGATGGAAAGGAAAAAAAGAGCAGATGGGTATAGTATGCAGAGCAAATACATGGATGCTCTCAGGTTTATTTGTAGGGTAAGGTTAAAAAAAAGTCAAGATGGTAGCTGTGACAGAGCGATAGAAGCTTCCTCTGTTTTTATGTGTGATGCATTATCATGGTCACCATCTTGAATTTTTTTTATCATACCCTTGGACACTATAACTGCTAGCTGTGCATGCAAGTGATCATATAGGATGGAAGGATGGAAATTGTGGGGGTGGGGGGGAATCAACAAAAAGAAAGAAAGAAAGAAAGAGAGAGAGAGAGAGAGAGAGAGAGAAAGAAAGAGAGAGAGAGAGAGAGAGAGAGAGAGAGAGAGAAAGAAAGAAAGAAAGAAAGAAAGAAAGAAAGAAAGAAAGAAAGAAAGAAAGAGGAACAAGGCTCTTGTTCACATGGGTGTCATTCTTGGGTTGCATTTTGCATGATCAAAGGCTATGGCATCTTGTTTATTACCTGCATAATGTACCAAAAGATTTTACTGAGTGCTGTAAGCCATGCTTAAAAAATTCATTTTGCTGCAATAAAAGCAGCCACCTTTTGTAAGAGAGTCTGATTCAAAAACAAAGGGGGTGGGTGGGTGGGGAGAAGAGAGCAGAATAAATGAGCCTTTAGAGCTTATTTAGAAAAGTGTTTTAGCAGGAATGTCGAACAAGGAGAGACTGATTGGAGTCAATGAGATTGTGTTTCTCCTTTTGAACACAATGTAATTATTGAATACCCCCTTGGCACACATTGTTATTTCATGGCAGAATTATTCCTCATATATCTTTCATCTCTATAGCAGGCTTTTCTGTCAGACAGCAGACAAGAATAAATTCATTTTGTAATGCTTGTTGAAGTCATAGGATCTTTTAGGGATGATCAGGCTACATTTGAACAAAGGCACCGTATTTGTTCACTTTGAGCGTACAGGATCCAAACATCAAACCTGGGATTAGCAGATACAACACTTGAGCATCTGCAAGAGATCAGGAGAAACATACTTACAAGATTGACTGAGATTTAGTGATAGACCCCTGGGTGATTTGCACTAATTTTGACTCCCAGTTATTTAACCATAGCAGCAATGAAATTACTCCCATTGTAAATGAAGACAATGATTATGTTTAATGTGGATTTGGAATAAATCAGATTGTATTATTTGAATTACTAAGGGTCCGTTCAATTATGATATTCATAACCAATTCAAATTTAAAATAGATTATGTAATGCTAAGTGGTTTGAAGTTATTGTGCTGTTTATTATTATATTGCATTATTATGCGAATAATATAGGCCAGTGTTTCTCAACAGTAACTTTAAGACGTGTGGGCTTCAGGTCCTAGAATTCCTCAGCCAGCACTTCTCAGAGACTGTCTAAATGAACTGGTTATACAAATCTTTTAGTGAAATGAAATATCTTCAGCATTAGACTCTGACTGATAAATCTTGATTTCTAATAAAAAGCAAAGCTGATTTTGAAACATGCCAATCTATGTAATGGAAATTGCCTAAGTAACTTTCAAAATGGTATTGTAATAATATAGTTTGAAAGACCATCATTATTCATATATTTACTTAGCAAAAACAATAAACAGAATCTAATTTTGGGGTGACCTCATAGAGCAGGGGTCTCCAACCTTGGCAACTTTAAGACTTGTGGACTTCAACTCCCAGAATTCCTCAGCCAGCTTTGCTGGCTGAGGAATTCTGGGAGTTGAAATCCACAAGTCTTAAAGTTGCCAAGGTTAGAGATCCCTGTCATAGAGTCAATCCCATGGCACTGCCATTTCCTTTTATTCTCAACATGGAAGGTTCTGTTCACATTGCAAATGAATTCAGGGATAATTTTTTTTTACTCTTGATTTGGTTAAATAACTTATATGCACAGAATCTCTTTATTGTGTATTTTCATTTAGCTATTCCATGAATTTGCCATTATATACTAAGAACTGTAACCCATGACTACTTGTCTGGTTTGTTGTTGTTGTCATTGTTGCTTTTATTTTCAACTTCATTTCAAAATAAAATTCCATATAAAGAAAGAGAGAAAAGAGGAAGAGTTCTCCTTGAATTGAATTGTTACACTTACCCAGGGCATTCTACCACAAACCAGCTTTATTTTTCTGAATAAATGTTATATGCCGAGTGCTTATGTGCTCCACATAGCAATAATTCAGGGGAAATAAAGATGCAAATCATGTTTTCTTACATCAGGCGAGGAAAAAGAAGGCAAGGAATGGGAGCTGTTGGCAAAGCATTGGGTACAGTTCTGCAGAGAAGCCATTCACTGATTTGAAAATGCTAGGTGGAAGCCCAAGAGATACCTATATCTGTAGAAAGAATATTCATTTCCTTCCACAAAGGTTGCTGCAGTTTATGTTATCACCCAGAACTCATTTCACATTGTTTGTTATATAAATGGAGCTTTTTGGTTTCCAAAATGTTACTTCCTGGTTTTAGTTGACCTTCAGCAGTGAAAATGTTCCTCTTCTCTTCCTGTTGTCGTTTCTCACTACAGGTTGTTCCTTGCTTATCACAGCTTTGTTGGTTTCCATGGAAATAGGATCAGAAGAAGCATATGAAAGGTAAGGAATTATCTCATGAAAAGGAAAGTAGATTTCTGAACCATTTTTTTTTCCATTTACTTTGCAGTCATTGTAGGTACCGATGGGGACATCTTAAGTGGGGGAACAAAAATGCCAAGGTAGCATAACCAAAATAATTTTTAAAAAACCAAAAGTTGCCCCCCTTTTAATATGTGTTGTGTGTGGGGCTTCAATTGCATGGTTAGGCTTGCCATCTTGAATACTTTGCCCTGTCCTAGAAGATCCCCTTGGGGATATTTTTGTTTCACCTTTCATAATGAAGCAATATTTTTTAATTAAATATTACTTCATTATTGTGTTTGTGTATTGTCCTCCCATTCTTGAGTTAGTAGAAAAATATTCCGCAATTATATTGTCTCTCTTATATTGCCACACTTGGAATACTGCATCCAGTTTTGGTCGCCACAATGTAAAAAAGATGTTGAGACTCTAGAAAGAGTGCAGAGAAGAGCAACAAAGATGATTAGGGGACTGGAGACTAAAACATATAAAGAATGGTTGCTGGAACTGGGTATGTCTACTTTGATGAAAAGAAGACTAGGGGTGACATGATAGCAGTGTTCCAATATCTCAGGGGCTGCCACAAAGAAGAGGGAGTCAAGCTATTCTCCAAAGCACCTGAGGGTAGGACAAGAAGCAATAGGTGGAAACTAACCAAGGAGAGAAGCAACTTAGAACTAAGGAGACATTTCCTGACAGTTAGAACAATTAATCAGTGGAACAACTTGCCTCCAGAAGTTGTGAATGCTGCAACACTGGAAGTTTTTAAGAAGAGATTGGATAACCATTTGTCTGAAATGGTATAGGGTTTCCTGCCTAAGCAGGGGGTTGGACTAGAAGACCTCCAAGGTCCCTTCCAACTGTTATTCTATTCTCTCTCTTCCCCTCCCCCCCAATTGATCCTTATCCTGTCTCTATGTTAACCTATTTCAATATGTAGTAGGTACAACTGGTTCATTCCTCCAATTTTTCTATTTCTGACTACTGCAAGTCACTAACTATGATGTAATGTAGTAAGGGGGTGGATTTCCATGAGGGACAGTGTGCATTTCACAGACTATATTGAAGATGCAAATAGTAGAGTACTCAGTCTGGCACGATTTTGTCTGTAGGTGTGAAACAATAAAGAACTCAGCATGAAAGACTCACCATGTCTTATTCTTCAAGGTTGACTCAGCCTTCCATCCTTCCGAGGTGGGTAAAATGAGGACCCAGATTGTTGGGGGCAATATGCTAACTCTGTAAACCGCTTAGAGAGGGCTGTAAAGCACTATGAAGCGGTATATAAGTCTAAGTGCTATTGCTATTATTCTTGGTTTGGGCCTGACACCAACTTTTATCATGCTATGAAATGGGGTAGATCTAGCTACAAATCTTGGTCACTCCTAGACTCTTTCTTGTACCCTTCTTTCTACACTTGAGCAGAATAAAATGTTTTTTTAAAAAAGAAAACACACTGAAGTCATGAAGGAAGTTTAAATCAGAAGCAGCACTTATGGTATGTTGTATCAGGAACTCTTTCTCCATTCAGGTCATTGGTTGCTACCCACAACAACTATTTTATCCTGATTTGCCGGGCTGCTGGAAGGTGAAAGGCTTTTAATAAAAGTTCACTGGTGAAATGCAGAGGTGGGTTCCTCCCGGTTCGCATCAGTTCACCCGAACTGGTAGCGACCCACTGGTGATGTCACGGTGACATCACGGAACTGGTTCTGTCGGTGCCGGTCCGTGGGCACCGCTATATTTTTTTTGGATTTTTTTTTTGGGGGGGGGGGAATTTTTTTCTGGGTTTTTTTTCTTCTGCGCATGTGCAGAAGCCGAGTTTCCGGCACTGCGCATGCATCACAATCTTGTTTTCAGCTTTTTTTGGGGGGGAATTTTTTTGGATTTTTCGGCACTGCGCATGCGTGTGCGCCCACGCACAAAGCGCGTGCGTGCCCACGTGGTGTGCCCACGCAGCGTGCCCATGCAGCATGCCCACGTTGTGTGCCCACGTGGCGCGCGGCCACGCAGTGCGGGAGGAAGCGAACTGGCAGCGAGGTAAGTTAGAACCCTGGTGAAATGGAGAAAAGCTGAAGCTTTAAAAAAAGAGAGATGAAATTGACAGGAATTCTGCCTGTTTCCCCCTTTAAACCAGATGACAGGAATAAGGATTAAACTCTGGGTTTTCTTTCTTTTTACTGGTCCACTGAACACACATGAGTTAGTGACTAGTCCTTCATTTTCTTGCATGGATAGGAAGGTAAAAAAACAGGATATGAACCAGGGGTGGGTTCTAACTTACCTCGCTGCCGGTTTGCTTCCTCCCGCGCCACGTGGACGTGCCTCGTGGGCGTGTGCACACTTTGCGCGCGCGCACACATGCGCAGTGCAAAAAAATCAACCCCCCCCCAAAAAAGCCAAAAACAAGATGGCGACTCATGCGCAGTGCTGGAAACTCGGCTTCTGCACATGCGCAGAAGAAGAAAAAAAACTGGAAAAAATTCCAAAAAAAAAAAAGAAAAGAAAAGAAAAGAAAAGAAAAAGATGGCAAGGTCCACGGACCGGCACTGACCAAACCGGATCCGTGACATCATCGTGATGTCACCAGCGGGTCGCTACCAGTTCGGGCGAACCAGTCCAAACCGGGAGGAACCCACCTCTGGTATGAACCCCTTGAATAACCAGATCAAAAAACAACACTGCAGAGATTCCAGAAATGCTATTTTGTTGTAGTTGGGCATATTAACTGTGAAAACTTGTCCAAAGCCACCTCTTCCTATTTTAGGACAACAAGGTCAAGGCAGATCAGTTTTGAATCTCTTTCTCATGATTTCTACTTTTCCAGGACTGAGCAACTGTTTTATTTTTCTCACTTCTCAAAGCCAAAGTTAAATTCTTCTAAAATCAAGATCCATCAGTAGAACAATGGTCTAGACAGAATACCAGCTATCTCTGTGGCTCAAGTGAAGGAAAGGACATAAATTGGGAAAGGGATTTCTTAAACTGGCTTCATCTCTACCTGTTTTACACATAAGAATTAAATAATTTAAGGCTGAATGTGGAAATGTTTAAGTAGACCAGACTCTGGAATAAAGAAGCTGTGCCTGTATCAGCCTAAAATGACCAACACACACCATTTCACCATGTTGTAAGCTGCTTGGAGTCACCATGTGTGAGTTGGGCAGTCATATAAATTTGTTAATCAATCAATAAATATTGATCTGATTCTGTACTTGTCACTTGACTTAATCTGTAATGACAAAGCATTGCAGAATATACATACCTAATAGGTTCCATTGGCTAAAGGGAGAATATCCCATCATATCATCAGAACAACTGAGGACAATTCAGTTCATGGACTCAAATGAGATATGGGGGACATGACTCCACAAAAGATATTGCATGTCAGAACTCAGCAGGACAATAAATGTTTTCAGAAGAAGATTGAACAGATACATCTGGGAGTTTAGAAACTGAAGCATAAGCGCACCAGCGTGCCTACCGTCCCTGTCCTACTGTCCTATTGTCCTCATCTATCTGTATTCACTTTGATTATGTTTATGTTTATACCTATACCTGCTATCTTGTACATGTTTGACAAACAAATAAATAAAATAAAATAAATAAAAAATTAGCACTGAAAGCCCTGATGCAAATCCCAATACTCCCAACATTGATGAAGGGGATTCTGACTTGGGGCTAGAGACAAACCTCTATTTCCTGACAAGGTGGTGATTGATGAGCCAAAAAGTAGCTAGGCAAAGGACTGCCCACTGACAAGGTTCCTGATGAATCTTGAATCTTTGAGAAATGAACTTCAGCTGTACCTAAAAGGAAGCACAAAAGATTTTGAAATGTAACCCTCCCCCAGAAGACAAATCGCTTGCTAAAATAAATTTGGTGATATAAACCATACTTTGAAGAGTTATATCTGCCTAGATGAATTTCTTAATTTCTGGACTGCACCCAACTATTGCAACTATCTTATTCCATGCTGGAGGTGGATTCCTTGCTGGTACCTTGGGAGTTGATCTGACTCGAATACTGCAATTCTTTGCCTCTTGCAACATGATGAAAAATTGATAATAGATGTGTGGTGTTCATTGGGCTTACTTTATGACTATTCTGCCAATTCCCTGCTAGAGCCTTGCTAAATAATCAGGACATGTTATTTATTCAATAGCCCATTGGTGAGTAACTTGGTGTGGCCCTCTATCCATGTGTAATTTCTAATAAATAGGACTATTCAATTTGGATTGCAGAATCCCAAATGATCACTTCCTAGTTACAGAGAGATTTTTTAAAAAAGGCGTAGTTCTCATTGGCATCTAGTGATTTTTATATTTTAGGACTGAGAACCTTGCCTTCAACTTGAAAAAGCCCTTTATAAGGGAACAGTTTGGACAATAGATATAGTACTGGTTCATACAACACATAATGGCGTTTCTTTGGTTTTGATTGAGTATAAGAAATGACTCATCCAAATGTAGTTATGCTGAAATGAATTTTGTCCTAGAGTGATTAAACTATATTGGTTTGAGGTTATGGAGGGCACCAGGGTGAGGGGAGGCTCACTTAATGTACCCAGCAATAATTTGGATCCCATCACTTTTAAAATTCTAGCTTTCTGATTTATATCAAGGTTTAGATGAGCAATATTTTTCATCGTGATATATGTAAGAAAATGTTACCTTATGAAGTGAGGGTCTACCAACTGCTCAATATACAGTATATACCTGAATTTACTTTTTCATAGACAAAAACATCCTGCAACATAATATACAAATCCCACACTTCCCCTTTTCTATTCAGATGTAAGCATTTCTTGAGGATGAAATAAATGATTTATAACTTCTGGTCTATGTAAGAGCATAGCCTAACCTAACCTTTGATAAGTAACTCACTTCCTACTTTTATTGTTGACCCTGGCTGTGATCCAGGAAGACAAACACCAAGCTGATGCACATAGTGGGACTTCTTTAAGTTTTCCTGCTACCACATGACACTATCATTGTGGAGTTGCTCATCAGATAAACCAGTTTTGATACATAGGGGAGGTATTTGGAGAATGGTGGTAACCTAAAGAGGATTTGTAATCTCTTGCATGTGTTTGAGACTACATTAGCAGTCTCTTGCCTTACCCTCATTCTCTTGCCTTACACAAATAAATCATTACAAATGCAATCTAATAACAGTTCTCAATATAATTACTATTGACAAACAATTACTGGCTAAGGCCTCATTTACAAATCAGAAATTGGAATATGTCAGGGGTGGATTCTGGATCCTTTTGCTGCCGGTTCGCTCAGGGTTGCGCCGTGTGTGTACCCGCAGCAATAAAAAAATAGCTTCTGCGCATGCGCAGAAGCAAAATCCAAGATGGCGGCGCCCATGGAGACACCGACAGAACTGGCTCCGTGGCATCATCGCCAAGTTACTAACGGTTCTAAAGAACCAGATAGAACCAGTAGGAACCCACTTCTGGAATATGTTTATGACTCATAAATGACCAAGCATGAGACCATATGTTGCAATTTCCTTTAATGCTACAGTGCTATATTCAAGAATGTTACAGCTGAGTAAGAAAATATTTCAATGCCTCTAATATTTCTTCTTGCAATATGCAGGAATGGACTAGCAAAAGGATATGCTTCCTATAATCATATGTTGTTCATATTGATTAACTTTATTTTCTCTCTCTGCTTTTCTATTCCATTTTATAACTCACTTTCAGAAGTATAGTTTCCAAATGAGAGGAAGTAATAGCCTTCTTTATTTCACAATAGTCAGATCCCACTTCTGTTGGAAGTCTAAATCAATGGAACAGAATCTTCAGAACCTCATGACCTATTGTTCATAAGAGGCAATAGGCTCTAGGCAGAGAATTAAGCTACTTTGTCTATCAATCTCCCATTCTTTGTTCAAAAGTTTGCTACCTGAGGTCACTTTCTTCTGTCCTCCTTCCCAAACACATAGACCCAAAACACCATTGAACCTCCTTCTGGTAGGATACACCTAACTAGATGCTAGACTTTGCCTTTTACTATAATGCATTTTCTATAAATAAATTCTATAGTTATAAAACCTGCATCACTAATCATTGTTCAGGTTGGCTTCCTGCTTGCAGGAACATTCACACATAGAAAACATTTCACTTCCAACAACTTCAAATATTGGGTCAAATTTTGAGCACCATACTTTAAGCAGATCGTGTCAAACTGAAATAGGCTTACAGCTCTCTTAAAGCACTAAAGCTCATCAGAAAACTTGAAATGGATTGCTTCACACTATACTTTTTCATACACCAATGTACACTTCCCTACAATGTAGTTTGAAGCCAACCTCAAACATTTTCACTTTTAACCTTGTAATACTGAGAAAGTTCCAGGAATACCATGAATTAGTCAGTGCTCTTATCTATCTGAACAGTAAAATCTATAATCCAATCCTGCTCCCTGACCTGATGTGGATCTTAGGATAACAAATGGTCCTGTCCCAATTTAAAAAATACAGAAATACAATAAACAGATAATGTTTATTATTATTACCTACATGTACATTTTCAGCAAGGATAGTTATATGAAGAACTACATGAGAAAAAATCATTAATTTCACAACACATGGAAAGACTTAGCCATAATTTCAACTGGGATACTGTAAGCATCCTAGATCAAGCTAAATCTGAAAACAGTAGGGAATTCCTGCAAGCTTGATATTCAGACAAATCAGTCATTAACAGACACACAGAGATAAACCACATTTACACTCCATTGAAAAAAGAATAAAAAGGCTAAAAGAAGGAAACAAAAAGACAAGAAAATGTACTCTCAAGCAACCAACACCCAGATAAGCAGGGATTAACACAAGACAAGCAGAAATCAATACCCTAATCAAGGAACTGCCAAGGAGAAAAGCAACACTGGCAAGATAAAACCCTACACCCACTAGTACTGATGAGGTTACCTAGTCAAGTAATTAAATGTCTGCAAGCCAACGGCCAAGTTCAGAGAACACCAAGAATTCCACAGTTCAACCCTGAGCTACACACACACAGACACAGTCACACATTTTTATTGGAGACTAATCATGACTCATCAAATTTGCCAGTGCAAGAGAATGAGGTTAGTCATTTAGCAAACTTTGTCTTGGCTCATGCCCATATAGTGAGTCTCCAGGATTCCACTATATGGACATAAGTTTCAGTATAGAATTGAGCCCCATTGCCTTCTTCCAGGATATTACATATCCCTTCAATTACTACTGCTTAATACAGCGGTTCTCAACCTGTGAGTCGCGACCCCTTTGGGGGTCGAACGACCTTTTCACAGGGGTCGCCGTGCGCACTAGCCCGCCATCTTGGAAATGCTCCTGGTTCGGGCGTGCCTGTGGGTCGCTGGACAGCTGGTAGCCACGGAAGCAGGAGACTTCGCCCACCTGCCCGGACGCCGCCATTTGGGTTCTTTTACCCTCTGCGCATGCGCAGAACACTTTGCGCATGCGCAGAGAGTAAAAGAACTCAAATGGCGGTGTCCAGGCGGGTGGGCGAAGTCTCCCGCTTCCGTGGCTACCGGCTGTCCGGCGACCCGCAGGCACGCCCGAACCGGGAGCATTTCACCCCTGGTGGCACGCCCCCTTTGTCACCTCATCGCGCACGGGGAGGGGGCGGGGGTCGCGGCAGCAGGGCGGGGGTCGCGAGGGGTCGCGGCATTAGAAAGGTTGAGAACCACTGGCTTAATAAGTCTGATTCTTTTTAATGCCTACAGATTTTTTTTAAGGCATGAGCAGGATATGATCTTGCTTAGTAAATACAGCAAGCCATGATTTTGTAGCCAAGGGCATTTTTTGAAGATTATACTGCACAAAGACACAATTTTAAATAGTTTTGTAAGAGCAGCACTGTAGAGTTGAGCATTTGCTAGCTTTCCTGTTAATTCTTTACATAGGTTATGAGAAAGAGCACATTTCCTTTTTGGGCTAAGTAAGAGGTAGGAACCAAATCCAGCCGAAGGGCTCAAGTAGTTCATTTACCATGAATAGTTTTCAAAAAATATTGTATTGGAAAAGAAATAGAAGATTAATGGATGCAGAGATTACTTTTAATCCATTTATTAAGCTGGTGACAACTATGTGATCATTTTCACTCTGATGCTTAGCAGGTAACTTTGAAGAAGAATCATAGTCAAAGCTGGGGCCAGGGTCGCACTAAATGTGTGGTATAAAGCAGATGAAGAACAAGGCTAATGAGCATTTTTTCCCCCAAATTCTTTCACAGGACATATTTTAGGAGGCATAGACAGATTTGTTGATACCCCCTGTCAGGTCCATAGCTGTGTTTCCATGCCATTACTGTATTTATTATTTTCTAGTTCAGCTGCTAAGTAAGCACAATGAAAGAGAAGGAAAGTTTTGTGCTGATAGTTCTGTAGATTCAGTTCTACAGAGGAATTATTGAGTCTGTCATCTGCACCTCCATAACTGTCTGGTTTGGCTCTGCAACCAAACAAGACAAACACAGACTTCAACTGATAATTAGAACTGCAGAAAAAACAATTGCTACTAACCTGCCTTCCACTGAGGATCTGTATACTGCAGAGATGGGTTCCTACCGGTTCTATCCGGTTCTTTAGAACCACTAGTAACTCGGCGATGA
>QLTV01004248.1:1233870-1245407 GCA_003457575.1 Thermophis baileyi | reverse complement strand
CCCTCCCTGAAGTTGAAATCTAACATGAAAACATCAAATGCCACTACCCCAAAATCAATGTGGGTAAAAATATGAAGTTAAGAAAAAATGGTACCATTTTTTTAATATTCCAAGGCCTATTTCCCTGCCAAAAGATAAACAAGCATGCCAGAAAAAAGAGTCATGGCTTTATATCTTTTGTCGTTGAACAATGGCAACACACTCAGCAGAAAATCACAATTCCAGGAATGGATATTATTTTCCTGCCCCCGTGATTTACATGCTGCCAACATCCTTAGTCTTTTATTTTTAGTAAAAGCAAGGATTTCCCTTTTTAAACAACCATCTATTAAGTTTTGGGGAAACACGTTACAGATGTTATAACCTGTGTTCTTATTGAATTAATCAATTTTCATTCCTTACTAAACACTGAGTTGTTGTCACTGTATAATGAAGTCATGAATGGGGTCCAGTAGAGAATCTGGTGATAATATAAGCTGTAAAAGAAGCTTTTTTAATGTCTTTTTACTGTATAAGTTTACAACAAACAAACAAACAAACAGTTACTGTAACAACTAAAAGCATCTGGGAAAGGTGGCTCAGTTATCAATGATGTTTATTAACTCCCTATTGATTAAAATCACAAGGATGAGCTCATCTAAAGAATTTATTTTAGAAGAATATGAAGTACAGATTTTGAGCTAGAAATGCAGCTCAGCATAGTAATCTAAAAGGCAACAAATTTACTGTTTTCAGAAGTGTTTTGTGACATATTCCCAAGCCACATCACAGAGTCATAAACTCTTCCTGAGCTAAATATTTATATTAAAGTATCTAATATGTATTAATAATATATTATCAGGAGCATGAGTCTGTACAATGGAATGAAGTGGCAGTAATATTTACTTTGTGTGAACTAGTGCTTCAAGAAATGACAAAATTTATATTAGAATTAGTAGTTATCTGGTAAATATCCAACATAGTAAATATAGATATAAGGAAGGAAGATGTTAAAAATTCTCTGGTAAATTCTAGGAGGTACTAAATTTAATATCAAGAGATGATTTAATATTGAAGATGATGTATGATTGATATTTAACACAAATTGTCAAATTTGTATAATTGCATATCAAATATGTGTTGGCAATGTTATCAGTTGTAAGGAACCTTTTATCACCTTTGGTGGACAAGTAAGAAAACTCAGAGTTATAGGGTTCAGAATGCATTTAATTTAGAGAATTCTTAAAATAAGTGTACAACTGAAACCAGATCCCCCCCCCTTCTAGATGTGATGGATAAGCAGTTGGAGGAAAAAAACCACAATTTTGTTTCTATATATAACATAATTATATAGTATATAAATATAATGCTATTGTTAATATCATGTTATATAAAACACTACTCCAGAATAATCATGAAAGACATTGGGAATTTAAGGAAAGGTGGAGATACTTTAATGAAAATACTAAGACCTTCTACAACTGAGATAATAGAATACCAAAAACAGTTTTTGGGGAACATATTTAAGAAGTGACTCCACTAAAAATGATGAAAGGGAGCAAAATAGTTCTTAGGTAAGAAAGGCAGATGAAATCCTCATCAAATTGTTTGATACTTTAGGCGAAGAAGTAGTTAAAATGCCAACCATTCTTTTAACAAATATGGAACAGAATTGTGTGAGCAGATTGGAAGAGATTGGTGCATATGCTGAAAAGGAGATATAACAGAATGTGCAAGCTGTTGATTACCTGTGCTAGTACTTAGTACAAGTGAAGTTTTGCTTAAGTTGTGTATTGTAATACATTGAAAGAGAAATGCCAAAAGAAAAGGTGAGTTTTAGAGAAGGCAGAGGGATACAGTTAACATGGGCTGCATAATGGTGAAAGCAAGAGAATAGATAAAGATTTAATGTTGCTTCATTGACTATACCAAGGTTTTTGACTATAGATTATTCCAGGATGCAGAATATATTAAGGCTAATGGGTACTTACAGAATACTTGCTGATTCTTACAGTGAAGGAGAAAGTACTGTAACAATTAGAGTAACAGTGATTCAGAATGGGGCAGGGAATGAGACAAGGATGCATGTTGCCTCAAATCTACTTTCATTGTACAGATAATAGATCAGAAGAATGGCACAGTTAGGAGAGTTGACAGCTGGAATGAAAACTGAAGGTTGAAACACCAATAATTTGATTTATACAGATAATATCACTTTGGTAACAGAAAATAAAGAAAACTCAGAAGAGTTCACTCTGAAAATTAAAATGCAAAGTGAAACATCCAGTCTAATATTAAATATTAAAAGAGAAAGGAATACAATATTTCCCTGTGTGCTTGGGCTCCAGAATAGATTAATTTAGACAGTGTGTTGAGCAAATGAAGAGGAGACTAATCCTAGAGAGGAGGGCAGTGAGAGATTTGGCCAAGATCATGAAGGATGAAGATATTTTGATAACAATAAAGATCAGATTAATTACAGTAATGGCCTTTGCAATGAGTGTGTATGGCTGCGATAGCTAGATCCTGAAAAGAATAAGAGAACAAAGATAAGATGCTGCTGAGTTCAAATTATGGATCTGGAGACAATTACTAAGAATGCCAGGGGTTCTTAATAGTATATAAAACCAGACTGGTCCCATGAAGCAATAATCAAAAAGCAGAAACTCACATACTTTTGAAATGTGATATGAACACATGATGGATTAACAAAAATGATTACACTGGACAAGGTTGAGGAAAGTAGAAGACAATGGATTGATGGGGATGAAAGAGATTATGAACCTCCTTGGAAGAGCTTCAAGTTATTAGTAAGGTATCAGGATGCTGGACATCTGTTGATGCAACTATCAGCAATTGAACTTTACTCAGCAGCCCTGAACTAATAAATGTTAGGTATGTATAGAAATTAAATGGTAACATGAAGCAGAAGAACAGCAAGATTATATTTTGCATGGATCAGTAGTGTGCATTTTCTTAGGATATGACCCTTGCCAAATGCCTGATTGTGGTTAATTTTCTTTCCATTGGTAAGTGGGATTGTAGACTATCCCATGGGGCAAGCCTTTATCGTTTACATTATATTAGACTTTTTTCCCCTTGATCTTTCAGGTTTTTTTTTTCTTTTATTACAATTGAAAACTAAAGCATACTAAAATGAGTGGATTTTATTGCAAAAGCAGGTATATATTTAATCTGGTATTATCCAATAATTTGTACTTCAGTTTCATCTATCACAGACAAAATAGTCAATAATTGTTTATGTAACTTCCAAATCCTGATAGACATCTGGCTGGCTATCCCTGAGATACGGTAATGTCTCATGCCCATAGATTTAAAGATCAATCCATTAATTTTATATATGCAATATAGAAATGAGATTATTTGATTCCATGGTAGTTCTAAGGAAGTTTTAGGCTCTTAATCCATGTTCAAAGTATGATAGCTCTGTCACAGCCTTGGGTCACTAAGAGTCTTATCTTATCTGGCTAAGAAGATAAATGCTAATTCATCTTCTGTGCAATTGCTTTATAATCTAAACAGGAAATACTTCTTGGGGGAATAAAATGAGATGAAGCCATCCCAGAATATTCAGTTCTGCACTTTACTCTTGTTTCATGACCTCATGTTTTTAAGCTGCCTTCTGTTCTTATCTTGGGTCTTGCAAATTGAGGGGCTTTTCAAAACATCTGTCTTTAACTTCTGACCTTTCTATTAACCTGTGCAAACTCTGGGCCAGACTGCATGCATTGACAGCAGACTCAAAATGCAAATCTATATCAGACTGTTGTGAGGAGCAGGTGGTGAATCTGCTTTTAAGAAAATAAGGGCTGTATAGTAAAGGCAGCTTATTCCTTCATCACTTGTGTCTTAGTTTCCTGCACCAATCATCACAGCCAACCAAGGCTTTATTTCTCACCCAGCTTTTTGATTGTAAAACTAAACCCCAGTGAAGAAAAACATTTGAGGAAGGACTTATTCATTTATTTGTATAAATGAATAAAGTGATTTAAGTGCCTGGGAATGAATTGCAGATAGCTAAGCCACAAGTAGGGAAAGCGCTCAGCGCCTGTCACCAAGTTTGATGGTTCTAGTATTAGTCATACTTAAAGTAAATCCACTCAAATTAATGAGATTTAAGCTCGACCTGAATAACATAAATCTGCTTTAAGTATGACTAGGACTGGATTCAACCCAATTGTAGAAAGAGGTGGAAATTGCATGATTTACTTTAAGATGAAGGTTTTTCTTTTTAATTGTACATCATGCCATTTCAGACTGGTGGATTTGCTGTTTGAGCTGTATGGATTAATACTGGATTTCGAGGCCTGGACATATGTATTATCGTTATTATTAATTTAAGTTTTTATGTGTGTATACCATAAGAAGTGCAGGATTGTGACATACTGAGCAAATGGGAAACATGCTGGAAAAACAACCAGTTTAGTGTATATATATATATATATATATATATACTGTATATGTTTTAATCATCTGTGTGCTGTCCAAAATCACTCTTGTAAGATAGGCAGCTATATAAATTGTGTCATTCAATTTCAATTACATGATATATCTGGAACTGTTGTCTTTGCTTTCCACCAGGAACCTCTATTACATTGTGCATTTTTTTTAAAAAATGAGAAAAAACTATTAATGCAATAGTTGTACAAATATCTCTTGACTGATAAGATTAATGCTTTCCATCTGGAAGTTCAGATTTGGTCAATTTCTGACCAGAAATAGACTTCACATGCAGCAAATCTGAGAAAGATATCTGAAAACAGCATTTGGAGAAATCACTTTGTACTACAACATTGCAGACAATGGTATCTGATTCTAGGTCAACAGTTGTCTGGAAATTTTGTTCTGAAAAATCCAGTCACAATGGAATTTGCAAATACCAATAAGGAATGATATATTCATTTCATAATTTGAAAGGAAATAAATATTGAAACTACATCCTAAAATGTAGATATATAAATGCCAATTTTGTCCCATTTTTAATGATACCCAGGTTAATGGGGAATTTGAATGGAACTGTGTATGTATGTCTATATATAAAATATGACATAGAGTTCAGAATAGGTTGACTTGCCCAATTTATTGCTAAAATTATTCATTTTGTAGTATTCCTAAATATTCCAATCTCACAAAACTCAGAGAACAATAAATATATATCTTGAAACAGGTCTTAAGGAGTTACAGTGCTAGTCTTTATTTATTATTTATTTATTATTTACATTTCTATGCCGCCCAACTCCCAAGGGACTCTGGGCGGCTTACAGCAAAAATATGAAAAACATTAAAGAAAAACATTATACAAACATTTAAAAAAAACCAAAACAATTTAAAAACCCATGCACACCATTCATGGCCGGATCTCGCAAGATTACAACAGCGAGATCAACGGCAATAATTAATCAACAGCTTTAGCACTTGATTATTAATAAATAATATTATTAATAAATAATCATTGGCTTTAGCACTTAGCAATAGCATTTAGACTTATATACCGCTTCACAGTGCTTTACAGCCCTCTCTAAGCGGTTTACAGAGTCAGCATATTGCCCCCAACAAATTGGGTCCTCATTTTACCCAACAGTGTTTTGTTACAGCCCTCTCCAAGCGGTTTACAGAGTCAGCAAATTGCCCCCAACAAATTGGGTCCTCATTTTACCCACCTCGGAAGGATGGAAGGCTGAGTCAATCTTGAGCCAGTCAGAATCGAACTGCCGAACTGCTGAACTGCTGGCAGCTGGCAGTCAGCAGAAGTAGCCTGCAGTACTGCATTCTAACCATTGCACCACCACGGCTTAAATAGTTTGTCTTCAATTATTTGTAATTTTCTCATGAGCTCATGAGTTTTCATGATATTACATGTAGCTGTCAAAGGAAGCAACAAAAATCACATTTAGTTTTTACACTGCCAAATTCAGAGCAGAGTATAAATCCTTAGCCTGTGATATAGATATTCTATATACATTTTACACTGGGAAAATCCCACTATTCAACTACTTGGTGGAGAAGCTTCTCTATTCCCATTTGAATCTTTCTGGCCTTGGACAGAAGATATCACATATCAGGGACAGGCTTATTTTCCTCCAAGAAGGTCACAAAACCTTAGAAGACCAGCAATTGAAACAGCTACACAAACATTCACAAGTAGTAATTAAGTCTGTGGTTCTATTGTCTGTAAACAGTTTGGCGGGCTGAAAAATTTGCTAAAGTACATTTTGGATAAGATTGTGAGCCTTATGGTGGGAACCAGTAGTGCTCAGGTCAGTTATGCAAATATGCAATAACTGCTTGGCTTCAAGGTTATTAGGTCCCTTGTTTAGCAGGTAGGAGAAGTCACAAGTAATGGCCAAGCTATAAAAATAACTGGCAGCAGGCAATCACTTGTAAGGTATGGCATCCTTCTAGTTGACCATAAAGATTTTAGGGTAATAGCAATAGCAATAGCACTAGACTTATATACCGCTTTACAGTGCTTTACAGCACTCTCTAAGCAGTTTTACAGAGTCAGTATATTGCCCCCAACAATCTGGGTCCTCATTTTACGCACCTTGGAAAGATGGAAGGCTAAGTCAACCTTGAGCCTGGTGGGATTTGAACTGCCAAATTGCAGGCAGCCGGCAGGCAGCAGAAGTAGCCTGCAGTACTGCACTCTAACCACTGCGCCACAGAGGCGTAGTAATCAAGGCATGGTAATCAAACCATGTCTGCAAGTCTTTGGCTGACTTTAGCTTAGGAATCAAGTTGAGCTCAGGTTCAAATTATCCTGTTTGGACACATTATGTGGAAACCCAGCTCTCTAGAGCAGAGGTCTTCAAACTTGGCAACTTTAAGACTTGTGGACTTCAACTCCCAGAATTCTCCAGCATAGTCTTAAAGTTGTCAAGTTTGGGCACCCGTGCTCTAGAGAAAGCTCTAATGCTGGGAAAGTGGGGAGCAAAAAGAAGAAGAGGGTGACCAGCAGCAAACTGGATGGACTCAGTGGCAATGGTGCACTGTGGAAGACCTGAAAGGTTAGGGACCGATTGTCACAGAGAAACTCTGTCTATACGGTTGCTAAGAGTTGACACTGACTTGATGGAAGAAAATCAATCAATCAAAACTATAAAATGACAGGATGTTAGTGATTTACTGTAAAATCCTGGTCAGGGAAGTCTGGCAGTTTGATCATGAAGGAGAGAGCACAGTGGTTCCTGACTTATAACAACTTTGCTGTCACCTCAAGTCTTACTCTTGGGTATCAGAACAGGCGACAACCCAGGGAGATCAATAAGCCCAATTAATGAGTCAGCTAGTCCAGGAGGTAAAATAGAATAAACCATGCAGAAAGGTTCCCTGTGGGCTTTTGACAGACAGTTGGAGAAATCCATTACTGCTGGGTTTCTCCAACTGCTGCATCCCTCAAATGCAAAATGCCTACTTGTCTGCCAAACAATCATGATGGAAACTCAAGCAAATTTGCTGTGCTTCTTGCTTGTTTTAAAGTGAGAAACAGAGACCTTTTCCTTCCCATTGGTTCTGTGATTGGAGCTCAGGTTCCCATGAAGTACCACTATCCAATTTGAAATGCCTAAAGGAATTTATTCCTAAGAACTTATAAAAATGCTTTATTCTGTTCTTTTCCTCTCCTGCGGAACTCCTTAAGTCTCTTCCTGTAATTGAATTTTTGGAACAGTTGCAAAAGGCGTAAGTCTATCAATTGGATCTCATGGAACTGATCCTCATAAAAAAAGAGGAGCATGGATGTTTAACTGGCTTTGATTTTTTTTTCTCTGGGAAGTTTGAAAGTCATCCATTGGCTGATGCTCTTGCAAAGAATTATAAATCATAATTACCATGATTTCCTAGAGAAGTTCTTGATTACTGATATATTCCACACCAGTGAAGTCTTAAATATTTCATTACTTCATCTTTATACTAAGATAGCTTGGGCCACCATATTTCCTTGAAAGGAATTGGAAACATACTGCTCAAGAACACTTTATTCTCTCTTGGAGACTCCCCACCTACCACCCCAATTAGGAATATACAGTACTTTGGGAGTTTGCCATTTTGCTAAAAATGTGCTCCTAATCATACTGCACTGATCACACCTGGCTTGTCTTACTAAAAAAGGAGGTTCCGTTTAAGTGAGATACTGATAGCCCAGCAATCTCTTTTTGACTGAAACATGTATTTACTTCTCAGCCCATCCTTCATCATCTACTCATCCTCTGTACTGGCTGATGCTTCTGATTTCTCCTTATCCCTATGATTCTCCAATCTGGTCCAGAGCTTATGAATAACTTCCTCTTTTATATATTAATATCTTTCCATGTTTTGGCTTCTTAACGAAAAGTGTTTGGCCAACAGTGGTAACTTTCAGCATTGACACAATCTTCTCAAAGTACTAATATCCTGTAGAGATTTAAATAGACCCTGGGTAATTGGAATTCTTATAAATACACAAGACAACAGTTGCCTTTTAACATCAACATCACATGTTTGCTGGCTCATGTTTAACTTGTGGTCAATCAGGATATCCAGACCCCTTTTACTTTCACACATAATACTGCCCAGCCAAGTCTCTCTCACTCTGTACTAGCAAATTATATTTTTTTTCTTACCTGATTGTGGAAGTTAGGTCATCAAGCAACACAGAGGTGGGTTCCTCCCGGTTTGGACCAGTTTGCCTGAACTGGTAGTGACCCGCTGGTGACATCATAGTGACATCACGGATCCAGTTCGGTCAGTGCCGGTCCGTGGGCGCCACCATCTTTTTTTTTATTTTATTTTTTTGAATTTTTTTTAGAATTATTTTTTTTAGAATTTTTTTCCGTTTTTTTTTCTTCTGCGCATGCGCAGAAGCCAAGTTTCCAGCACTGCACATGCGTCACCATCTTGTTTTTGACTTTTTTTTGGAATTTTTTTTTGGATTTTTTGGCACTGTGCATGCGCATGCGCACAAAGCATGCACGCGGCCACGCGGCACGGGAGGACGCGAACTGGCAGCGAGGTAAGTTAGAACCCACCCCTAAAGCAACGGCTACAGAAGCACAAGGCTGTGACAAGTATCCATTAATTCAGAAAGACAGAAAATCCAGGCATTTAAAACCCAAGGCTATAAAAATCATGTTTTTCCACTGGCAATGGGCAATTAGTTGTTGTATATGGTTTCATTCTTCTCTATAGGAGAATTTCAATGTAGCTAGATCATATCCATGAGTTGTTTTAAGTTTAACAAAGAATTTGAGCTAAATTATGAGACATACAGTAAGAGATTTGAGTTTTAATGCTGAATTCCGGTCAGAGCTATCTGACATTGACACAGGGTAGAATTTGTTAGTAATTCTCTATCTGTTATGTGTAATCTCTAATTTCTATCTCTTTCTATTATGATTGCATTCTGATAGCTCACACTTGACTTACACATCTGGGAAGGATGAGCTGTAGAATGATACATTCACACAAGATATTTAAGGAAGAAGATGATGATGATTGATGATGATGGGGGAGGAGGAGAAGGAAGAGAAGTTGAGTTTAGATAATACAATGAACTATAAAGAGGCTTTATTTGTAAACATGTTAAGCCAGATACACAGCAGTGTGGCTAGATGCCCAGAATGATGATGTATAGACTAGATCAGGGGTGTCAAACTCGCAGCCCGCGGGGCAGATGCGTCATGCGCTGGCCATGCCCACCCCCAGTTTAGCGAAGGGGGGAAAAGTCGCAATACGTCATGTGATGACAACGTGACGCTGCGAGTTTGACACCCCTGGTCTAGATTTTTAAAAGTTTGTACTTAATCCATTCCCCCCTTGTGCTACCAGATTCAATTTTTATTTTGCATTTTTTGTCAGCTCTGCTTCTGCTTTTTCTCCAGGAGAACTACCATATTTGTGCTGTAGAGAAATAGATGACCACTAGATGGAAAATAAGAGTTAGTAATTTCTGTATCTCTCTGCTGTCATCTAGTGATCACCTGGCTTTTGGCAGTCTTAATATGGTAATCCTTCTCTCCCCATCTCTTATGGTATGATACTTATTGGGAAATAAGATTATGTTTGGCATATGGTTGACTTGGCAACCCCTAAGGGATCTGCTCAATGGAGAAGCTTGAATTGTCTAGGTGGGAAGGATTTTGAAGCAAACTTCTAGGAGTTCCCCAAACCCCAAGTATGAGTCGTGGGGGAGGGGACAAACAGGAAATTTGTATGTATGTATATGAGGAAGGGAGCAGAGTCTGTATAGCTTTAGTGAGTATACCTCTAGCATTAAACTTTGTTGTTATAGATTTCTGGGAATTTTTGTTGTTATGGTTGCTTGAGTGCACTTTATTTTAAAAAAAAAATACTAATCTAGGTCACCATCTTCCTATTTTCCTATCCTATTTTCCTTAGGATAATTGGCCAACCTAGCCTAAAATTTGCCAAACTTTAGTATGCAGTATGCAATTGCTTGGTTTTTAATTTATCTAGTTGTGTGAATACAGCTCATCAGTGCCATAATGGCTTTTGCCAGTAATCATGTTTATTTGACAAGCAGATATAGTGCTTCAAATGGCCAGATAGATATAAAAATAACCGTGTGATTTTATTTATCTTGTTTAGCATCAGGAAGATCCTTATATCAGAGTTGCCTCAAACCGTGAGATAGAAAGTATATAAATTTAATTAATAATATTTGAAATAAACTAGGCTTCTCCATGTTTGAAAGATTTCTCCCTCTCCTCCCTCCTCCCTTGCTCTTAAGGTTCATTTGGATATTTTTAACTTCTTTGAGGTCAGAATAAGAACAAAGAAGCATAAAAGACTTTTGTGTGTGAGAGAGAACAGGCTGTCCAGAAAATGGCCAGCACCTGTGCTGCTGTTCTCCTGTCTGTTTAAGCTCTCTCCTCAGCTGGCACCCAACATTGACTATAAAACTGTGCTGAGGTATGTATTTTGAGCCTATCAAACTTGGTACAGTTAAAAGAAACAGTGTGCTCACATTAGTAACAGCCGCCGCCGCCACAATAGGCTGTGAGCAAAAATAAATAAATAAATAAATAAATAAATAAATAAATAAATAAATAAATAAATAAATAAATAAATAAATAAAAATAATAAAATAGTAAAATAATAAAATAAAATAAAATAATAAAATAAAATAATAAAATAATAAAATAAATAAATAAATAATAAAATAATACAATAATACAATAAAATAAAATAAAATAATCCACCAGTCTGCAAATGTTCCTAACTTTCTGGGCAAAATGTAGATATTTGGCCACATGTTTTGAGGATATTTGGAAGGTCGTGGAATTTTCTGAAAATTGCATGCCTCCTCAGCCTTCCCATCCCAATCCTTAATCTTCCTTCCCACATGGAAAAATGTGCAATTAAAAAAAAAAGGGCTGTCTTGCCCGAAAATTTTGGCATACGATATGCTCTCGTAGAGGCTCCAAAAATGGGGTGCAGGGCCATGCCTGCAGGCCAGGGATTGTGGCCTTCCGAATTTGGCGCATGACTTCGACTCTACCCAACCACACGAAGATAAAAACTTCTTTAGCTGATTGCAG
>QLTV01004248.1:1217888-1233860 GCA_003457575.1 Thermophis baileyi | reverse complement strand
GGACAGAAGAAGGCATCATCCCCACTCCGCATAAGCTCTTAGTTTTTAGTCTATTTAATTTTTGCAATGTTAATTATTCCTATATGTATAATTGTTTTTATAATTCTATTTTTATTGCATTGTAAGCCACTCAGAGTTATGCTGGATAGTAAAATAAAATAAAATAATAAAATAAAATAAAATAAAATAAAATAATAAAATAAAATAAAATAAAATAAAAATCAAGATAGTGGCCACGATAGAATAATAGAAGCTCTGTAAAACTGTATTAAAAACAGGCAGTTTTAATTGTGTCATTAAGGCTGCCATCTTGATTTTTTGACTAAACCCTGCAAATACCCCAATGCTACATTTTAATCTAAATGTAAGGTCATGTGGGAAAATGAGACCCGTCTCTTGTTGTGTCAACAACAATGTGCTGTTTGTAAGCTGGATAGCATTAGAGAAAAAGACTTCACAGACAATGGCAGTCCCAGCACTTCATCTTCAAAAAGATGGCATGTTCCTTTCTCATTAAGCCTGACATTATGTGTTGTTCTCATGCTAAACTGCCAATAAAATGATAAAACTCAGTAAAAAATAACTCAATAAAACTCAATGAAATTCAGTAGAATGGGACCCTAGATTCCAGGGCTGTTGAAAACCCAAGAAAATGACATCAAGCTAGTCTTTTGTTTCATCCTGCTTTTTTCTACTTTCCTTGTATTTCAACATTTTAACAATAAGACATGGATTGTTAAAAGAAAAAGAACTCCAAAAAGCAAATGTAGGGAGGCTCTAGATATGGGAGTTTCTTTCTTCTCCCTTCACAAAAGCCAGCCAAAAGTACGGTAAAGCTTGAAGGAGCTGACCTCAGGTTAGCATTCCTGCTGCTTCCCAATCTAGTGCAGCCTTCCGCCTACAAATTGACAGTGAGTGAAAGCCCTGGCTTCAGATTTTTGAGCAAGGTCGATTCTGTAATTCTTCTCCCCTGTACTGTTAATGGGAGCAATAGCAGCTGGAAGAACATTTGCCGTGGGTTGTGTGTAGGTTGCATTAAGAATCAGCATTTAAGCACACCATTTCAACATTGATGCAGAACCTATTTAGATTTCAGCTGCGAACATGTTCGATCTTGTTCAAAACTGAGCCTCTTAGAATCTCTCTGCAAAGGCTGAGAACTGCAAGAAATTTAACTTACTTAGATGACCTTTGCTGTAAAAGGTTGTTGCTGACACTTTTTCAGAACAATGGCTCCTTGTATATTAGTGATGACAACATAGTATAAGCAAAGGCATTCTGCTTTAGTGGAGGTTATGACTCCCCAGTCCCTAATATTGCAATTATTTAGACCTAAATTTAATCTTTGCTTCACCCCTGGATTTGCAGCAACAGTTATCAGCCAGGAAGAAGCTGACTGGAGCACCAGGAAAAATTTTGGACATGTTGTCCCGTATCGAAATTTTCCTAATCCTGGAAAAAATGGACTTATTTCTATTGACCCTTCATGTTCTACCTCAGCGATGCAAATGTAGCCACTTTGGAAGGCTTTTTAATATGGAGTCTCACTCTTCAACCTCACTGGGTTATTCTGGCCCTTTGACATCATATCATATGCTACATGTTAAGCAGTGGTGGGATTCAAATAATTTAACAACCGGTTCTCTGCCCTAATGACTGGCTGGGTGGGTGTGGCCATGGTGGGCGTGGCCAGGGGGTGTGAAAGGCAGCACTTGGCCTCCTGCACCCCCCTGGGAGCAAAAATGGGATGGGGGGGGCTTAGTAGGCCTCCCTGCAGCCTCCTGGGAGTGAAAAAGGGCCTTGAGGGGGGGCGCACCGCACCCCCCCGTGCCCCGTTTTGGGCCTAGTAGGCCTCCCTGAACTTACGTGGGAGACAAAATGGGGTGCGTGGGGACTCCTGGAAGGGGTGGGGAGGGGAGGGGTGGGGCCAGTCAGCAATTTAACTACCGGTTTGCCTGAACTGGCCCGAACTGGCTGAATCCCACCACTGATGTTAAGCTTCTGAGTGCTTTTGATTAGAACGGGGTGTCAAACTCACGGCGTCATGGCGGCGTCACGTGATGTATAGGGAATTTTTTCCCCTTCGCTAAACCAGGCATGGGCGTGGACAGCGCATGATGCATTTGGCCTGCGGGCCAGGAGTTTGACAGCCCTGGATTAGAAAGTGAACAGGACCTAGACCATGTACCCATTAGCACCTGTTGACAATTCCTTAAATCAAATGTATCTTTTCCCGGGATCACATGCAGTTGTGAAGAGAAGCTGTGTGATCCTGGGAAAAATGCAGCTGCTTTAAGGAGTTACCAACAATTCTATAAGAATATCCCTGAGTGTCCTGAAACATCTATTTCTGTAGGGTTGTGCAGCACTTCAGATTAAAATACATATATCCTTTAATTCTTGCAGATAAAGAATAAGTAGTGGGTCTCTCCAGAGAAAGTGTTCTTTGATCACAGTATCCCTGAGTTGAAAGAGGCAAGTTAAGCCACTGATTTCTTAAAGTTCCTTCAGTATCTTAGCAATGTGAACTCAGATTATTCTCTGACCATGTTTCTATCTATGCACATAAAAAGAGACAGGCCTCAGTCATCTAGTCTGCTCATCGTTTTGACATCATTGATGCATTGCAAACACCTCTGTTTCTATTAATATTAAATTTTAAAACTCTTATTTCATACTAACAGAATAACAGAGTTGGAAGGGTCTTTGGAGGTCTTCTAGTCCAATCCCCTGTTAAGACAGGAAACCCTATACCATTTCAGACAAATGATTGTCCAATTTCCTCTTAAAAACTACCACTGTTTGACCACCCACAACTTCTGGAGGCAAGTCATTCCACTGATTAATTGTTCTAACTGTCAGGAAATTTCTCCTTAGTTCTAGGTTGGTTCGCTCCTTAATTAGTTTCCATCCATTGCTTCTTGCAGTTATTTAAGTCTTCCTGCTCCAACATATACACTCTTGAGCCAGGAGTTGAGTAATACTGTGTTTTCTTTGTCACTTGTTAGTTTTTGAGTCGCAAATGATAATTCCTTCACCAATCTCAACTCGTTCTCAGCTTCACATTTTCTGATGCTACATCTATAGATCAGTGATAACTCAACTGTTCTTTCACTAACTGTCCCATTTTTCATTTCCCATAAGTGTCCTTTCTTGTCCTTAAATCTTCACTAAGCATTCTGTTCCATTACATTGGCTTTTTCTTTTGTCCTCTAATTTTTCTTCAATGGAATTATTTGTAACTATGTGTTGAGTATTTCCTCTTTTAGAAAACCCCATCCACCTTGAACCCGGTAGTTTTTCTACCCTGCCACCAAAGGATTCTTTGGAAGTCTCAAAGCTGAACTGAATAAACATCATGGAGCAGTAGTATCTGAAATTACTCCTTGGCTCTGTTGAAAGACTGTGTAAATTTGATTATGCTGCATGACGATCAAACATTTCACCACCAGGACAAGGCCAAAGTACAATTCGATCAACGTCAGCACCTTCATTTGAATTGTTGGCTTTGGTAAGCTGAGAAAAGGTTGTCTTCCTGTACGTAATAGTTTACAGTATATTGATCTAGCCTTATGAGAGAAAGGGAAACTTAAGTTCATGGGGAGAGGGTGCAAAAGAGGAAAGAGCAGGAGAGGGAAAGAGAGAGCAAAAAGTCTGTAGAGATTCTCAGTCATCCAGGTCATGGTTGTCCCAAAGGTGCTTTTTCAAGAGGCAACTGGACTTTCTTGTTTTTTCTTTTGAAGACATTTCGCTTCTCATCCAAGAAGCTTGTTCAGCTCTGACAGGATAGTGGGGAATGGAAGGATTTATATTCCTTGTAGACAGCTGGTCATTTGCATCCTTTTAGAGAGTCATTGAAGTACTTGGAGGTTTATCTGTGTCCTCAGGGTCACCTGATAGTGCTCCTGGTTCCTGTAGTCTGCATTTTTCCCCCTTGTATACAATTTGGGATGAACACCCTTTGAATGGTGTGGGAGTAGGAATGGGTTTCCAGAGGAAAAAATTGCAGACTACAGGAACCAGGAGCACTACTCCAAGCACTTCAACAACCCCCTAAAAGGATGCAAATGATTAGCTGTCTGCAAGGAATATAAATCCTTCCATTCCCCTCTATCCTGTCAGAGGTGAAGAAGCTTCTTGGATGAGGAGCGAAATGTCTTCAAAAGAAAAAACCAAGAAAGTCCAGTTGCTTCCTGAAAAAGCACCTTTGGGAAAGAGAGAGCACTGCTTACATACAAAAAAGGTGTGAATTTTGCATTTAAAACTTCCCTGGACTGGAGAAGGATCCAGACTAGACAAAGATACTCTTATGAAAGTCATACTTTTAAGAAGTGGCCAGGCCTCCTGTTCAGCATAGGTTTGTGTGCCCCACAAAAGGTTGGTCATTTGAAGGTGTTCCTGGATCCATAAGAAAAAGGCAGGGTTATCTTGATCATCTTTAATTGATATTTCAATTGCATGCATTCTTGGGGGAAAAAACACTTCAAACAATATTGTATGTTCCGAAAACCTCCAGCTTGACTACTGCAATGTACCTTTTTCCATTCTCAGAACTTCAGTGCATATAAAACTTGGTAGCCATGTTTGTCTCTGGAAGGATTCAAAGCAACCATTTTGCAACTGTGCTAAAAATTGTTTATCTGTACCCTATGGCAGGTTTGTTGCCTCATCTGACTTTATATTGTTAAAATGTTCTCTTAATTAAAACGACTTAGTGGGAACATGCAGAGCAAGCACACTTCTGGAATTCTTTCCAATCCCTTTACTAGCTGTGGTCATAGAAAGCATCTGTATTGTAATGTATTCCATATCTGTAGGGATTATGGGTATATTTTCTTCCAAGGGACTAAGCAGGAGTGGTCCGTATGTGTGTGTGTGGGTAAACATCAGAAGGTCTCACCAGAACACTCATAGGATCACTACTTTCAGGACTCAAAGCCGAGACTATAATGCAAAACTTAGAATCTATAGCACTCATTCAACCCAAAGTATGGACCCAGTACATAGATGATATCTTTCTCATAATAAAAAAGAACATCTAGAGAAGACACATGAAATGATCAACAACATCTTCAAAGGAACAAAATTCACAAGGAAAGAAGAAAACAACAATACACTACCCTTCCTGAATATACATATACTGAATATACATGATAGCAGTATTCCAGTATTTGTGGGGCTACCACAAAGAAGAGTGGATCGAATTATTCTCCAAAGCACTAGAGGGCAGGACAAGAAACAATGGTTGGAAACTAATCAAAGAGAGAAGCAACCTTGAATTGAGGAGAAACTTCCTAACAGTGAGGAGAATTAACCAGTGGAACAGCTTGTCTCCAGAAATCATGGACACTCCATCACTGGAGGTTTTTAAGAAGAGTCTAGATAGTTACAGTACTTATCTGAAATAGTATAGGTTATCCTGCTTGAGCAGGGGGCTGGACTAGAAGACCTCCAAGGTCCCTTCCAGCTCATTCCATTCAATATCCCCATCAGCAGAGGCAATGATGGCAAATTGGAAATAAAAGTTTATCATGAAACTACATACCGACCTGGTGCTGCACTACCAAAGTAACAACCCAAACCTCTTACAAGAGAAGTTGTGTAAAAACACTATTTAGATGAGCATAAACACACTGAGCATTAGGAAAAGGAAACAAATCATCTATATAACATCGTCCAACAAAATGGATACCCATACAACTTTATCAAAAAGTACCTGACCATTCAAGCCACTATAGCCCAACCAACAGAAGCTGTGAAAAAATAATACTCTCATACAGTATATAAAAAACATCTCAGAAACCACCAACATACTATTACAACCACATGGTAATTACTGCAGCACACAAACTAACTAAAGCCCTCCAAAACATCTTAACCAAAAGACCCAGCAGCTCCAGAAGAAAAAACAGGAGTCATCCACAATATACAGTAAGGATTGTAACAGCCACTAAGTAGGATAAATAGAAGACTAGCAGAGCACATCAGTGAAAACCAAGTCAGTCAGAAGACATGATGAAAACTCCTAAATTTCACAACACATGGACAGACTTAACCATAGTTTTAACTTGGAAACCAGAACAAGCCAAGTCAAAAAATGCTAGTGAATTTCTGGAAGCCTGGCACTCAGACAAATCAACATCATCAACATCTACATTCAAATGAAACAATCAAAAAGTAAAAAAGGAAACAAAAGGATCAAAACACCTCCTCGATAGCAATCAACACTGAGATGAGCAGAGATTAACACTAAGAATAGTAGTAGACCAACAATCAAGACGCAAACAATACCCCAGTGAGGGAACTACCAGCTTAGACAAACAAATGAACAGTAAGCAACAGCCTAATCAAGGAACTACCAAGGCTACTCCCACCAACACTGACAGGGCAAACCACTAGTATATAAAAAGAGCAAACTTCACTCCTTTCTAACACAGTTGAGTAATGAAACAACTGCAAGAAAAGAACCAAGCTCAGAGAACACCAAGGATTTCAAAGTTCAATCTTGAGCTACAAATATTTTCTTCTATTGGTAGCTAGACGGACAGAAAGACAGACTCCTGAGCTCATCTACTTAATTTCTTTCCAGCTTCCTATTAGGTTAGAAAGAATAAAAGGAGGGGTGTGTATCATTCTGCACAGAAAATGTCAGCTTCCAACATATTTTTTATTTTATTTTTAGGAATGCTTTTATACCCAAAAATAGAGTAGGAGTGATGCAGGAAACATCCAGGATGGAGGACACAAGTGAATTGAAGGGGTTACAAATAGCATTTCAGTAAACCAAAGCTTTGCATTTTAATTTTCCATAGCAGTCATTTTACAATAATTTTGGAAATTCCTGGTGTAGAATCTATTCAGTTTTCAAGGATATCTTCCTTAAAATAACTTAGCTTGTCTTGTTCAGGAAACGATCCCATCCCTGAACATAGCAAGAAGGGATCAAACTAACACCTGTTCCTCCTATCCTCAATCACTGTGATTTTAAGTGAACTTCTAAAAAGAGTGTTAATCAGGTCTTATTATTGGGTGGGTCTTATTATTGACCATGCATCCAAAAAATTGTAGTTGTAATTCAATAATATCAGGAGAGTCAATATTTCCTCAAAATCTACATAAACTTGATGAACATCTGAAGAGCTTGCTGTCAGCAACTCCTGTTGTTGAAATTAAGAAAGTTTAGGAAAGACAATGAGATTGCAGCTGATGATACACTTGAAAGGTAATTGGTGAATTCTTCCTAATTTTGTTCCGAGATGTGTTCTACTGCATGTACACTGTACTTAAAGATGTTCAGCCAGGTGATCTCAAAATGGTTTAGGAACGTATTGATTCAAATAATTTATTTTGTGTTAGCATTATTCGTTTTAAGATAAATGAGACCAACTCTCGTATAGTCTGTATCACTTTTGTGCCCCCACCTTGAGACTTCCACGGTATTATTATTATTATTATTATTATTGCCATGATCATCATGATCAATATCTAGTCTGCATATGAGCAGTCAACCATCTAGGAGGAGGAGGATGCATTTTAATGGGCATTTAGATGTGAAATATGCAATGAAATTCCTGCTCCACATAGTGACAACAGGTGAATATGCTTCTTGTCTGCACTCTGGATTTCAAAATGTATTGTTGTAGGAAACTAAATATCTCCAATACTCTCTGTGTATAGAGAAACTTAAGGAAAACATCTATAGTGGCTTTTAAAATAAGTTATTGCAATAACAAACAATAATAAACACATTCCCTCCCCATTACAGCACTTCTTTAAAGCATCCATTGAATTCATGGTTCTGAAATATACTTAGACCTTTAGGGCTGTTAGGAACCATTTGGATTTTCAACTTCATGGGTTGCCTAGCACATGGCAATGACAAACAATTAACACATTCTGAAGATCTTTCATGGATGTTTCTAGTAATCCTCGGATTCAAATGTTATTAGTCTTCCAAGAGCTTTGGAAAGTTCAAATTTTTCCTGCCTCTGTTATCCTTTCCCAGGGCATCAACAGCTGTTTTCCTTCTAATAGCTTTGTTCCAGCAGCCTTGTCCTAGTTTGTCTCCATAGAGTTTCTAATGGCCTCTGCAGATTCCTCTGTAGTTACAAATTTAACTTTCCCTTACACTGAATATTATGCATAGAAGAAAAATAAGGGCTGATTTAGAGGAGCAAATTACAGTATTAGGGCAAATCTGAAATTCAGATCTGTGTTGTTCTATCAACTTGGACTGAGTGGACTTCAGCAAAATCATTATCTTAGATTGAAAACTTGGTTGGAATAAGAATATGGCAATAAAAATATGCCCAAATGGCATGTTTTATGCCATCTGCTTTTGTTTGTCAAACAAGAAGTCTCAGCTTTACCAGTACAATGACCACCCAGTGAGAGTGGGCATCTGATACTTCATTAGAGGAAACCATACTCGTCTTATAACTCCCATAGCTGGGACTAAATCCTTCCTTCTGGCCATGGTCTTCATTAATTACAAGCTTTTCTCTCTCTCATTTCCGAACTTCTTGGATGAATTTCCCCATACATTCATTAAACAAGGCATCTTGTTAAATTTACCTGCAAAGGACACAAAAAGTTGATAGAGAACAAATCATTCTGTAAGTCTTCTTGACAATTTTTTCCCCTTCTAAAATTGGAACTGGCTCTCTAAGACAGAGGTCTTAGAGAGCTGGCTAGAGAATTCTGGGAGTTGAAGTCCACAAGTCTTAAAGTTGCCAAGTTTGGGGACCCCTGCTCTAAGAGGATTTTCCAGGATGAATTTCAGTTAACAGGAGATTGACTCGAGCATTTATGCATAGCAAAGCACACTCTCAGTCTAGCCATTGAGATACGGTAACTTAAAAATAGGGCCACGGATTCAATTGTGCACCAGTTAAATTTACGTTAAATAGCAGTAGTAATCCAACAATAGCTACTAAAATGATACTATCTGTCACTGAGTTTGATCACAAAAGTTCTTTTTCAAAGAAATTCATGGTTTTCTAAGCTCAGCTTGGAAATCTTTCTGCATCACAGTGAATGTCACTGAGAGCATGGTAGTTACAATCACATTTCCCAACCCCTGTCCTCCAGACTATGAAGAATTGCCTTCTTTCCCCAGGCAACTTAAATAAAAGCAGGTCCTGGCAAGGACTCTCCCTGGAAACCAGCATAGTCAGATACTTGAGATGATGCAAATTAAGTTCAACAATATCTGAAGGATCACCAGTTTCTTTCCATTGTCCTAGCGGAAGAGTGCAGTTATGCAACCTGAAGACAAACATCATAAAAACACTAGAGATTAAATTTCAGCTTTAGAAATTAAAATCTGCACCGCATGGCTATACTTGAAAAATGCCACCTTTCAATTCTGGGAGAAGAAGACATGGGCAAATCAAAAGTGTGTAGGACAAGGAAGTACAATGGTACTCATATAATTACTACTCCAATTAACATGAGAGCTTCAACTAGTCAAGAGTTGGAAGTAGAGAAAGCAGGCACTTTTCACCAATGATGAGTTGAACAAGATGTCCAATTTGTCTCTAAGCTAGTGCTGCATTTTGGAACTATGCCACATGGTTGGGGACAATACTCCCACAATTGGGCAAGCAAGCATGTCCCAACAAAAACATATTTAGGGTTTGCTACCAAACGTTATCAAAGCCTAATGAAGTTGATTGGAATGAGAAAGCACCACTGGGTCCAAACATAGAACGAGGTTAGTCATGAAAGTCTCCATTCATTTGTGGAATTCACTGGATTATTCTAAATCCACTTTCTCTTAGCACCATCTATTTCAAAGGGATGTTATTGTGGGAATAAAATAGCACTTAGCAATAGCACTTAGACTTATATACCGCTTCACAGTGCTTTTACATCCCTCTCTAAGTGGTTTACAGAGTCAGCATATTGCCCACAACAATCTGGGTCCTCATTTTACCCACCCTGGAAGGATGGAAGGCTGAATCAACCTTGAGCCTGGTGAGATTTGAACTGCCAAATTGCAGGCAGCTGGCAGGCAGCAGAAGTAGCCTGCAGTACTGCACTCTAACCACTGCGCCACCAAGGCTCTGAAAAATGAGAGGAGAACTCTCTTAAAATCTCAGAGGAAAGGAAGGTTAAAAATCTAATAACAAACAATGAGCCTGCTCAAGGTCACAGCAAACATACTTCCTTATTTGCCTCTCAACAAAGAAAGGAAATTATCTGTTCTGAATCTTGCATCTTATTTGCTGGACTTAGGCAAAGCCAGTGTTTTTCAAATTTAGCTATTTTAAGATATGTGGACTTCAACTCCCAGAATTCTCCAGCCAACACTGAAGTCCACACATTTTAAAGTTGGCAAGTTTGAAAAACACTGGGTTAACCCTTACCAAGGTAAGAGGAGTCATTGGTGAAATTACTCTTCATAACCACTTCTCTAAGAATGAAATTCAATCAGGTCTCAACATGGACAAATGTTGTGCGATGATAGCAAAAGTGACACTGGGTTCCATATTCAGCTGCTTTTTACCTAATCTAGGATTAGATAAATGGAACCCTTGGGGTTATGTGACAGACTGAGGTAAAAAAACAACAACAATCTCAAAGCATGCACAAACAAAATATTCACTCGAAGGTAGCTAATTTTCTATCACTGCAGTTTTACCTTTGGGCTGGGAATTGGGTTGGGGATTCTGAGATATTATATTTAAACCAGTAGGATCCACAGCCTGAAAACGTTTGAAAATCTCTGGTCATCATTTCTTACATAAATCACAATTGGCTAAGTTTACACAGTGTGCTAAGCCATAAAGCAGACTTTAAAAATTACAGTATCTAAGTGACCACATATACTGTACCTTCTGCCAAGTTTCCTATTCTGTTGAAAAAGGGCATTTAACTTTTAAATAAAATTACTACCAAACAAAGTGCCAGCTTCCAGCATTATCTTCTTTTTAAAGAAACTACTCAAATCCTTGAAAGACCTCATAAAGTTTCTTCAAAAATAAAAATGATGGGCAAAGGGCAGTCCAGGTCTTTCTTTGGAATTTGACTACTTGCCAAGAAAAAAACACTCTGAATATATGCAGGCTAAAGGGTGAGAGCTGGCATTCTAGTAAATTGAGAATTTGTAACTAACCATGACTACTGTGAAGCGGCGTTGTGGCTCAGCAGTTAAGACACTGAGCTTGTCAACTGGAAACCCGGCAGCTTAGGTTTGAGACCTGAGTGCCATGTGACGGAGTGAGCTCCCATCCTCGCCCCAGTTCCTGCCAACCTAGCAGTTCAAAAGCATGCGAATGCAAGTAGATAAATAGGTACCTCTTCAGTGGGAAGGTAACAGCTCTCCATGATGTCATGCTGGCCACATGACCGCGGAAATATCTTCGGGCAGCACTGGCTCAATGGCCTTGAAATGAAGATGAGCCCCACCCCTTATAGACGGCAATGACTAGCAGAGTAAAATCCGCAAGGGACGAACATGTCTACTGTGGCAACTATTTTTGACTAAGCAAACTGTCCCCAGCAGAGTATCCACAACTTCTCAAAATTCAGATATGTTCACCAGTTCAAAGAATTGGGGATTCTTCTCCATCATCATCTTCATCAGCTCTTCTTCTATATACTGTAATAGCTTCAAAGTAGAGCCGAGTTCACTATGATGCTTTATCTTGCTGTATCTAGGACACGTTTCATGAAATTCCATATGGAAAGAGTCACTTGACTGTGTACTGGATTTTGAGGGGTAAGACATATGTTCAAAATCATTATTACAGTTAATAATCCTCGACTTATGATTGGTTGTTTAGTGACCGTTCAAAGTTATAATGGATCTCCCAAGAGATACTTATGCCCCAGTTTCAATGTTCCATCTGCAGCCCCCAAATGGGTCTTGTGATCACATTTGGGATTGTTTGCAGCATCCCATGATCATGTGACTGCAACATTTGGCATTTTTTGCCCAAAACCAGCCTTTACTTCTGACTGCTGGCAAAAAATGCCCCTTGGGTATAATGGGTTCATTTTATCTACTGCAGCGTTTAATAACCGCTGCAAAAAAGGTCGTAAAATCGGGTGGAGTTATTCGGTAACCTGTTTATCGACTGCATGACTTATGACTGTAATTCTGGGCTCAGTTATGGTCGTAAGTTGAAGACCAGCTATAAAAGGAAAAGTGCTGGATGGGTAAGGAAACTAAGGAAGCTGGGAAACCCAGGCAGAGAAAAAACAGTTTCCTGTGTAAATTCATGGCACTAAATTCATGGCACCAGAAGAAAAGCCAAATACAAACAAGGATGTCCCAGGAGAGGAATGATAACTACAATGTAATCTAAGCACAGAGGTGTGTTCTGGTCAGAGAGATTTGGCAGATACATGATTTCTGAATCAGATGTCTGATTTTATTGTCTCTCACTTCCACCTTTTCCTGTGCTAGAGAGATTGCTGTTCTTTGAATCCTTAAACTTTTAAGCTCCAACACCAATAATATATTTCTGGTACTTTAACAGGTGAAAGGATCAAGTGAGAAGCTATAGGAATAAAGTATTTTAAGGCTTAATGAAAACAGAAAACAAAAGAGAATTGAGTGCACACCATTTCACATCATGAAGTGCAAATGCTCCGGAGAGGCTGTTTCCTCAGATATATTAATCTTTTAATTTTAGCTGGGATAAATGAGGCAACTAAATAAAATGTAGAATGGTCCTTGTCTTTAGTGTCTGTTCATTTAACCACAACTGTGTTGTTAATGTCAGAGGTCTAGCTCAGTATGTGAAGCATAGGCTGCATTCTCACATTGTACTATATATGTTGTTAATGATAGTTCATTGAATAAGCTACAATGGCTAGGATCACACATTGTGCTGAGTCATAAACCATGGGTTGCATGGTTTCATTTTGTGGTTTACAAAACCCACAAAGCTGAACCATACTTATGATTGAATCCTGTCACATATAGATTCTGATCTTTCAAAAAATAAGAGAAAAAAATCATGAATAACCCAAGATGACCTACTGCGTTCATGACTGAGTAAAGACTCAAATTGGGAACTCTTTCAGTTTTGGTCCCAAACACTAAGTTACACCACCTCTGCTAGGATAAAGTAGCAATAACAATAGCACTTAGACTTATATACCGCTTCACAGTGCTTTACAGCCCTCTCTAAGTGGTTTATAGAGTCAGCATATCGCTCCCAACAATCTGGGTCCTCAAAGTAGTTCTACAGGCTATCAAAGATATTTTCCGTCAACTCCCCTGATTCTTAATTGTCAGGATTTTTAAATTTTTTTGAATTAGTTTAATATTGATTTGAATTATGACAGATTATAATTGTTTTATGTTGTAATGTTAGTCACCTTAAGTGCTAACAATAGGCAGGATAGGATGTGAATAATATTAGCAACTATAATAATAGAAGATTCCTGTGAGAGGCTGATGTTTCTTTTATCAAAAACATGTTCTTTGACACGGAACTATGTTTTATCAGTCCTTGTTATCTCTTCGCATACTGTTCTCCTTGTTCCATGGTAGGAAAAATGGCTATTTTTTCCATATAAAAACTTCAGGAAAACAACCCTGGGGTTTTTCTAGAATAAAAACAAATAGTGATATCTAGAAAAGGCTGGCATATAGAAGACATTGATAGACCCAATTGGGGCATCTCTCTGCCCTAAAGCTTATAATGTCAACCCTGATAGAAACTTGGATAGGGTTACCAAAACTGGCAGCCACAATCCAAGCAACCATATTATAGCAGAGATGCAGAACTCCTCGGTGCCATCTAGTGGTCATCTGGATTTTTTTACTCTAGTGCAGTGGTTCTCAACCTTTCTAATGCCGCGACACCCCCGTGACCCCACCACCGCGACCCCCCCCACCGCCGCGACCCCAGCCCCCCCCCTGGAAGTGGGAGACTTCACCCGGACGCCGCCATTTGGGTTCTTTTACCCTCTGCGCATGCGCAAAGCGTTCTGCGCATGCGCAGGGGGTAAAAGAACCCAAATGGCAGCGTCCAGGCGGGTGGGCAAAGTCTCCCGCTTCTGTCGCTACCGGCTGTCCGGCGACCCGCAGGCACGGCCGAACCGGGAGCATTTCACCCCTGCGAGTGACGGTGGCACCAAGATGGCGGGCTAACACACGCGGCGACCCCTGTGAAATGGTCGTTCGACCCCCAAAGGGGTCGCGACCCACAGGTTGAGAACCGCTGCTCTAGTGTGTAATTTCTCCCCTCCCCCCAAGAATCTCCCCCTCCCCCACTTAAATACTAGTCATCATGTTATATACAATTTGTATGGATGTTTGTCAAATTTCAGAAATGATGTACTCTGTTGGTAAATGATAAAATTATCATATCAAAAAAGATTGGAGAAATATTATCAAAGTTAGGAAAGTATATCCCATGACTCTAGATTTAACTCGTGGTTTTAGAGCAGAAAAGAAAAAAACTTAAAATATGAGTACGTTCACTTTGTTTCACCTAAAATGTATTTGGGTGCAATGGTTGTACTATAAGCCCAGAAGCAAGCTGCTCTGTCTGACCTGCCACAGGCCTCTACCCAACCATTACCAGCACTACCTTTACCCTCGTTATTGCTTCAGGTGCCCCAGTCTTCTGTTTCTTCTCCAAACCGGCCTATCATTCCACCGGTGGTTACTGGCACAGCCAATGTGAGGGATTGGTCCCCGGATCATCAATCAGGGTCACAGGCCTTATCTACTGGGGAGGCTGTCTACACGACCAGCCAGGTCACGGAGGTAATTACTTCCCCAACCACCTCGCAGGCAGTAACTAGAACACCTCCTGCAGCTACCTTCACCCCTACTGTGGCGGGGCTCCGTCAAGGGGTAGATACATGGCAGCAGCTACCTCCCTCAGTGCAGGATATGATCGCCAATGCCTACTCTCAGGGCATTGCCATGGGGGCCCAACAGCACCCTGTCTATGCAACTGGTCAAGGGCCGCTAATAGAGATTTGGTCCCAGGCAGCTGAGGTTTATTCCTGCCATTCTTCTGATGCTGAAGGGGCATCACTACGCGAAGGGGGTAGCGTGATAGATGAGGAACTGTCGGAGGAGGAAGGCCTTATTCCAGATCAACCAGTCTTCGCTGGCTTGTTTAAACCGGCTCTATTTAAAATCTTGCTGCGCAAAGCCAAGGCTACGGCTAATTTGGGGGTTTCCGCGCAGGCGCCTGACCAATCTGTAGGTCTTGACCCTTCAGCTGGGTTGTTTTCAGAGCCAGAGAGAGAGACGGAGTTTTTGCCCTCTTCACAATTGTTTATCGACACCATCAAGAGGGCTTGGAGCCAACCTACTGCGGCACCGGGTCCTATCTCAGCTGAGCGCAGGTTTTACGGGTTTGGCCCGGAGGTTGACGATCTCCTGCAACTCCTGACGGTTGATGCGCCTGTCGCGAACCTCGTCTCTTCAGCTGTGATGCCATCCGAAGTGGCTGAGGGCCTCAAACCGGATGACAGAAAGGCTGAGTCCCTCTTGCGGAAGTCTCATCAAGCGGCGGCTTGGTCAGTAAGGGCGGCCACGGCTGCGTCCTTCTTCAATCGCACTTCCATCATGTGGATTCGAGAAATGCAGTTGCGACTAGGTGCTGAGGACTCCAGACTGCGTCAGGATCTTAACAAACTGTTGGCTGCAGCAGAGGTTTCAGCGGATGCGACGCTTACCTCGGCTAAATTTGCTTCCCGAGCCATGGCGTCGAGGGTCTCCTCGCGTCGAATGTTGTGGCTGCGCAACTGGCAGGCGGATGCATGTTCTAAGTGGCGCCTAGCAACAGCGCCCTTTTCCGGCACGTGGTTATTTGGCGAATCCCTGGATGCTATCCTCGTGGAGGATAGAGACAAGCGCAAAGTTCTTCCCAGGGTTCACAGACGGGCGGATAGACGTTCCACACCATATTTCAGAAGACAGCCCTTTCGGCCTGAGCCTTCCTTTGGGGGGCCCCCGCCCCAGAGGTCGTACTATCAGGGGGCAGACCG